>OZ010616.1:9596310-10046310 GCA_963932145.1 Acanthosepion lycidas | reverse complement strand
TTTCCAGAATGGTCTGAGATCCACAACATCATGTACAAGCATTCATTGGTTGATTCGGTTTAGTAGTAGTCTTTTCATTTTGTAGTCAACAGACTTTACTGTTTTCTTTATTCCAATGGGCAGTCCATTTAGAATTGGAACAATTCACTTGCCAATTTTCCTCTGCTGCTAGTCAGATAAGAAACTGAATCCTTTTTTTAGATTTTTGCTGTCCCCAAAATTCATCACATGGGTTCCTCTTCATCTTTGGCTGGGTACACAGGTACAAATCATGATGTGTTTGCATGATAACCAAAGATCCAAGCAACCCTCAGTAGGGTCTGATCACATGATTGCAGCAGAACAGGCTAATGGTGCCTGGAGTTAACTTATGGTCAATCATCTGATGGTCACATTATTTTGTAACCAGGTCATTCTTGGGTCAGATCACTTCAAAGTTCACAGGCCCTTGGGTAGTGTATTTCTTTATGATATTTCTAAATGAAAATTCATCTGTTTTGTAGTTGATGTGAATTTGGCTTTTGTAGAAAACGTGTTATTTTTTACTGTATGTTCTCTATTGTTATTATTTAGTTTGGAAAGAAATAGTTTAAATTGGTGGTCGATAAGGTGGTTAGGAAAGTGTCTGATTTGCATTGTTGAGTTATTTAAGGAAAAGTAGACGAGAGGATGAAGTCTCCTGTGCTCTCTTTAGGAAATGTGTGTGTGTGTGTGTGTGATGTTTATGTAGGTGTGCAAATGTGTATGTATATTAGGTTGATTCAGATGTTCAAAGTCCTTGAACTAAGAAAACTTTGAGCATACCTGTTTATGTTAATTCTTTAAGAATTGTTTATTTTATTTTGGTGGTTATCATGACTGAATATAAAAGACATATTTTGATTTGGGGAAAACATACCATGGAAGCTTAGCAATAGCAGATTAAAGTTTTATGGTAATACTTCACTAGGTAGAAGCATGTGTAAAGGAAATCTTGAACAGAAGGTCAAATAATGGATGGAAAGAGAGAAGTTGAAAACTAATTAAGCAAAGGCATATTTGAACACTAAACATTAACTTGCAAAATAATATTAACAGTGAGTCTCTTAACTATTGTATATTATTTACAAAAAAATGGGAAAAATCTAAAAGCTCAGAAAATGGATTCTACATGAACTTTAAACACTTGCCTTCATTTTGCTCAGTACAGAAACAAAAATGTTAGATAAATTATGTAAGTGTTTTATAAACTTCAAGAAAAGTCTAAAAGCTCAGAAAATGCATTCTACATGGACTTTAAATGCTTTTCCTTAAATTTTGCTCTAAGCTGCAACCTCTTTTGCTAAAATTTCAGAAAAGAAACAAGTATTGTGTAATGAGCAATTTAGAAGCAGGAATACAATTTCAGAAATTTACATATTTTTTTTTATGGGTGGGTTTGGTTTGGTTTGTTTTATGGCATATCGACCTCAATGGGTTATTTAATGCTGACATTTTTATTGCTGGTAATATTTTTTTTTTTTTTTTTTTTTTACAAAGTATTTCTGGTATTAAAACCTATTTTTACACTTACATAGTGTTTTAACCCCAGTTTGGCGGGCTAACTATTTACCCATAGTTGGGACCCTAACAGGTGCTATACCACCCCAGGTGAGGGTGAACCTGGGAACACCAGCAATTAAGAGGTGGTTCTACGCTCCTCAAAACCTCCTGGTCAGAGGCCTTGCTGTTGGATGTAGTTTATAGTCTTACCCAAGATGCAGTTTATGGGTAGGAAGATTATCTGCTACTTATGAATGGTTAGACAAAATTAGTATCTATTTTACAGAATATGAAGCACTATAATATACAGAGAAAAATATATGAGTATGAGATATCCAAAAAATATTGGCCAAGTCAATCTCTTTGGCATGATGCCCTGTTAGATATGTCTAACATTGGATTATGAAATAAGTAATGGTCAGAAATCTTCTATTAAAGAATATTGGGTTTATGTTTTGAATACAATTTCTTTATATATGCCACATGAGAAAATAACAGATCTGATAAATTTGATGATGTCTGAAACAGTAAAAAATAAAAAATCTGCTGATGACAAGTTTAACGTTATTTTGCATAATGAAATATTCTGGAATTGTTTAAACTGCTAAATAAACTTGCATTTGTTTTTCTTCTGTCTGTTTTTTTTTTTTTTTTTTTTTTTCATTGAAAATGTCTATTGATTTGTCTATCACCATATTATGTATATGTGTAATACATATTTTTATATATATTGAAATGTTTTGCTCTTTTTTTTTTTTTTTTTTTTTTTTAATTTAAAAACAGGTATCAGAATTGCAAGACAAGGTAACAGCAGCTGAGACTGAAATAGCTGAATTACGTAATAAAGTGGATGATCTTGAATATGATTATGACAAAGCTGATCAGCGAGCACGTAAATTAGACAAACGACTTGCAGATTGTTTACAAAAACTGCGTAGCTATGAAGAAGACCCAGTTGTCCATGAGGGTGGCCGCACCATTTCAGGTGTTTCTAAAAACAAGGTAAAGTACATCTAGATTCCTGTCAAATTTGTCCTTTATTTAAATCTTTGTTTCTGCTTGATTTCCATTTTGCTGGTGAATTATTCTTTGATTGAATTTCCATTTTAATTTTTTTTTTTTTTTTTTTTTTTTTTTTTACAGTAGACAAAAGGTAGAATATCTAATCAATGTGTGTGTGTTACTGTAAGCAAAAGGTGTTAGACATTTTGACGGTCATCTTTGAGTATAGAATCCAGAGGTTGGCAGTGAATATTTTGGAGACAGTAGGAAAGCGTAGTTCAGGTTCGCAGTGGATATCGTAGCAAAATAGCAGAGTGTAGTTCTTCCTTCTATCATCTTCGCCTGTCAAGTTGGCACTGGTCTTTCCGGTAGGGTAAGCAAAGATGGCCGCCTTTATACACGACGGATACCATGTTCTGTGGCTTCTGATTGGTTAACCTTCTATTGGTAGACTATAAAGGAAGTTAAGTCATTTGGATTGGCTCACTAGTCATATACATATACCCAAAAAACTGTAACACCCCTCTTATTTTGGGTATATTATGGAATTTTACTTCAAAATGTTAGTAAAGTCAATAAATACTTTAATTCCAAAAATTATATATTTTTTTTCTTTTTAAAGTTAATATTAATATGTAACAAATACTTTAGTATTCCAAATTTTTATTTTTTTATTTTTTTTTTTTTTTTAGCATTCATAAAATACATTTTATTTATTTTTTTATTTTTTTTTAAAGAAAATTAATATCCACAAAAATTAGTCATATCACTTTGTCCACAGTTAAGTACTTCCAGGTTAATAAAACATGAACAACAATATTATAAGTTTTGGGTTGTGATCACAACAAAAAAGTGGAAAGAATTGTTACTTTAGCCATAGCTGGGACCCATTAAAACAGTTACTATCACTCCGGGGCAGAGTGATCCTGAGAATCATTTAGAAAGAGGATTGGGCTAAAAGTAGGACTATTTACATTTATACCCCGAAAACTAAGGATTCGCATTCATGCCAAAAACTGAACTGATGTTTCTTAAGACAATAACTAATAGATTCAGTTTTATGTCCTACCCAGGACTAATAAGGACCTAAGAGTAACTTAATGGATGCAGTTTTATGTCTTGCCCAGGACCAATGAGGACCTAACAGGGACTTAATGGATGCAGTTTTACATCTTGCCCAGGACCAATGAGGACCCTATTGGTCACTACCAAATATGGCAGAAGTGAAAGCCTGTAATTTGAATTTCGTAATTGGTTTTGTAAATAAATCCGCCATATTATTTCCCGATTGAACATATTCAATTTGTACCATTTTCTTTTGTACTTGGTCCCTAACAAATTGATATTTGATATCGATATGCTTTGATCTTTGATGTATTATTGGATTTTTGGCCAAAGCAATACTGGATTGATTATCACAGTAAATAATTATTGGCTCAGTTATTACCAGTATTGTAACTGTTTTTATTAGTAATTTAAGAAAAATAGCCTCTTGTGTTGCTTTTGACAATGCAATATACTCAGCTTCACAAGTAGAAAGTGAAATCATCCCCTGTTTCTTCGATTTCCAGCTGATTATTGGGTTACCGTCAGCCAGCTTAAAGCAATAGCCTGTTATACTCTTACGATCTGGTGAGTTGGCCCAATCAGCATCACAAAATCCTTCCAATTTTAATGGTTTATCTGCTTGTCGAAATACTAGCCACTGACTCTTAGTTCCCTTTAGATAACGTAATACTTGTTTAGCCCTCGTTAAATGCACAGTCCCCGGTTTATTTAAGTGTTGGGACAACTTAGTAACCGTATAGCAGATATTTGGCCTGGTTGATGTCATCACGTAAATAAGACTTCCAACCAATGTCCTGTATTCTTTCTCACACGCCGCTATACCATCTTCCTTACTCATAATTGTGTTTAAATCCATTTCACATGGAGTGGTTCTTGTTTTGCAATTTTGCATGCTAAATTTAGATAAGTCTTTCAGTGTATTTAGATTGATTCATTGTAATAGTGTTGCCTTTAAATTCGAACTGTATACCAAGAAACCATGATAGTCGACCCAAATCGGTCATTTTAAACCTTATTTCTGGGGAATTTTTGATTTTTAATAGAGCAGCCTCACACTTTGATGCAATTAACATATTGTCGACCCAAATAACCAGAATTACCAATATTTCATTATTAAATGTTCTCGTGTATAGACATGGGTCAACTTGGGAGGATTGAAATTGCTGTTCAATTAAATAAGAATGGATTAATTTATTCCATGTTCTTCCGCTCTGTTTGAGTCCATATAGTGACTTTTTAAGTTTCCATACATAATTATCACCTTCTTCAAAACCTTCTGGTGGTTCTGTGTATATTTCATAATCGATGGCAGCATTCAAATAAGCTGCTTTCACATCCATATGATGTATATCCATACCATAATGTGCAGCCATTTGCATCAAAACTCTTAATTGTTGTCATGTTTGTTGTTGGACTGAATGTTTCTACATAATCTTCCCCGTATATCTGCGAAAATCCTTTAGCTACAAAACGAGCCTTGTACACTGGCGATCCATCCTCAGTATGCTTTACAGTATAAACCCAACGGCTGCCGATAATATTTTTATCATCCGGGGCCTTTTTTAATTCAAACGTGTCGTTTGATACTAATGATTTAATTTCGTTTTGCATGGCAGCTATCCACCGTCTGGAATTGACAGAATGTATGGCCTCTTGATATTCTTTGGGATACATTGTACCGAATAACAACAATCACTGTCGCAGGTATTACATTGATCCATTCCAAAATAATCTGGCTTTCTTCTGTTTCTTGTCGGATAACGCGGAATTTTTTCCCCCTCATCAGTTATATTTTCTTTTAACTCAAGTTTTGCGTCCGATTTTTCCTCATCTACATCATCTGGTATAATACCTTCCTCTGATTGTGGATTTTGAACGGGTTTTCTACTCATAGGCCCATAATTGGGCCATACTAGTTCGGGTTGAACTAGTTTGTCGCAGTTAATATTCTTTTCTTCGAGTTCCTCCCCTCGCTCAAAGGAATCTGTAAATCTGACGCATCTAATCTTCCTTATCATTTTAGTTTGTGGAAAATAAACCATATAGGCTGGACTTGTCTTATCATACCCAATAAATATGCCCCTTTCACTTTTTGGATCTAGTTTCACCCCTGTGGTCAACATATGAATAGCAAATTGTACCAAAAATATGCTTATCACTCACATTGGGTTTGAAGTTCGTATAAGCTTCATAAGGAGTTTTTTTAATGTTGCTATTATAGCAGCAGTTTCTTATATATATGGCTGTATTTAATGCATAAACCCACAGATTTTGGGGTAACTTAGATTCTATTAACAAACATCTAGCCATTTCAAAAAGTGTCCTCCAACTGCGTTCAGCGACTCCGTTCTGGTGTGGAGAATAAGAACAGGTTTTCTCATGTTTAATGCCTTCATTTATTAGGAGATTTTTGTAAGCATCAGAAGTAAATTCTCCACCATTATCTGTCCGAATTATTTTTACTTTTCCATACGGGGAGATATCGGATAAATAGATTTTTGTAGCTTGCAGGGTATCAGATTTATTTTTCAGAAAATATATCATAATAAGTCCTGAATATTCGTCAACAAAGTTTAATACATATGAATAGGTGTCTATACCCTTTGGGGAAATTGGACCCGCTAAATCACAATAAACTCTGAACAAGATATCTGTTGCTTTTGGGATCCGACCACGCTCTCTATATTTCGTCATTTTACCTTTAATACACGTCACAATATTGTAAGCCCTTTGGAAGTGTAATTTTCATTCCAGTGATGTGTTCTTGTAATCTTTTAACATCCGAATTATTACAGTGGCCTAATATTTTATGCCAAGTTCTTAAGTTGTGCATGGCTGTCTTCGCAGACTTAATACTTTTCAAATAATACAAACGTCCATTTTGCTGTATATTAAATTCAGTTCCGTCCGGATATATTAACTTTGAATTGTCTCGGTGAAAAATGATTTTAACGCCAGTTTTAATTGCGGACTGAACTGAAAAAATATTTTGCTTAAATTTAGGAATATATAAAGCCCTTTTTAATAAACATTTACAAATATTTCCTTTAGTATTTCGTATGATAAATACAGGCATCGCCTCTTTTTAAAACTAAATTATTAGCTCTGCTCCCGTCAGCTAACTTGATAAAATGTGAGTCGGGCTCAATATTTGGGTCAAAACTAATAAATTTTGTTTCATCTGTAATTACATGATTTGTCGCACCCGTATCGACAAGGTAAGAATTATAACTACTGGCCACAGCACCCAATCCAAACGAAAAGGCATATGTACGTCCATTCGAGGAAGTCTTTCCATTTTTACAATAGTCATTCCGTGTATAAAATTGACATTTTGCACGAATATGGCCGACATTACCACAACGAAAACAAACGATATCTCTTTTAGTATTTCTTCCTTTATAATTCTTGTAATAATTGTCTTTAAAGCCCTTGTTCTTAATATCATAATTCCTAGTCTGATTGGTTTGAGGAACTGGTTTTCTGAATTTTTTAAATGACGTTCTCAATTGCATTATGTTATTGCCTTGATTTTGGGGGGTACACATTTTTTCAGTTTCTTCATAGCTACATAACGCCATTTTAAACTCAGTGAAAGTTAGTTTATCTCTTTGAGTTATAACTGTCGTGAATGGTTTGAATGATGGCGGCAAACCCTTCAAGACCATGGCTATTAGCAGCCCATCTGAGATAGTCTCACCTGCAATTTTTAAGGCATTTGTAACGTTCTCCGCTCGGATAATGTAATCGGTTATAAATTCATTTCCTCGTCTTTTTAATGCGGTTAGTTTAGTATATAAAGCAATAATTTTAGGCTTACCTTTTGACAAATAGTGTTCACACAAAATCTGTATAGCTCTCCGGCCATTGTCCTTGGCCTCTCTCATTATTAAAGACAAACTCCAGTCATCCAGGAACTGTATTAATTCAGCAAACACGGTCACATTTCTTTGCATGAAATCATCATCCCCTGGTCGACTTTGCAAAGGATGATGTCGTGGAGTTTTTGTATTCTGAGGTAGCCTAAAAACTTTGTCTCCCATAATTCATATCTCGATTCATTCCCGTCAAAATATAGTCGTGATCTGGGCTCATAACCATTGTTAGACATTTGACGGTCATCTTTGAGTATAGAATCCAGAGGTTGGCAGTGAATATTTCGGAGACAGTAGGAAAGCGTAGTTCAGGTTCGCAGTGGATATCGTAGCAAAATAGCAGAGTGTAGTTCTTCCTTCTATCATCTTCGCCTGTCAAGTTGGCACTGGTTTTTCTGGTAGGGTAAGCAAAGATGGCCGCCTTTATACACGACGGATACCTTGTTCTGTGGCTTCTGATTGGTTAACCTTCTATTGGTAGACTATAAAGGAAGTTAAGTCATTTGGATTGGCTCACTAGTCATATACATATACCCAAAAAACCGTAACAAAAGGTTTATTTAATCATTGTGTATTCATATATTTATAGTAAATTTTGAAAGGATTTTTTTATCTGCCATTATTTCCTATTACTACAGACATTATTTTTAATGATTACATTTGCTTTAGTGGCTATCCACATTTTTATTTTTTTAAATAGTGAAATGAATAACATCCAGCTTAACTTGAGAAGGCTTTAGGTAGACAATTCTAACCCCCCTGCTGTGTCAGACTGACTTAGAGGTATACTTTAGCCTGAAAAAGTGATGATGGTTCAATTCTTATCGCAGGCACGATTTTTCTTTAGTAGGTCTTCTCTAAATCTATGCTGATTGTTATTAATTTCACTGTTTAAGAAAATAAAAAACAGGGATACCAACTCAAACACATGCCCCCATTAAAAATAACATTCATAGTAATAAGAAATAATGTTGGATAAAAAATAATTTAAAACATTCCTGTTGTTTACATTTCTGGTTCGTAACTGAAGCTGACAGATAAACAGAAGTTCCAACAAATTGTTTGTGGATGAACTGGTAGACACACACTTTGTCTAAAAAAGTGGTTTCCCTGAGGTAAAAAATGGATGCATTTTCGATTCCTGTCAAATGCACAATTTTTCTTTAGTAGGACTTCTCAATTTAGGCCGAATGTTGTTAATTTCACTGTTTAAGAAAATAAAAAACAGGAATAGCAACTCAAACACGTGCCACCACTAAAAATAGTAATAAGAAATAATGTCAAATAAAAAATACTTTAAAAAATTCCTATTGTTTTGTGTTTTGGGTACAAAACAGAAGCTAGTAGATTTAGATTTGTAGAAGTCTAAATGAGAAAAACATGTTTTCCTTAGGCAATTCTAACTGTCAGACTGGCTCTGTAACTTAACTAGTAGAGACTGAAAAAGTGGTTTCCCTAAGTGGGGGGGAAAAGGGATTCAATTCCTGTCAGGAAGTACAGGTTTTCTTTATTACGAGTTTTTGATCTATGCCAATTTCACTGTTTAATAATAATAGAAATAAAAAAAAAACAGGGATAGCAACTCAAACAGATATACCAGCTAAAAATAATGTTTGCAGTAATATATATATATATATATATATATATATATATATATATATATATATATATTTCATTGAATAATATAGGCATATTATATAATTCATCCCACTGATGATCTTGGAGGAGATCAAAAGTAGTTGGATATGGAAAAACTACAGTTCCTTCCTTGATGAATTTCAGCTTAACATCAAGAAGCTAATTAGAGAACTAGAAAGGATTATTATAAAAATGAATAGACAGAATATGTCTCTATTATTCAATGGAACATGTTTAAATGAAGTTATGCTACCTAAAAATACATATATACATTTCTAAATGGATTTTTATTTATCAATCCAACAGATTTCTTATGTTAAACATTATTTTTAGTAAGTACTCATATTTCAGTAGACACTGTTTATTTATTAAACAGTACATTTATTTATTTTCATCTACTAGCCTGAATATTGAAGAATACACTGCCAGAGAATGCATGTTTCTCTTTAATATGATTTCTCAAATATTCAGGCCAGTAAGCAAAAATATAGTGTTTAATAAATAAACAGCATCTACTCAAATATAAGTATCTACTAAAAATAACATTCAAAGTTACATATATTTTGAAGTGAACTCTTTATTTAATATACAGGAGTAGGTTGTTTTCATTCCTTGTTCATATCTAGGAATTATCTAATCTTGTCCTCATTTTAGAATTATTGTCAGCCCTGTTTTCACAGAGTCTCAGCCTCTACTACCCATCTCAGGAATTGAACTCACAATTACTATACCACCAAATTCACAAAGCAATGCTTTAATTCACTGGGCACAAAGCAATAGCCTAGTGGATTAAAGCATTCCTTTGTGAATTTGGTGACAGCAGTTGTGAGTTCAATCCCTGGGCCAAGTAGTACAAACTCAGTAAAAACAGGGCTAGAAATAACTGAGCAGTATTAAAAGCAGCAAAGGTAAGACATCACTAGACATGGACAATGGAATGAACATAATCTATTCTTGTAGATTAAATAAACAGTTCACTTCAAATTTCCCTAAGGAATAGCCAGAGACTTTGTTAAAATGTTGTGATACTAACAACAAAGATGAAGACATCAGTTTGAATGTAAATAATATTCAATCAAGTAGTTGTTCATTAGACTAAACCATACCATAATTTCAACTTAGGGAAAGAAATCATATAAAAATTATATACCTGATTCTTTAAAACTATAAGAAAATCAAGTACATCTCTACTATTAGTTAAATATTGAATAATAAAAGTTAGTCACTATTGATTTTTATAATTTTTTACATTCTAAGCCAAATTTTTCTTTTAAGTTTGATGAGATCAATGCCGAGTTGGAAGAACAAAGGGAATTTGCCACAACACGTCTGAATGAATTAGAAAAGCTGAGCAAAGATCACCAAGAAGCTTTAAAAGAAATAGAACAACTACGTATGGATGTAAGTATTCTATTATAATTTGATTTACTATATCAAGACATAAAATGATCATAATAGTTGCATGTAAAGCTTGGTAACATGTTTTCAGTATTAAATTATCCAGAATTTGCTCCATTCATATTTTTATAAATAAAAGGTAAATTACTGAATAATAATGTCTTGTATTGAGAAAAATAATATTTTGCAAAAATACTAATAGGTTTTTATTGTCAAAATATATCAAATATAAAATTGACAATTGTGTTTTGTAATTAAACCTTTTTCAAATTAGTTAAGTACAAATTGTAAAATGTAACTTGTATATCCATTTTAAATAAAGTTCTGTCTTCATACAAGTCTAACTCAATTCAAATATTGACAAAAAATTTTTTCTCTTTAAATGGCATTACTTTTAACTAATTTCTTCCAAAATGCATTTTGACAAAAGTTGTCAAAATTTGTTTATTAATTCTAGTACTGATGATGAAAGAAAATGACATTTTTGGCTTATTATGCTTTTTTATTTTAAGAAAGATAAAAGAGCATCTTTTTTTTCTTTCTTAGGCAAGAAATTTTCATTGCAATAATTAAATTTTTATTTTTATTTATCAATTAGAATTCCTCCTATTTTACTCCGTTTATTTAATTTCAACTTAATTTTCAGTTAATTTTACACAAGTTTTTTCCCAACATATACAAATTTTAATGTTTTTTTTTTTTGTTTGTTTGCCATTACTTTCTTTTTTCCTTTTTTTTTTTTTTTTGTCTATGTCTAACTTGAAATTGTACTCTTTTAAATGAAGGACGGATGGTTATATACATTTTCATGTGTTTTATTTTAAAATATTTGAAACATGCAATAGCAATTGTTTGTCTGGCAAATATTTATTTTATATTTTTACATGTTTTACAAAAAAACTTCCTTTTAATTAAAGAACAAGCAGATATATAAATATTTTAAAGGAAAGTTTATTTTATTAAAGACAAAGTATTAAAAACAAGCAATTGTTTAACAAAAATCTTTGAAATTTAAGAAAATTTAGGGTGTAGTTTAAAAAATTCAGAAAATTAAAATGAAAAAAATATACAGATATCAATGACATAAGCACAGTTTCAAATTTGACATTTGTAAATAAACAGCTAAGCACAAATAATTGTTTAAAAAGTCAGGGATTGATCTTATACTGAATCAATATTATGAACAAGACCACTCTTCTAATATGATAAAAATATATTATTTGATTATGACAAATGTGCCTTGTGGAAGGTCTAATGAATACTAATGTACAAGAATTATTCACCAAAATATTTCCTATTTTTTTATGAGTGGACCAGTCTATTTAAGTAGTATCATTTTGTCCCTCCCTTCCTTTATTAATTTGCATGCCATTACACCCTGCTACTTTATAAATAATGAACTATTCTGCACTTTGGTCATGTAGAAAGAGGAGAAAAGACATTACTTGATTTCAATTAGAAAATGAGAGAGAGACCTAATTTAACTGTTAAGAACAGATACTACACTTTGATCAAGTGAGAACATGATAAAAGTGCTATTTTTCAGATGCTCAGTATTGAACAATGGAAAACAAGTAAGGCAATCACCAAAAAACTACTTAGTGTAAATAAAATAACATCACCTGCTGAATTATTTTAAAATTATTATTAAGAAAAATGTTTGGAAGATATTTAGCTTCCATTTAGCTAAAAAGAAGATAAGATAGAAGTGTTTAACATCTCCTACAATGCCTGATAAATAATAGACTATTCTGTTTTGATTGCATACATAGAAAAACAAGACATGAATGAAAGAAGTGTTTAAAATCTGTTTCAAAGAAATAGAAAAAATTGTCAATTTCAAATCTTCATTTCTACCCACTTATAATAACAACCATTTATGATTGTTATTGCAATATTTTGTTAAAGTTGTGAAGCTCAAATATTTAACAATGCAATAAGAGAATTCCTACAGGTATATTATTGCCATAGAACTCGCCATGAGCTTATTCAATCATTAACTTAAGAATTAAGATTAACTAGAATATTAAAAAATTGGAAAACCATTAAATTTTCATGAGTCTTTCTAGCAATATTAATTATGCCTAAGTTTGGATCCTTATAAAATTGAATGAATTGTTTTAATGCATTAAATGTTTTCTCTTTTAAAGATATACTTAATTTATGTTTCAGTTGCAACATCTTCCAGAACATGTTATAATGGAAAGTAGTGAATACAAATGTCTTCAGTCCCAGTTCTCTGTTCTCTTTAATGAAAGCATGCAGCTTAAGACACAGCATGAAGAAACACGAAGCCTGTTGCAAAATAGTAAAAATGCACATCTGCGGCATATAGAACAGATGGAGGTACTTCATATTTGTCCCAAATAAAGGAGTTTTTGAAATTTTTATTCAAATCACTTATGATGATAATGATGGTGTCTTGTTTCTTTTCAGAGTGATGAATTAACATGTCAGAAGAAGCTACGTACAGAATTAATACAATTGGAAGATACATTAGCTCAAGTTCGAAAGGAATATGAAATGTTGAGGATTGAATTTGAACAAACATTAGCTGCAAATGAACAGACTGGTAGGTTTTCCTATTTGCACATTTTGTATGCAAAAATCTACTAAATATGTTTGCTATATTAAATATTTTATTTATAGATTAACTTTAATATACAAAACAGATCATTTTTAATAAATTATTGGCTTATTAAGAATAAACTTTTTCATTAATATTTTTATCAAAATCAGACTATATAATTCGATGTTAGATTTATTCAAATAACATTATCTATTTTTATTTTACAAAAAGTTAATCAGGTAAAAATGACACAAATAATTTCTTAGCAAAAAATGCATTCATTTTTTAAAAACTAAAATATGAAATATTGGGTTGGCAACTAAGTTCCCGCCATTTTTATAAATTTAAATTTGTAAAAGGTTTAATAAAAAATAACAACTATAATGTATTCTTCCTTGTTTTTTACAACTTCTTCCCAACGTTCAACAAGATTTTCAATACCTCTTTGATAGAAATTACCCTGTTTCGACTTGGAAAATTCATCCAATCAAGCTCTCAATTCTGCATCAGCATTGAACGAAACTCCATGCATAGCATTTGAAAGAGGTGGAAATCTGTTGGTGCCAAATCGGGAGAGTACGGCAGGTGTGGCATCACTTCCCAGCTATTCGTTTGAATGGCTTCTTTGGTCATATTAGCAATATGAGGGCAGGTGTTGTCATGCAGCAAACGAACTCTATGCTTTCCGATTAGGACTTTTCTCTTGAATAACTGTGTTGTCGTTCCATCTGTTGAACATAGAGTTCTGCATTGACCATTTGGTTTTGTTCAAGCAATTCATATTGGATAATCCCTTCTCAGTGCAACCATATGGACAACATCATTTTACGCTGATGAAGATCTTGTTTCACGCACATTGTCGCTTGTTTACTGGGGCTAAGCCATTCCTTGCGCTGCTTCATATTGATTTACAGGCACCGTTTTTCATTGCTAGTAATGATTCGGTAAAGAAATCATTGTTCATGTCCATGAGTTGAGCAGTGACGAGTAAGCAAACCAGTGGAGATTATGGCTTGTTAATTTTTGTTGTTGTCACTTAAAGCATGCAGAACCCATGATCCACACTTTTGAATCTTTCCCATTGAGTGAAGATGCTTCTCTATAGCAGTGTGGGAGCATTCCATTTTCTCTGCTCTTGTCATTTGATGAGAATTTTTGTACAAAAGTTGGTTTAATTGCTCTTCATTAAACTCAACTGGATGGCAAGAATGAGGCGTGTCTTTGAGGTCAAAATTTCCATTTTTGAACTTGGCATACCAATTACGAGCAGTCTTTCAGCTATGGCATACTCTTCACGCACAGCACAAATGTTGCGAACAGCTTTTGCAGCCTTAGAACCTTGATTAAAAGCAAAAAGAAGGAGGTGTCGAAAATGCTCATTTTTCTTAACTTGACATTCCATTTTAATCATCTGAAAATAAACAGAAATTAACTTAAATTAACTTGAAAAAATCAAAATAGATTCCAAAATGATTCCAAAATAGAATTCTCAGAAAAAAATAAATTCCAAAATTTAAAAAAACAGCCAATATTTATAAGATTTTATTGAACATTCCTGAAGTTATTTGGTAATAAATAAAATTATATAAAAAAATTTTTTTTTAAATTTCATAGAAAATTGTTTGGTCTATCATTGAAATAAAATATAAATGGCACATGTAAATATACAAATTTGAATGAAATTAAAATGGATATATATATTATGAGGGCTAATTTCCCTGTCTGCCTGAGTAACAGTAAAAGAGATTAAGCTTCAAATGTTAATCCCTTTGAAGTCATTTTGAGGATCTTTCTGTATGTAAATTGAATATATTTCTCTAATATATGTAATGGACAAACAATTTGGATTTGAAATTTGATCATCTTGCCATCAGTGAAGTGATGAGAGCCAAACTAGTTCTTATTAAAAAAAAAAAATATATATTTATCTACATAGTTTATATGACATGATTAAAATGGAATAGTCTTATTGGAAATATGAATCTTACTAATATTTTTCAGTGTTAAATAATGATTTGTAAATAATTATTAACAGGTCCCATTCACCGAGAAATGCGGCATTTGATACAAAGTTTACAAAATCATAACCAACAGCTGAAAGGAGAAGCAGCAAGATACAAGCGGCGACTTAAAGAAGCTAATAATGAATTAAATAAGGTAATATTTTTAGGAATCATGAAACTATTTCTCTTTCCAAAGCCACACCATAAAATCCATTGCTTTTGCTAACAATTTAAAATATTCTAAAGCTTCTTTTACAATTAGCTTCACATTTTCAAATGTCTTACATATTCTAAAATTTCTTTTATATTCTTACTTCCCTCTTTACACTAAGGAAAATAGTGTAAACATTTTTCCCATTTATTCACTGTGTGTACCTTAAAAGGTATATAAACCTATGGAAAAAGGCAGACATATTTTAGTGTAGTTATTAATCAGAATTCTAAATGGTTTTCTTTTTTTTTTTTTTTTTTTTTTTTTTTAGTCTTAACACTAACTGTTTTAGGGATTAAAACATGATGAATAATTTCAAACTTACTTTCTGACTAAAATTTCAGTCTATTTTTCTAGATTATGTTTAATCTATTTTGAACGAAATATGTATATATATTATCAAGTAAATTTTATTATGTTTTGTTTGATAAATTTAAAGGATTATAATTTTTTTATCCTTTAGCTCAAATCTGATGGTGTTGCTCAAGATGCAAACAAAGAAGAATCTTCAGCAACAGTCTCAGCTAATGCTTCTGATACTGTGTATATTGCACCCAAACAAGAGTGTGAACCAATTATAGTAAAGAAAATAGAAGAAGAAGATAAAGATGTAGAAAGTAGAGATAAAGGCAGGTCGGAATCAGACACTATTAAAGATCTACGAGCACAGTTAAAGTAAGTATTTAAATATATTTATTAATATTTGTTCTCTTTTCAAGCTTTTTTGCTTACTTTAATCTTTGATATTTTTCTTTTTTTATTTATCAGGATATAACCAATGTCATTCTTGGTTGTAAATGTTTTATTTATAGAGTTTATACGTTTTTTTACTTTCATTCTAAGTCAACCTTTCAAACATGAACACAAATACTAGAACAGGTGATTAATATTAAACATTTGTTAAAAGATCATATAATCACAATTACATGTTTATTTTGTAGGCTTGATGTTACCTATGCTACAAATTAAGAATATTTTATTTCTAGATTAAATATAGTTTTATGATATTTTTTGTTTTCAATAGAGAATTTTTATAAATAAAAGTCACAAGTAACTAAAATCTTTTCATTGTGTAATTTTAATATTAGAAAGCATTCAGATAAACTGTTTTACTGTGTTTAAAGTATGTGAATGGTATACTAATTGTTTTTTTTATTTTTTTTAAGAAAAAATCAAGACAGTCAAAAAGACATAAAGCTGTTACTAGATATGTACAAGAGTTTATCAAAAGAGAACAGAGATAAAGTTCAGGTAAATTTTCAATTTTTTATTTAATCTTTATCAATCTGTATGTAACTTCATTTGCTGTACAAAAAGTTTATCCTGCCACTGAAGGTGACTCTAATCCCTAAAGAATGGTGTTTTTGAATTTCTTAGTTGTGTTGTCATATCTTGCTATGGCAAGTGAAAACAATTATATTAACAGTAAGGATACTGCAATTGAGAGGGCTTGAAAAAAAAGAATGCAATGGGAAGGGAAGTAATATTAATAATGCAGAAGGTTAAAGGTTAATTCAAAGACCTGTATAAGTGAGAAAAAAAAAAAAAAATTTTTGATACACTATATTTTTTTTTTTTCACAAAATTTTATTTTGTTGGTAATTCTTTAATGAGAAATTTCTTTTCCCCATAATCATTTTTTTTGTTTCTTCTTTCAGTTGATGTCTGCAGAAAAGAAGGCACGTCAAGAAGTAGAAGATCTTAAATTTCATATTCGCAAAATGCAAGAAACGGAACGCAAAGAACGACGAAAATTAGCCGATGAAGATGCAATACGAAAAATTAAAAAATTAGAAGAAACAATAACAGAACTGCAGAAAAATTTGGCATCCCAAAAACAGGCAAGTAAAAAAAGAAAAAAATTATTTTAAGAAGCTGATTTCCACCCCTAAAGTCTAATGTGTGGTTGTTTGTTTAGATTTTGTATAGTAGGTTTCATTATTCTATTGTATATTATTTACATTATTCAGACTACTGTCCTCATCTTTGTTGCCATATTTATCACAATGTTTTGGCCGTTGTACGCTGCGGCCTTCTTCAGGTTGTTGGAATGTCGAACTGAACCCTTTATTTCACTCGCCGGGGTAGACTGTTCTATTTCCTCGTGCCATGTCTAATGGATGTCAGTTATCTCCTGTTAATTCCAAGTTCTCCACTGCCTTAACCATTGAATTGAACTCACACTCTTTGGATCCTGTCACTGGATCTGATTAACACCTTTATCCACTGTGCCATGTGTCCTTGAGGGCATCTGTGTATGAATTTCTGAGTATTATAAACCTAATGTCTTCAGCAACCATTTTTATCAGTGCTCATCATTGCATGTTTTTTACCAGAGCTCGTATTGCAATTTTCATTGTTATTATTGCTTTTCTCTGGCACTCCTTATTACTGGTTCCCATATTGTATTCATTTCTATGCTTGGTCGGCTCAAGAGATTTTTGTGGCCTGGCATATATGCTGATTCCTTAAGTTTACGAATTTTCCAATGATCTTCTTTGTATTTGATTTCAACCTGATCCCATGGAGGGCAGTGATCTCCCTTTTCTCTCCATATGTGGTCAGCCATGCCCGATTTTTCCACTTCTCATGTTACAGCTTTCTGGTGTTCTTGAAGCCTTACCTTTAAGAGGGTGGCTTGTGTCCCCTTTATATTCCTTTCCACAGCTGCACGGGATGGCATACACACAGTCTTTAGTCATGTTCTCCTCTATGGGAGGTCTTCTTCAGGAGAGATATCTGCGAAGTGTCATCCTGCTTTTGAAGGTTGTCCTGATGTTATATGGACCACAGATCCTTTGTATTTTCTCTGATAACCCCTTCACATAAGGCAGGCAGACTGTTTTCTGAGTGTTGCTTGTCCTCCTCTTGTAGCTGCCTATACCAGTTTTTTGGGGCCACTGACATGTACCCTGGGTAGTTGTTACGTCATAGGGTACTTCTTATACTAACCAATTCTTTATCTAATGTCTCTGGGTTGCCACTTATGACTTTTGCTCGGCATTGTAAGCAGTGGATGATCCCTTTCTTTACGCTGTATGGATGGTGGGAGTTGAAATTGAGGTACTGTCCGGTGAATGTCGGTTTATGGTATAGAGGTGCCTTGAACTCATGCTCTGTTTGAGATATTAGAATATCCAGGAATGGAAGTATGCTGTTACTCTCTTTCTTCATCGTGAACTGTATCAAAGGTTTTATTTAGTTCACAGTAGAACCTGAACATCTTGGTATGGTCAGAGTATGAAAGTGTCATCTATGTATTTTAACGATAGAGTTGGCTTTTGCCATTTCCTCAAAGTATTCCATGTATATATTCGCCATTGCTGGTGATAATGACAAGCCCATTGCTAAGCCCTCATCTTGTTGATATATGTGTGATCCCATTCTGAAGTGTGTTGTTTCACATTATCAACAGGATGAGGGATTAACAGGAGATAACTGAAAACTGATATCCATTAGACATGGCATGAGGAAATAGAACAGTCTACTCCAGTGAGCGAAATAAAGGATTCAGTTCGACATTCTAACCACCTGTAGAAGGCTGGAGCATATAAATATGGCAACAAAGATGAGGACAATAGTCCAAATAATGTAAATAGTGCACATAACAACTCATCTCAGAAATATAGACAGATCCTATTGTATATGAGATGCAGTAAAAAAGAATTTGATTTTTAAATGCTCAGTACAAATTTGTTGAAATTTTTCATTTAAATTTATTCCTATATGGACATGTCAACTTTTTCTCTCTCTATTTTAAAAATGAATTTTTTTTTTACAGCGGGAAGAAGCTCTTTTAAGTGAAATGGATGTCACGGGTCAAGCATTTGAAGACATGCAAGAACAAAATATGAGATTATTACAACAGTTAAAAGAAAAAGATGATGCCAATTTCAAATTAATGTCAGAGGTTAGCATTTCTTTTTTGATGCATAAATAAAAGGGAAAATAATGTCTATGGTTCTAAAATAATATTCTTATTAAGTTGTTGGTAGTCAATAAGTTATGCAATCTGACAAATATTTATATCAAGTTGCTGTATAATAATTTAAAAACTATTTTTGCGTATTTGAGATTTAGAATTATTACAATTGCCCAAACCCACAGAAATTAATAATTAAACAAAGCAATTCCACTTTATAAGATAGGATAAGATATTTCAAGGTAGATTTCTATTCAAATTATATCTAATAACTTTTTAAAAAATTAACTAATCTTGTTTTTTGTTGTTTCTTTTTTTTCAAGTGACCTAATTTTAAAGTACTTTTTCATTGATGTTTCTTTTAGAGAATAAAATCTAATCAAATTCATAAACTTTTGCGAGAAGAGAAAGAAAGTTCTGCAGAGCAAGTGAGTACTCTTCACAGCCAGGTAGAGGCTCAGAATCAAGTTGTTCGCAAATTGGAAGAAAAGGAACGCCTATTACAAAATAATTTAGCTACAGTGGAAAAAGAACTCAGGTAAGTTACACCATATAAACATCACCTAACCTTCTGTGTGAATTTCTGGGATGAGAAGTTATCATTATTTACTTTGGTATTAAAATCATCATCTTTGTTGTTATCACAATGTTTTAGCCATTAAACTCTGGTATTCTTCAAGTGTATGTCAATAACTTTCAAAGAATTTCAAACTGAAGCCTCTATTTAATTTACATGGGTATTTTTTCCTCATTCCCCTCTCTGTGTTTAGATATCTTGTTCTTATTTAGTAGTCCTCAGTTATTACTTGCTCTTTTTCCAAGTCTGTACTACCCAGCCTAGGAATTCAACTCACAATTACTATGCAACCAAGTCTACAAAACAATGCTTTTATCTACTGTGAATCACACACTTGAAGAAGGCTAGAGAGTGCAATGACTAAAATAACAAAGATGAGGAGATTAGCCTGAATGTAAATAATTACTTAACCTGTTACATTAAGTTCTTGAACTAAACAATTGTTATTATTGTACAGAATATTAAAACATGCTATATCGGCTTTGAACATTATCTTTTGGCCACAGCAGATTATGCATTTAATCTGTTCTTGATTTTAATTAAATATTGATTGGTTTTAGCTAATAATTACAATCTTGTCAACTAAGACAAAATATTAATAATTCAACTCTTATTTTTCTAAATTTTATATTTTAGTCAACCATAAATATGCTACTTACAGCAAATGCTTCTAATTTAATGACAAAGATGCTTCTATGTTTGTGATTATTGTTGTTTAGTGCTTACGTACACATAAACTTTTTCTGAATATTTGAAAGAATTTCTAAATCATCAGCATAAATTATAACATTATCTTACATCATATCAACATTACTAGAATAAAATAATCCATACAATCCATACATTCAGTTAAAAGTAAAAATAAAATCATCTTTGATAATGGTTAAAAGTTTTGCCAAAAGTTCTCGGACACACAGAACATTTGGACAATTTCTACATAATTTTTAAGAAAATTATAAGAACACAAGAAAAATAAAAAACTTAAACCATTTTAGACATACTTTAAAACCTCTATTTATATATAAATGTTATATAGGAATAAAGTGTTGTTGCCAACACTGGAGTTTGAACACAGATCACCAGAAAGCAAACACATGTGATCCCATTTTTGAATAAGTAGATCATGTGATATTAAAGTAAATGCATATATGGAAATTATCATGGCATCTAAGTGATCACTATACAGATTACTATTCAGATCACTATTACAAAAGTGGTAACGAGTGTTTGTTGACATCACAAAAGTGGTGACAAGGATTCCTTGAACTTATACAAGGTTTGTTTCACATGAGGAAAAAATTAATCTGAAAAATATTCAGCATTGTACAGCGGAATGGAACAAAAGCTATCATGGTTCAACTGTTGCAGCAACAATAACATGAACAGCATTTACAATTACAACTATAACAACAGAAGTTTCTTAAATAGTTTTCCAAAACGATGGAAGGAAAACTTCAGATTCATTCACTCCAGATGCTGTTGCTAATTCAGTCAGTGAATTTGTGTACCATCCAGATAAAGGGGTAACTTTTCCAGTTTACTATAGAAGATACAAAGGGACCTTCAAAAGGGATTGTTTGCATTGGAATGATAAAAAGAAAGTTTGGTTATTATTAAGGAAATTGTCCCCTGCTGAGCATGAAAAATATGTAAATTATATTTTGCTGAAAAAACCAGGATGAATTTTGATGAGACTGTTCTAATACTATCAAACATTTTTGGTGATAGGAGTTCATTATTTAATACACAATGGCAATGTCTTAACTTAGTAAAGTCTGACAATGAAAATTTTGTCACTTATGCAGGAGTTGTGAATGGAAAATGTGAAAAGTTCAAGTTAAATGAATTAATTCCTGATTTATTTAAATACCTGATATTCATACAGGGTTTAGCTTCTAATAAGGACACAGAGATAAGACCCAGGATACTTGCTAAATTAGAAATAGATCCCAAATTAACTTTCCAGAGAATAGAGGAAGAGTATCAATGTATTGTGAATTTGAAACTCGATGCCGCAAGGATTGAGGAAAAAGACAATTCGCAGGTACATAGTGTCCAACCATCTAAGAGAAAAAAAACTACCAACATTTTTCAACTCCTAACAGAACAGTAAAAAAAAAAAATACTATAAACCTCCCTCAATACCTAATACTTGCCACAGTTGTGGAGGTAAATATTTTAAAAGTCATTGTTTCTTCAAGAACAAAAAATATTATGAATCTGGGAGTTTAAGACACAAAAGTACATGTTACAGATACAAAAAAAATGGAAGAAAAATAAAATGTATGTGAACATGATAAATACATGGAGTAACGAGAAGAAGCCTAAAAGGGAAATTAACAAGACATCTCAAGAGGAACTTTGTTTTTGTGTAAATTAATGATGTAAAAATAAAATTGCAACTAGATACAGGATGTGATATCACTAACATAAATGAACAGACATGGAGAAAATGGATAAACCCATTTTATTGATGTCTGATAAAGTTGCATATGGAGTCTCAGGAAAGAGATTGAACTTTTTGGGTAAATTCTGTTCTAACATTTTTTTCTTTTTGCACAAAATTATTAACAATTAACACTCATAGAGGATAAAGTGTTGATGAAAACCGTAGATGGCTGAATCCTTTAAGGGCGAGCACAATAAAGGACATGCCTGCTCCAACAAATGTAACAGTTACAAGCATTTTTAGGGTTTGCTAACTACTATCATATATATATATATATATATACTTAATATGTATGAATTAAGAGCACGTTTGAATAACCTGCTGAAGAAAGATGTGAAATGGAATTGGCCAGATAAATGTCAAAGTGCTTTCAAAGAAATCAAGAAAGTCTTAACATTGGATTTGTCACTAACTCATTTTGATCCTAAATTAAAGATTGTAGTTGCATCAGAAGCAAGTGATTTGGGCATCAGAGCAGTGATATGGACAGAACAACTAAACCAATACCTTATGCTTCAAGATCATTAATTGAAGCTGAAAGAAGCTACAGCCAGATAGAAAAGGAAGCATTGACCATCATATTTGCCATGAAAAAGTTTTACAAATTCATACATAGTAGAGAATACATACTACAGACAGACCATTGTCCATTATTGTCCATATATGTATCAAAAAGGATATTCCCACACATACAACGAATAGTGTGCAGTGCTGGGAACTATCCTATTATAAAATGGAGTTTCTATCATTCAAAAAATTAATTTATGCAGATGGATTGTCTAGACTAATACCAAGATTCTGCAAACCACTTGAAGACAGTAATTGTGGCAATAAGGGCTGAAAATGAAATTAATAACATATTATACAATACTGTAAGACATTTGGAGGAAATAAAATCAAGGTGGAAAAAGACGACTTTATAATGCAAATGAAGGAGAAATTAAGATCTAAAGGAAAAAATATTATTGGAAATAATACATTTTCATTGTGTAATGATGTACACAGAGAGTGGTGATACTAGCATCATTACAAAGACATATATTAAAAGAAATTTCTAAAATGAAATCCTTAATTAGATATTATACTTACTGGCCAAAAATGAATAAGGATATCAAAAATTTAGTGAAATCATGCAGAGGTTGTGCTCTGGCAGCAAAGTCAGCAAATATCAAAATTCAACCTTGGCTGAAAACAAATATGCCATGGTCCAGAATACATATAGACTTTGCAGGACTGTTAAACGGAGCATACTATCTAGTGGTAGTTGATAGTTATACTAAATTGCCAGAAATATTAAAATGTAGGAGATAATGTAATGATAAATTTCCTACACAAGATTTTTGCAAGGTTCAGTGTTCCTGACTCTATTGTTTCAGATAATGGGACTCAATTCACATCTAGTGAATTTAAGTTTTTTTTGCAAATCATTAGCAATAGGACATATTACAACTGCCCCTTATCACCCAAGATCAAATGGATAGGCAGAATGGTGTGTCAATACATTTAAAAGAGCACTAAAAAAATCAGAGGGAGAAGAGTCAGATGAAGTAATGATTCAGCAATTTCTGAGTGTTTACAGAATAACATCAAACCTGAACACCATGTATGGAATGTCGCCTGTAAAGGTGATGTTCAGCAGGATGATTAAATAAGTCCGTTTTCAATAAGTTATTACCAGAACACAAGGCAAGACACATCAAGAAATAACAATAGAAGTAGATACTTCAAATCTGGAGATACGGTATTTTTCTAAGATGTATCAGCATGGAAAGGAATTCTGGGAAGCTGGCGATATAAAAACAACGGATTGGCAAAATAACATGCATGGTACAAGGACAAAGGTGGGAACATAAGCGACACCATAATCAGGTAAAACATAGATTCACTGATTTAAAAAGTCCCTAAAAAGAGGTACCAATAGAAATTCTCTATGACACATTTAATGTACCCATGTCATCAGAAATTGTTGAACCAAGGGATTATGGCAAAAGAAAAAGAATGCCAAAAGAATTTCTAACTATTGAACCAAAGCTGAAGAAGCATAGACTCCTGAGGAAGTCATCTCAAAGGGGAGGTGTTATATATGAATAAAGTGTTACTGCTGACACTTGAGTTTGAACACTGATCACCAGAGAGCAAACACAGGTGATCCCATTTTGAATAAGTAGATCACATGATGGTAAAGGAAATGTATATATGAGAATTAGCGTGGCGTCTAAGTGATCACTATACAGATCACTATTTGGTGGTTACTTTTCGAGCAAGTATTATAGAGCAAGTACTGTTAGTGTGAGTGTTATTGGAAAACATCTGACACCAGTATTGTTCAATGGTGTTACTATAGTTGTATCTGCGATTACAAAGTCTCTACTACAACAAGCATTACAAAAGTATTTGTTGACATTACAAAAGTAGCAACGAGTCTTTGTTGACATCACAAAAAAATAAAACAGTCAAATCAAATACATGCTTACATAACTATAACAGTGAATGCCCACACAGATACAAATTAGTCATCATAAGTAATCTAATAAATAAAACACACTTAATATACCCTACATGCAAGATATCTCTTAACAAACTCAACAACATAAAACAAATATTAATTATGAATAATAATTACCCTAACTACATGGTTAATAAATTAAACTAATCTGAGAAAAAATAAAAACAAACAATAATAAAAAATATATAATACAAAACAACACTATTAAACTATTCTACAGAAACAAACCACAAACTAGATGAAATAATTATAAGAAGCCTAATACAGACACATATTAATGACTTTTAAAAAATAAACCCCCGTCCAACATGATTACCATCAATGATCAAACAAAAAGTCAAAATTTCAACAAACCAATGCTGTCTATAAATTTGTTTACCCATTTGGAAAATGTTTCACTAATATTTCAAACATGTACATTGGTTACATAATCACTGCATTATCATGCTAATTAACATGCTATTTATCTGATAATAGTTCAATTAAATCAAATATCACCAAGCAACATAACAAAAATCATAACAATAAATCCACTAAGTCTTTACCAATAACACAAAAGTATTATATCACATAATATAAAAAAGACTAAAAGCACTACAAGCATTAAGCATAAAAAACAACCAACCCAGCATCAATAAAATGTTATAAAATTTAGGAACATACTTAATATATTTAAAACACACAGACATACACACAGCTTTCAAAGAAGCAATATTTGAAAATGATGTATAACTGATAGAGCAGAAAAATAAAAACTCTTTCATAATGTCATATGAAAACTGAAAATACTCAGATATTGGACAATTTTTTATTTAAAGACATTGGACAATTTTTTATTTAAGTATGTAGTGGAAAGAAACCAGAAAAAATAAAGAAAAATAAATTAAAATATGCTTAACAGAACTTTCACTAACATTTTAACTAAACTTATATATATATATATATATATATATATATATATATATATATATATATATATATATATATATTGTATATAAATAATACATTCAATTGTTGCAAAGTTATTATTACGTTGACTTATAGGTCAGCTATGATAGTGAGACTAAAACTAAAGTAAATAAAATTAATATTATGTAAAAATTTTATACTGGTTTGGTAGCATTTATTTACATTCTTGCTTTTGCTGGCAGTAGTGATTTGTAATATTAATATAATTCATATTGCTTGGTAGGAAAATGTCAGTTCATGACAACATTTATGTATAACATATATCTAATATCTATTAGGCAGCAATTTAAGCATTTTTTATTAAGCTGAACACAAAAATATTTGAATGCATTATAAAAAGGAAAGCTAATTATTGATTAACTAAGATTAAATATTTCAACTAAGTTAAAAATAAACTACAAAAACACAGTCAATTACAATGTAGCATCAATGTTGATTACAGAATATACAAGCCCAAGTCTCATATTTATTAATATGACAATTTATATTAAATCATGTGTTTTTATTACTGTTTTTTATCTTTTTGCATGAAGTTCTACAAAAACTTGGATATTAGTTTAAATAATTTAATTTCTATGAAGTCAAATTTGATTGCAAATTTAAATTCTGTTCAATGGTTACAGTATTTTAAATGTTAAAAATAAATGTCAAAATAGAATGTAATATGATAGAACTGACATTCTTTAAAATATTTTTTCTGTTAGCCTGCGGCAACAAGCAATGGAAATGCATAAACGAAAGGCTGTGGAGAGTGCACAGGCAGCTGCAGATCTAAAACTTCGTTTAGACAAGTATCAATCACAATTAAAAGAGGCTCAAGTAGCTGTTGCTGAAAAAACTGCTGCCTTGGAGAAAGAATCTTTTAAATTCAAAAGAATGCAGGTCAGTAAAACTTTTATGTAGTTGTAGCACAGGAATGTAACAGTTACTTTTGTGGATTTTTCAAGTATCAGAATCTATACCTGGTGTCAGCTGGCATAGGAATTAGCTTGAAATGGCCAAACTAGATAATTTTGATTTTACTAACATAGCAGAAGTACCTTGGAGTCTGGTGGGCTGTTGGAGAAACAAGAATTATTTTATTATAATAATTGAATTGACATCTGGAATTGTCTGGGTTTGAAGTCATAACATAATGAGGTATCAACTATTAGGATCGGGTGATACAAGGAACACCCTCCCACTCATTGCTAGAAAATTACAAAGGAGTTAAACCAGCTGACTTGTATCTTGGCTAAAATTTAGTAATGAATTTTTTTACTCTTTCATATTAACCACTATTATCTATAATATGAGTGCCTTGGGGGGGGGGCAAGAATTTAGTCAATCTTGCTAGTAAGAGACTGGAGAATGAAGTCATCAAACTTTTCCATTGATCCTTTTGTTATACTGATATGCCAACCAGTTTATAATCTAACAACTGAAAGAAAATGTATTCTACATAAATACGGGGACCCACAAGCAAAGACGAAGCAGTCACAGAAAATTATAATAGATTAGTTGACATCACCATTCATCTTTACCATCTAATCCAACATCTGCCACAAGAAACTGTCCAAGAAAAATTGTTTGCAGATTAATGATTGAGTAGAAGAGTGAGAAACCAATTTTGTCTGCAGGCCTGGGACCAAAATTCCCTGTTTGAATTGTAGACCCAACTATCAATCACTAATCCAAGGCATTGCAATTGGTTCTGTGATAGGTTGTTAATAGGATTGATGTCTACCAATTCACAAACCAGCCAAAGTTAGGTAGACCATTTTGCAAGCTAGTTTACCTCCAACAAAAGTTTACATTTGAAAGCCTTCACATACATTGTTCGTACCTCCTTTGGATCCTAGAGCTTTGAGTTTATAATGTTAAAATGGCCAATCGGATCTGAGGAATGTAAACTCAATGCGCTTTTCTAATTCACTATGTTCTGTAATCTTTATGATGGCTGACACTTTTGAGCATAGTTGCTTTGTGTAGGCTGGGTTTGCTTGAAACTCAGCAAAACTTTTAGGAAAATACCCAAATTTTTCTTTGGTTTTTTGTTGAATTTTTTTTTTTTTTTTTTTAAATCGTATGTATATTTTAAGGTCAGTCAAGTGTCAGTTCATGATGATTTAATGTTCAGGGTGGCCAGAACTTTTGTTGAAAATTCTTTAGATTGAATTTGTCTTTTATTTAGTAATGGTAATATTAGCTGTTTACATTCGTCATTCATTAACTGAGCAGCCAAGTCTACTGTTAATTGAAATTTATAAAATCTTTCTCTTTCAACAATTTTGCAGGAAAATAGATTTCTTGAGTCCATTAACTGATATAGCTCTTTCCAGTATTGATAGGTGTTTCCTCTCTAACCTCTTATTTTGAATTAGTGTGAAATGTCAATATTCATTATGTTATTATTTTGCCTTCAAGTTACATGTTGATTTTTAAAAACAAATTTTTATCAGATTACCCCATGCAAAGCACTAAGACCCAAGGGGTTACTGGGTGTAAAAGAATTAGGAACAGCAATATTACTAATGAGTGGAAAGAGAAAAGAGTAATTAGGAGGACAGTAGATAGCAATTGACATTGCATTTAAATTTTTGCAGATTAAGGTTGGTTGGAAAGCATGGAGCTGAAAGGGAGTCCCACAAGCAAAAAGTGTGAGAAAAGAAACAGCATAAAATTTACAGTTACATCTAGCTAACTGTAAATTGATGAGATCTTGCCAGTCTAGTACTGCACTTAATCCATTGTAACTATTACTATTGTTGAAAATCCTCAAGTGATGTGGTTTTTATTATCTGTTACATTTCTTTGTGATTCTGTAGTGCCAGTCCACAATGTTTGAACAAGGATGGTCTTCACCAAGATCTATAGGCTCAAAGCAGCTTTGTAAGCGTTGATCTAAGACATACAGCTGACAGTTTAGATATTTCTGAACTAGTTTGGTGCCATTCATGACATCCATATGAAAGTCTCAATTTGATGATCACATATAAGAATATGACTAAAGTTTTGGTTTTGTAGCAACTTGCAGTGTTGGGTGAAACCACCTCTAGTGCAGCCTAGTGGTATGCATGTTTTGAGGCCAGTCAAGTGTTAACTCAAGGTGAATGTTTGGAAGGACCTGGCCTTTTGTTGAACATTCTTTGGATTGAATTACAATGAATTCATCCATGATGAACAATACTGAAACAACAAATCAACCTTATTAAATAGTTGGAATCAGTTATGAAATCTGCCAAGAATTTTTCAATATAATTTTGTAAATGAGTCAAGTTTATTGATAACATAAAAAATAAATCTCTTACTTTATTTTAACCTTAGTAAAGAACATATACAATTAATTTTCATTTGTTCTTAGATTTCTTACAAACAAGATTTGAGTTTAAACTAATCGTAAATTACATACAGTATTATATTAAATGTATAATCTTCTTTACAGGAAGAAATTGCTAGTTTACGAAGAAAGTTAGAACGTTCTAAAAAGATAGAAATGGCAGGAGCAGCAGATGAAGTTCTTATGGAAGAAATCAAAGAATACAAGGTAAGTCAATTTTTTGATTTTGATTACATGACAATTCCTAATGAAATTACAAGTTACAGTTAATTAAAACGTCCTTTCTATGAATAAATGGCAATTATGTTAATTTTTTTCTTTACATTGCTTTAACAATTTATGAATTTGTGATAATTATTGCAATTATTTTTATCTGTTGCAGGAGCAACTAACCTGTCCGTCTTGCAAAGTAAAACGAAAAGATGCAGTACTGACAAAGTGTTTCCACGTTTTCTGCTTAGAATGTCTTAAGACTCGCTATGAAACACGTCAGCGTAAATGTCCCAAATGTAATGCTGGTTTTGGCGCAAATGACTACCACAGATTATATTTAACATAAGAACTTTCCTTGTTGCTGTTGCTACCACTGCATGCTTCTCATAAACACATTTTCTTTCTTTCTTTTTTTTTCTTTTTTTTTTTTTCCTACAAACCCCCCAACCCTGACACCTCTCTGCCAAATCACGCACACATCAGATATATTCATTTCATTTCATGCTTGTATGGGGTCTCTATCATTATTCAGTGACTCTTTCATCAAAAGTGAAAACAGCAATTCAAATGCATCTCTTATTAAGGGGAGTCATTTTTATATGAACTATTATTTATTGTGTAACCCTTTCATATTTCTCTTGTTCACACATGTCTATATAATAATAATACTAATACTATGTATTCCAGTTTGCTTGGATTTAAATATTGAAATTCATACCTTCCAATGACTCTGAGATTCAAGCAATTTATTCTTTTTTTTATTAAAACTAAAATGCACACAAGAAAAACACAAACAACTAAAAAAGGACAAAAAACTAATTCAGGTTCATTTAATTATGAAAGGGTTAAACTATACTGATAGTCAAGAATGCATTATATTTATTTATACATAAAATGTTGATGTTAGTTATTTTTGATCATTTAGTCTATTTTCATTGAATATAAATAAACCTCCTAAAAATCCATTTGCTAATGTTTCACTAAACATCAGAAATTTAAGACTAATTGCCAGTATTTTAATAGCATTTATTGCCAATAAAATTATGATCCATGCATTCAGTTATGAAAATCCTTGATTGTAAGATCCTTGTAATACTTTTCACTTGTCTGTTGTTATACATATTGGTTGATAATAACATTAGTAAAAGCATGTATGTGCTATACATATGCACATAGACACAGATTTGTATGCGTGTGTTCCATGGAGAGAACGTAAATAGCATTTCAATACTAATTCTAATATGAATTTCATGGAAAAGATTCTGTAAAGATGAGTAAAAATTTTGAAATATTGTTTTTTTTTTTTTTTTTTTTTTTTTTCTCTTTCTTTAAGTTAAAATAATTTGATTTAACATAGCATGTTTAAATTTATCTTCTTGATGCAAAGCATATACAGGAAAAATTGAAAATTGAGTTCACATGCATGTACACACACACATGTATTATTTTTGTAGATAAGCATAAAGTAGCTTAGAAATGAAATTAGTATTTTGACAATTTATCTTTTATTTGAAACAAAACACTTTTTGTCAAATTTTGTTTTCCTTGAAGGTTGATCATTTTTCTAGTATGTGAAATTAAAAATGGTGTTGCTTAAGTTCTTAATAAAATAAATTTATGACAACAGATGGATTTAAAATTTCATCTACATGTCTATTTAGTGGGACAAATTTTAGAAAGAAACAGGTTAAATGAATTTTTCTAAATTTATAAAAATTGAACATGAGAAAATGCATTCAGCTATACACAGTTCTAATTTTGAACTATGGCAGATGGAAAGTGATTATATTATATACATGGAAATTACAAAAAAAAAATCATAAAAATATTAATAGTTGTTTTGCTATGAATCATTGTTGATGACTGAGAAATAATAAATTTATATTTAAGTTAAATGCTGTGTCCAAAATCCTTTTATTGGATATTAAATGTCCAAGGAATTTTGTCACACTTAGTTTTTTTGGAGTCTTCCTCTACAATGTATGTTATCTATTTGTCTTGCCTTCTAATTTTAAGACAAAATTGTTTGTCTTATTTTTAACTATTTTCGACATTTAAAGTCTTTTATGCAAATTTTTAACTTTTATGAACATTTGAAATGTGTCATGCATGTATAGATTACACTATTCATGAATTAAACTAAATTTAATGGAAAATATATTCATTAATTTAATTAGTAAATATGATGTGAACATAAGTGAAAGTAATTGTTGAGCTTAGTATATCTATTGCAGTATTATATTTAATGTTTAGTTAAAATAAACTATTTCATTTATAATACTTATAGGTCGATTTTCAGATTTTTATTATTACAAATATTTTAACTGATTTTTTTATTTCATCTCTTCTGCATTTTATCATTAACAAAACATTTCAATGAAAAGCAACAAAAAGATGACAAAAAATTTTTAAAAATTATGTATCATGAATAATAAAATTTGTTTTTAAATTGCATATGTAAAATTAGATGAATAAACAGAATATACATAATTTCTAACCACTACATTACAGCACGAAAGAACTTTGTGTAAGTTGAAAGAATATTTGCAAGATTTTAAGTAAACAGATAAAAATCTTAATAATATAAATCCAAGTTTGTTAACAGTTCCATATCACATTTCCACACTGACGATTCTGTGCAAAGATCAACAAAACCAAACTGAAGTTAAAAACATATTATTACGGTAGAGAAATTAAAATAGTTTTTGTTCTTTCTCTGATAAAATAAACTCATTTTGAATATTTTATTTAGTTTTAAATTAGTAATGGTCTACAGCTAAATAGTAAGCTAAAATGGATGCAACTTAAAAAGAAATCACCATCCTAGAGCTATCATGAGTTCAAGATCAAATGCAGATTAGAATCCTACAGGATACTAAAATAAAGAACAAATAGGAGACGTATATCAGTCTAACATGTTTCAATTTTGTTTAAACAGAGCTTTAATAAAAGTGCAACATATTTGATATATGTTTCCTATTTGTTCTTTGTGTGTGTGTGTATATATATATATATATATATATATATATATATATATATATATATATATATATATATACACACACACTGCATTATCTGAGGATAAACTTGGGTCACAAAAGATTAAATTTTAAAAATTGAAATGTGTTAAAATTTATTAGAGTTACTATTTTAATATTTCTAACATTTTATTCTCTTAGTCAAATAGCTTTTAATCTAAAGTTCAATGCATACAAATGTATATACAAATATTAGATGGACTACAGTTCATTCTAGAATGATTTATACATGCTCACTTGGATTTTACTTTCAAAACTGCCATAAATTTACAAATGTGCTAATCAGTCATCTGACTAAATATTAATATGTCAAAAAAAAAACAAATACTTGAAGATATTGTCAGTAATTAAATATATGTTGGGTTTAATTTTATGAATTATCTTGGCATTATTTTCACAGAGTATCTTTGTTAAAGCAATATATTCTCATTATGATAATGTTTTTACCTAACTTATCTAAAATTTGGATTTTTTTTTTAAGTATATATCTAATATGCTCTTAGGTAAATAATAAAAAATAGGTGTAAAAAGATGTTGCTGTATCTTTTATCAGTAACAAAAACATCTTGTTGCTCTTGGTTGTTATTAACTAAACTATTTGTGTTCAATCTCATTATCATTATTATGTTCATAGCCCACTTTACAAAGGTATTGTTTATGCATTAAAAAAATTGGTAAATTTATTAAATTATTTATAAGGTAAAATTACTGACTCCCCTTAAAGAAGCAGCTTAATGTTTAAATTCATTCTATTTTATTGTGGAATTTATTCCAGTCCCAAAATATCACCATTGCCCGAAAAAATAAAAAGAGAAATACATCCTATTCTAAAGAAAGACTGTATTCAAAATTTATCATGTTAAATATTTTGTATTTTTTTCATTTTATTTTTTATCTTTATTTTTTTTCAATATTAACATTGATAATTGAAGCATGTGAGCAGAGAACAGATATAATTGCTTTTAATCATATAATTAGCTACAGTAAATGTTTTAGTCTTTTTTTTTTTTTTTAAATGGAAATTGTAAATGCATTTGTTCATTAAAAAGTTCATACAATATGAATTTTTATGCTTATTAAAATAATTTAGTTTATTTGTTTTTATCATAGCAAATAAAAAAAAAATTATAAAGTTATAGTTGACTACATGCACTTACAAGAAGACACTGACTATATCTAAATTTTCTGCATCAATAGAAATTTGGATTCATTTGAAACACAAAAAAAATTGCAGGAAGGAAACTTTTTTTTTTTTTTTCTAAATGTTTGTGATAAAATTATAAGATCATATATAAAAAACAAACAACACAAAGATTGTGTTTTGCAAAAAAAAAAAAAAACCTGGTCAAGCAGTGTATTTCTGGTGATAATGCTTTTAAGGTTAGTCATCTTTTTAATTAAAGTGTTCAATATCAAAGCATTTATAGCAACAAATAAAATAAAATGTCCAACTTATCATTTCCTCATCTAATTTTATTACCAAACCCTGTGGCAAGTGGATATTTTATACAGGAAAGATAAGTTAAACATTTGTTGAGTTTTATATAAATATCCCTCCTGGTATTATTCTCTTTTAAGGATTTATATGCGCAGCAAGAATTCAATCAAAAAACAAATTTTATTGAATAATATTGATATGATCTAGCTATTTAACTTTTTATAGTTTTTTTCAACTGTCAGGTTAAAAATGTTAAACTGTCACAAGTTAATTCTTATGCATTACAATTTATTTACAATTCTTAATAATGACAAGTGAAAATACTCATAGCTTCAATTGTCATTATCAAGAATTGTAAGTGATCAGTATGTTTAGCCAAATGTGATGGATAAATTCTGGCATTTTTCAATTGCTGAAATTTAAGTCAGTTAATGGTAATGTCATCTGCAACAGTCAAACTGAATTCATATGAGGTCTTTATTTTTTTTATACACACTTTAATATACAATCTTCTATGGAGAAAGATAACTTATTTAACAGTTGTTTCTTTTGTATTATAATGTCTTCTAGTGTCTTTCTTTGCAATGAGTCATATATGATATTTTGGTGTTATTAAAATTTGTCAATATTATTTTGGTTGTTTGTAATATCTAGATCTGTATGTGCATGAATTGCACTAAATTTTGACAAATGTCAAGTCAGTCTACAAGAGAGTGTGGTGCAGTTGTGGCCAATGTAAGAATTTAATGTTGTTTTTTAATCATTAGTGTTTGAGATACAATCTTCCAAAGGATATGAAAATTAATAAACAACATTTTTTTAGTTGCTGAATTATTGTTAAGAATCAGATTATACATTTTTAATTTTCTTTTGAATAGAATTTAAAATAACATTTTTACAACTTCTGATTGAAGTTGGAAAAACTATATAAAATGTTAGAGACAGACCTTGTCAGTGTTATTCAATAAAAATTGTTTGGAGACACCCCATTTTTATTTATTAAATAGTGAGTATTATGTCTATTAACCTGCGTATTTGATAAATCTTAGTCAAGAAAAATGCATTTCAAGTATGCTCCTTTGTAGGGGAAACGACCATTTGATCCAGTGTGCTTTACCACTCAGCCATAGAGAAATGATGCAGCAATCAAGGTTCTATTTTCCCTTTTAAGGAAACACATCATCTTCACCCATATTATTTTCTTGGAAGCTTTATATACATTCAGTTTATAATGAATATATTATATAGCGAAAGTGTTCTACTTTTTATCAGGTGCATAATATGATAAAAAATATAGTTTTATGGTATGCTATGTTTATGGATAAAAGTGCTCAATATCAGAAGATATGTAAATATAAGTGGATACTGAAATCAACACCGAATGGCGACAGCCTGTTTCATGCTTGAATGCAATTTTTAGACCTGAAGATTCTTTAAAAAAAAAAAAAAAAAGCAATACCTAATGTTTAAAATATATTTTAAAAATGAAAATTGTTGAAACTTTTATTTTAGTTTTAATTCCAAGCTAATAGGTTAAATTTAATATTTTGAATAAGCAAAATATTTTGTTGTATTTCAAAACAAATTTAAATTGATTGGAATTTTTTTCTGATTATCAGTCAACATAATTCTCTTAAAAAATCTTTGAAAATAAAATATTTTTCTGAAACATTATTTGAGAAAAATTGCAGGATTTAAAGTTTAATTACTCTGAATTGAAAGAAATATTACTTATTTCAGTTTAAAATATCACAGAAAAGCATTTTTTTTAACACAGAGTTGAATTTTTATGATTTGTTGATGCATTTATTGGCAGCCTTTGGCTAATTTATGTAAAGGGAAGATAATTGTAATAAAATTACATGACAAATACAATGTAAATTCTTTATTATATATAATATTTTAACTAGTATTAAAAAAAATTTAAGTATTTTAAGCATTCTATTATTTTATTGAATTTTAGGTACTTTGGCTTTATAATCTTTCTTATGAAGACACTTGTTGAGGAAATGTTAAATTTCCAAATTTTAAATTTACTATAATTACTGCTAAACTTATCTGATAATGTTATGTATGGATATCAATATTTACAAAAATCAGCATGTTTATACATGCAGAAAAGAAATTCAAAATTCTTTTTAAAATACTGGGGGTCACTGAATTGTAGTAAGCTTTTCCATTTAGGATTAGTAAATATAGTTTTTATTAAATAATATTACTTGACCACTACAAATTAATGCAGAATTTTTAAAATTTATAAATTATTCTAATTAAAATTTTAAAATATGGAAACAATTCTTGTAAAAATTAATAATTCATTAAAAAATAAAATTATCATAATAGCGTCCATAATATATTTTATTCATAAAACCAATTAAAAGCTTTTTCAATTAAATAATGTCTTAATTATATTGCATTATTTTTATTTTATGACTTGGAGCAGATTTTCCCAACTAGGGGTTCTGTTTGGCCCCAAAAATTTGATGATTTAAATTTTCCAAGGATTTTGTATAATTCCCTACAAGTAATATAAACATTAAGTGCCACAAAAAGAATTTCTCAAAATTTTATAAAAATAAATGAGTGAAGGATAACATGAAAAAAAAATATAATTTTTACCAAGATTCTCTCTAAAAAAAAAAAAAAAAAAAGTATTTTAAAAATAAATTAATTTCTGAATAAGTCCTGAAAATTTTGTTAAAATCTGACAATTTCTGATTTTTGCAAAAATTTCCAAATTGATGTTTTTCAACATAAAGATGCTCAAATTTCTCTAATTTATAGTACCACATTGACGTCAGAAAAATGGGATTTTTAACCAACATTTTGAAGGTTTAAAAAGATAAGTTTTATATCTAAATCCTTTGATCTATCCTATAGATCCTTATTTTGCTGATAAAATTTTGTTTTTATTAACTTTTCATCATGTATGCTCATTCTTTAGAGGATCTTCAGAGTTACCAATATATATATATATATATATATATATATATATATGAAAAGATAACTGGTGCATTTCGTCCTCTGAGAGACTATCAAAGCAAACAAAGATTTTATTTTGTGAAGAAAAAAATAAAATTTCAAAAACATTACTTTTGTCTATTAGACATTGAATTGGGCTACGTCATGTTCATAGTTTGCCTGAATTTTCAGCAAACCTAATGAATATTTATGACTGTTCCTAAACTTAAAAATTTTAAAAAACCAATAATATTTCCATTTTTATATATATATATATATATATAGAGAGAGAGAGAGAGGACAAAACATGTCGGCTATGACATATTTTCTTTTTGTCTATATTCATATTGTTCTTTTAATGATACACTCTATCTGAAATCTTTACACACTTACATGTATATATAAAAACATTTTATAGAATTATTTTGAATATTATTTTTTTTTTTTTTTTTCTAAAGTTGCCATAACAATTTTTGATGATGGCCTCAGTTGTTTTTCCATGAATACTCCCTAGCTAATGATTTTTTTATTTGTGAGTCCTGATAAAAAAAGTACTTTTCAGCAGAGTTTTTACCTGTGTCCCCCATATATTAGTCAAATGATTCTAAAGTGAAGTGTGTTTTACATTAATCTACCACAGAGGTCAGCAACCTTTTGGAGAGAGTGGGCCAGAAAGTTACGCAGTGTCTCGGAGGAGGGCCATGATATCAAATGTATTATAACAAATTGTTTCGATCTCAGTCTGCTTTGTCCAGAAGACTGCCTTGGTCTGGAAGTTTGAAGAAAATACAATGAAAATGCTATATTATTTAAACAAGGTTCCTTATTTTACTACATGATCACAAAGCAATCAACAAAAAATGCAAATTCTTTACTACAAACAAAATGCACTTAGAAACAGCAAATTATTTAATGAGACACTTGTTTCTACTTATTATTTTATAACTTCTTCACATCGGGTGAAATATTTGTCAATAACAGGAGCAAAATATCATCTAGGTGGTCATCACTCAACCTTGTTCTTAAACAACTTTTCAAAAAAATGTTCACAAGCATATGTACTTCCAAATAATGATACCATCATTTTAGCTTTACTCAATAGGCTTTTATATTTTCCACTTGTCAAAACATATTTCATGTAGAAGTCAGCAGTGGATTCAAAATGAAATTTTGACTTAAAAAAATTCATCACATTGTAAGTCAATTAACTCCAGATGATATTTTTTCTTGATGTAAACCTGTTACCCCCATGAGTGACTACACTATCAGTAGTAACTACCTATAAGTATCTGTAAGTTAACGGACTACAAAGGCTAGCTGGGATCTGTTGAATATGACTCAGACTTACACGAGAAGTAGCAACCTTCCAATAGTAGCAGTCACTACTGGATTGACTTGCAATGACCTTGTGCATAACTGTTACCTTTATTCTTATTGTTTTTACAATAAACCTTTACTTATTTTATCCACCATGTTTTTCAAGTATATTTTTTTATTAGCACAGAATATAACATTTCTGTAACTTGCTCCACAAATTAATTACATAATTAGTGACCAGGTATTAAGCTGGCAGGCTGGACAAAAATCCTTCACAAGCCAGATGTGGCCAGGGATTCCCAAGCCCTGCTCTACCATGAGAATCTTCACAGGAAAGTACAGTTCATTTTACCCTTTTTTAAGAAGTACACATCTTTCAGGACCTTTCAAAGTCCATATCTGCTAACTTTTTCATGTCCAAAATATAAACAAGAATATTTCTAAAGAATTAATGGATTTTATTTATAATTCAACATTATTTCTCATTACATTAAACATTTAGTGAATGAATGTGTCTGTATAAACATAACCCCACTTAAAAAATAAAAACAGTATAATTCAATAACTACTGGCCTGAGCATTCAAATTCTGTTAAGAAGCTGATTTTTATTAAGACTTTTAATTGCCAAACTAATGGATATTGAATAATACTGTTTAAAAAAAACAGTGATGTCTACACAAACACATGAATCTGAAAAATATAATGTTTATAGTGATAGGAAATATAAAAAAAAGACTCTACAAAAAAAGAATTTCATTTTTTTAAACCTCAGTGGCCAGCTTGAAAGATTTTTTTTTTTTACAGGTCTAAAAAAAAAAAATTTTTTTGCAAAGAAATTGGTAATGAAGAAAGAATAGGTAAATTATTTAAAAGTTTTTATTATATTTTTAACATTTTAATTACTTTTTATTCCAACTACTCTATTATTATACTATTGCTCTAGTTCAGTGATTCTCAAAGTGTGCGATGAGAAAAATAGTGGGCAGCCTGGGGGTGGCAGTGGCACACCTGAACCCCAAACACACAGACACATTGTAACTGAAGTGTATCTTGCCTTACAGTGTTTCCTATTTATATAAGAATTATTATGTGAAATACTAAGGTACTCATTTGACATGTAATACTAGCACCAAGAAAAATCAATCAGGTTGACTACACATTTGGTGGGTGAGCTTGAGAATTTTGTTTTAGTATACAAGGGAACAAGAATCCAAATTTGGGAACCACTGCTCTAGTTAGTAAAACGCCTCTCCATTAATCATCTGAAAGTCCTCTCTTTGCCTTCCATCAGTATGACTAATGCTAACCTCCAGGAAAGTGACTTGTGCCTTCTTGGGCTAATGTTCTCAGCTGACATGAAGTAGAAAGACTATTGAATCCTTTGCTAGGTCAGCTGGCAAGAAAGTTCATTGTATTGTGCAAGACAATTTTTCTCTCTAGAACCTATCTTATTACATAATTCATGGTAATTGTTCTGTAATTGTCTATGGTACCTAGACTTTATGAATTTAAGCACAGTACTAGACTGGCATCAAGATCTCATCAATTTACAGTTGAGCTGGCTGGATGTAGCCATAAATTCTTGCACTTCTCACTTTTAGAACTCCCTCCTGGCTCCATGCTTTCCAGCCAACTTTAATCTGCAAAAATTTAAATGCAGTGCCAATCGCTATCTACTGTCCTCCTGATTCTTCTCTTCTCTTTCCACTCATTATTAATGTTTCTGTTCCTAATTCTTCCATACCCTGTAACCCCTTGTATCTTAGTGACTTTATTGCCTTGCATGGAGTGATAATAATTTTGAAAAAATGTTTAAAAGAAAGAATAATCTTTTAACAAAACTCAGGATTGAAAATGGTTCTACTGTGTGAGTCATAAAAGCTAATGGTGCTAAAGATCTAATCACATACCTATATTCCTAAGCTGATGTACAATTGTTGGCTTTTATAGAGGAAGTGAGTTTCCCAAGGAAAAAAAGGATGAGCTTGACTATCATCAAAAAATTATTTAAAATCTGTAGTTTGCAGATTAATAGTCTGATTCATTATAATAAAAAGTAATTGAAATGAAGATGAAAGAAATTTTAGTCAAAAATACAATAATGGTTGATAATAGTTAATTTAATCATAAAATTCATGATAATATTACTAATGCTGATGCTCTGAGTAGCTCTAATAAAAAACAAATGAAATTAAGATGAAAGAAATACTAGTAAAAAATTAATAATGGCTAACAATGCTTCATCTAATCATAAAATTCAAAGAAAATAATGTAAAGCAGTGAATACTCCATCATTTCTCTAATTACCAAATACATATATACACTCATCATTTTGCATCATGAACTGTATTTAAAAGGCCATGAACTGATGCTCTGAGTAGTTGTAATAAAAAAAAAATGAAATTAAGATGAAAGAAATACTAATTAAAAATTAATAATGGCTGAAAATGCTTCATTTAATCAAAATTTGAGATAATATTAATTGTGGGAAAATTAAATAAAACCAATAAATAAAATAATAATAATAATAAAAGAAAAAGAAATTCATTTTTCCATGATGTAAGTTATAAATAAACCTGAAAGGGTTTTTGGTCACATGCACAATTTAATGACCTCCCCCCACTACTTCCAGAAAGGACAGACTCTTTCTGTTTTTCACTTTCCAATGACATCATTTGGGTATATTGGCAGCCCTTCTCATGGAGTGAGTGAATTGTCATTCCAACTCAGCACAAAGCTGGATTGAGCTTGACCATTTTAACCATTGTTAACTTCTGAATCAAAAAGGAAAACAGCTGAGAACTTTGTTTTACTACAGTTACTATAAAAAGAATAAATGTCTGTAGTAGAAGCTCAAGGTTTGTATGCTTCTATCTTCTTTGTTTATGTATTGAACATGCACCTTCACATAAAATACACACAACCCTACAACCTGTGAGATTGCTTATAATAATGAACATAGACTGATGATCTGATTATTTGTAAGAAAAAGCAATTGAAATTAAGATGAAAGAAATACTAATTAAAAATTAGTAATGGCTGACAGTGCTTCATCTCATCATAACATTCAAGATAAAAAAATAAGAATTAAGATTTAGTGAAGGTTATATTGATATCTGAGTTGAAATTTTAATTCTGTTCTTGAACACAAATATACAGAACATTGCTGTATTATTTAACCAATTATATTTCTGTCCCAATCAATTCTAATTTGCAAAAACAAAACATTCATTTTACACAGAAAAAAAACAATTCAACATTGTATTACATGCCTATGGATGACAGTTAATGTAAAAAAATACTTTCTACTAATATTGATTTATTTAAAGAGAAAAAGATTACACAAAATTTTATACAATATAAAAAACATTCCTATAGCTAATCAATATTTGATTAAGAATCAAGTCTCCTTGATTTTGTTAATATTTCCATGTTAATTGCCATTATCCTTATAACATTATCTACATCTAGAGTGGATGAAAGCCACTATGAAAAACATCCTTGTAGCTAATCAATATTTGATTAACAATCAAGTCTCCTTGATTTTGCTAATATTTCCATGTTTATTGCCATCATCCTCATAACATTATCTACATATAGAAAGGATGAAAGGAACTGTGAAAAACATCCTTGTAGCTAATCAATATTTGATTAACAATCAAGTCTCATTGATTTTATTAATATTTCCATGTTTATTGCCATCATCCTCATAACATTACCTACATGTAGAAAGGATGATAGCAACTTTGAAAAACATCCTTGTAACTAATCAATATATGATTAAGAATCAAGTCTCCTTGATTTTGTTAATATTTCCATGTTTATTGCCATCATCCTCATAACATTATCTACATGTAGAAAGGATGAAAGCAAGTGTGAAAAACATCCTTGTAGCTAATCAATATTTGATCAACAATCAAGTCTTCTTGACTTTGTTAATATTTCCATGTTTATTGCCATCATCCTCATAACATTATCTACATGTAGAAAGGATGAAAGCAAGTGTGAAAAACATCCTTGTAGCTAATCAATATTTGATCAACAATCAAGTCTTCTTGACTTTGTTAATATTTCCATGTTTATTGCCATCATCCTCATAACATTATCTACATGTAGAAAGGATGAAAGCAACTGTGAAAAACATCCTTGTAGCTAATCAAATTTGATTAACAATCAAGTCTCCTTGATTTTGTTAATATTTCCATGTTTATTGCCATCATCCTCATAACATTATCTACATGTAGAAAGGATGAAAGCAACTGTGAAAAACATCCTTGTAACTAATCAATATATGATTAACAATCAAGTCTCCTTGATTTTGTTAATATTTCCATGTTTATTGCCATCATCCTCATAACATTATCTACATGTAGAAAGGATGAAAGCAACTGTGAAAAACATCCTTGTAGCTAATCAATATTTGATTAACAATCAAGTCTCCTTGATTTTGTTAATATTTCCATGTTTATTGCCATCATCCTCATAACATTATCTACATGTAGAAAGGATGAAAGCAACTGTGAAAAACATCCTTGTAGCTAATCAATATTTGATTAACAATCACGTCTCCTTGATTTTGTTATTATTTCCATGTTTATTGCCATCATTCCACTGGCATGCATAGGTCTGGTAGCACTTGGGGTGAGGATTGTGACTGGTGCCCCCTAACCCCCATCCCCAAACAAAATCGCAACTGTATATTTTGTTTCTTTTCTTTTGGACAGATCCACTGTTCATAAAGGTTTATCACAATCAGTTAGAGGGAATGTTTAAATAAGATACATTAACACATACAAATTGGACAAATTTTATTTATTTATTTCAAAGTTGAGTGGCAAAAGAAAGTTTTTGAAGTCCCATTTTTGGAGAAATAATAACAGGCAATGTGTTCTGTATTATTCAAATACAAAAATTCACAAGGCATTTGTTAAGAAGATTGTCATGTGGTGAATAGTGTGTGAATGTGTGCATGTGTGTGTAACACGTTTGGCAAGGGAGGAGGTTATTTTTTCTCATAAATTTCTGTTAAGTTCTCTATTCATGAGAAAAAAAATAGGGTTCCTGAAATTATGAAATTAGTGATTTTCATTTGTTCTAAAATAGTTTATTTGTTTTTATTTAATAATTTTTACAGGAAAAATTATTATAATCTTGGAGGCTGGAGCCTTAAATATTTTTGGAAGGAAAACTATAATGGAATTACAAGACAGTATTTCTTAAAAGTAGGATTCTGATTGGCTGAAAAAACAAATTTCACTCCTTTGAGAATTCTTGGCTTTCTGGAGCCTGTTTTGTAAAAGAATGATCGCATCTTTTTGTTAAAGGAAAACTGTTTTTCTATAAATCAGTCTACAGAATTTTGAATTTAATGTCTCCCAAAACACCAGATAGCACACATTTATCAACAAATTCTTTTCAAACACTTTTCTTTACTTCTTTGGTTAGAAATCATTTTTCAATATTTATAAGCAACAAGTTTACTGTCCTGTGACATTGTTGAACGTAAATAATTTTTAATCATTTTAAGTTTAGAAAACGATCACTCACAAGAAGCAAGTAATAATACACTTTAATACATTAAGTGGATCAGAGGCTACCTCTTTACATCCAGCTTGAATTAGCAAAATTAAATTTATGATTTCATTGTATAAAAGAACACTACCAATATCATCTGGATACTGATTTTGAAAATCCAAACATTCATTTTGAAGGCGTGCTTTCTCATTTTCATCGTCAGTATTTAATAAATACATGTGAAGAAGCAATTCAAATCTTTTTCTTAGTTCTGACAAATGCTGGCCTCTCTCTTGAATCTCAGTGTCTAAATGATTGACAACTTCATGCATTACTCTTTTTATTTCCTCCTTTGCTGTTAAAGCAGCATCTCTAACATCTCTTTCCTTCTAGTGCGATGCTCAATTTGAATTCCATATTCTTTGCAATATTTTTCATCTGAGTTGAAGGCATTGCTGATGTTTTCTTCCTTTTTTATTACCAGTATGTTTGTCAACCCTTGCAAGTCCATATCTGCTTGATTTAATCTTAGGATCTTGCATCTTCTTCTGGACTCTCTCCACAGAGCATAAAATTGAATGCCAGAAGTTAAGTAGGACGATAAATGAAAATTTTTGAAACAAGTTTATAAGTATCCCAGTATCAAATTTTGTTTCTTGACTGTACTCTCCAAGTTGTAAATGTTCAAGGCAGGCTATTATTTCATTTAGATTTTGGTACACTACAATCACAGCATTGTATCTTGCACTCCATCTGGTCTCACACTGTTGTTTTACCATTCGAGAAACATATTGCTTCAGTATTGCCCATCTTAATGAAGAAACAGAAAAGAACACAAACAGTCTGTCGAGGACACCAAAAAATGTTGTAACACATGGATCTGCTGCACAGGAATGAAGACAAGCTAAATTGAGATTATGATTTTCAGTTTACAAACATTGCTCATAGGTTTACATCCAATAATTTTGTACACCATTTCTAGCTCCAGTCATTACAGCTGCATTATCATAGGACTGTCCACAACAATCTTTAATGAATAAACCATATCTTTGATGGCAATACTACTAGCATCCTTTTTCTCAAGTTGAAAAAAGCCTAAGAATACTTCCTTAATTTCAACTTCATTTCAATTGATGGATACATACCATAATGTCAAAGAAAGTTGGTCTTCGTGGGCAATGTCAGGAGTTGAATCTATCATCGTTGTGTAATATTTCACTTCCTTTATTTCATCAGGTATTTTTGTATGGATTGTTTCACCAAGATGTACAATTTGATTCTGAGTTCTGTTCAAGAGGTAAGTCATCTGTTTAGCATGATCTTTGCCTTCGTCAATGTGCTGTGCCAAAATTGGATCATATTTTGCCAGAAGTTTAATAGTAGCAAAAACATTTCCAGAATTTTGGTCTGTATTATTCTGAGACTAGCCTGCTTTTGATTCTCCCGTGTGAACTCTGAGGGCCAAATTTTGTTTTCCCAGAAAAGAAATAATATGATCTAGAATGACATTCCATTTCTTTCTTTCTGCTGACAGTTGTTGAAATTTAGCATCCACTTTAGTATGAGTTTGAAAATGATGTCTCATATCCAGGCACTTAATCATGTAATTTCTACGCACAAGACTCTTTTCATGATCTGGAATCCTTGGATCTAATCTATTCTCCTTTTCAAAACTAGATTTTTGAGAATCTGATTCCATTGCAAATAAGAAGGAATGAAAACAATAACAACACCCAAGAAAGGGGGAGTACAATCACAAAGTTCTTGGTACAGCTTCACCATTTGCAGACTGCTTGACAAACCACTGCATTGGCGAGGACCTCCCTTGCTCATCTGCAACAAATGGACTATTAGAATGCTGAAAATCTTCCAATACTTGTTTTATCAATTTCTGGATTAGTATTAGGTTGGTGCAAAAATAATGACGTAATAATGTCGTTTTTGACGTATTTTTTAACGCCAAAAAACGACATTATTACGTCATTATTTTTGCACCAACCTAATACATCTGCAACTGGTTTCTCCAATCTCCCCAAATTCTTTATTTTCCAATATAAATTGCTGCTGTCATTATCACTGATTTCTTCTTCACTTTCAATTTCTTTTATCACTAAATGATTCCTTCTCAAAACCTGTTCATCTTTATTTTCACTCAAATCCTGCTCATCTTCATTCTGACAGTTGTACTGACTACTCATCCTTGTCTTCATGAGATCTCTTTCTCCAACTTCAGGTGCAATTTGTGGTTTTACTTCCTTCTTTAAAAATGCTTCCAATGCTCCTCTTTGTCTCTCATCATTTTCTCTTGCTTTTTTTCTGTTTCTGAAACTGAGAACCACATGGTTTTGCTCTCTCCGTCTGTGGGTAAAGGATGGGATTGAGAGATTTTTATTTAAAGTTTCAAACTTGAAAGTAAGACCAAGATTATATATAAGGTTGACAAACAGCTAGGAAAACAATGAAGACCAACAATCAATTTTATCCAAAATTTGGGTGAATACAAAACAAAATGAGTGAGAAAATCTAATGGTCCCTATAGTATAGGCACACCCACCACTATTTCAGTATAAATTTTGATACCTAAGGTTTAAATTCAATTTTTTAAAAATGAAAAGCACATAATTGAAGATTTTTTTTAGCTTTAATTGAAAGCTAAAGGATTAAATTTACTATTTCTAGTTTCTGGTTTATTTCAAATAGAAATTTTATAGATTACAATATCAAATATTAGCTCAATTTAAAAAAAAAATCTCTTTACAAGCAGCTATTTTCTCACTTTTAAGAAACTTGTAAACAAAACAAAATTATCAATTTTAAAAATCTTCTAAAAATAAAATATACATTTGTGATACATTATTTCAGTAAAATTAGCAAATTTAAATTTAAATTAATCTGTTTTGAAACATGTTACTTATAGCATAAAGAAGTAGTATACAAGCATTTCTTAACGGCAGGGCCTATTTTTCTAATGTCATTGACGTATTGATGAGGTCCAACGTGTTGATGGGCTGCATGGATGACTAGAATTGACAAATTTACAAAAGCTAAGTGAACACATTTTTTTATTTGGGGTGGGGGATAAACTATGTAGTAATTATTACAAATGAACTTATTTTCAGCAATTATCTAATATTTTACTGACATTTAGTTATGCTTAATATGATTTATGAAAAAAATGCTAAAATTTAAAATACTATAAAATTTTTCTTGAATTAATTTGAAAATTTAATAACCAGGATATGAATGAAATGCGATGATAGAGATAACTGAGTTTATGAAATATTATTGTATTTTATTTATTAATAATTTATATTCCTAATTTTCTTTCTTTTAAAGTTGAGACATGAATAATGATGCAATGAATAATGAATTGCAGACAAGTGAATTTCTCTATAAATGGAGACAACTCTTACAACACATGACTTTTTCATAATAATAGCATGGATAGAATACCATATTAAGAAAGAGTTAATCTTAAAATTTAAAAAAAATTGTAAAACTTACTTAAAAAATACTGGGTGTCAATGACTTTTACCAAACTTTTCAATTTTTACTTCCTAAACATATTTTCCATTTAATTACAATAGCACCTCAAAGTACCGAGGTAAATGCAGAATTTGAAAGGATTTTTAAATTATTATAAATGATTTAATTAAAATTTAAAATAATGAAAACAATTCTTGTAAAAATTCATTATTCATCAAAAATTTTTTTCTTAAGATGATAGTGTCCTTAATATATCTTATTTATAAAAGCAATTAAAAGCTTTTCTAATTAAATAATTAGATAGTGTTATTGCATTTTTCAATCTATGATTCAGAACAGATTTTTAGTAACTGGTGGTCCTATTTTAAAAAAAAATTTGGTTTACATTCTCCAAGGAATCCTACTTTTAATTATGGTGTAATGGAATAACCAGTCACCTCCATGAATAATTACACTATAGGTAGTAAGTACCTATAAAGTCAACTGTCTATGAGAGACTCGTGAAAGCAAGAAGACGCAACCATGTCCAAACTTCCAATTAGTGGCACTCACTACTAGATTGACCTGTGTGTATAACTGTACCGTATTTCATATTGTACTGGTTGTGTACAATAAAGCTTTCTTCTATTATCCACCTGGTGTTAAGTATTTATTCCCTTAGCACGGAATATAACAAATTAATAAAATAATTTGTGGAACAGAAATTTAATTTCTTGAAATTTCATGAAATATAGTGGGGGTGTGGGTAATGATGTAAAAAAATGTTTCTTACCAAGATTTTCTAAAATAAATACTTTCAAAAATAATTTAATTTATCTGTGAATAAGTCTGACAATTATTTGATTTTTGCAAGAATTTCCAAATCAATTGTGATTTTTAACTGGAAAAATGTGCAAAACTACTTAACATAATTCACTATGTCAATCACTGACGTTAAAAAAAAAAAAAAAAAAGATTTTTTAACCAAAATTTTGAATGTGTCAGAAGGAATTAAAAATATTTTTTAAAAATAATAAAAAACACTGTTTTTTCCTCTTAAAAATGAGGATAAAACTTTGTTTTTATTGAGTTTGAGGCCTTTTTGTCATGCTAGACTTTTTTTAGCAAAAAGGTGTAGGAGCCTTTTACATGGTACAATTGAAAGAAAGATCTACAAAGAAAACAATTTAAAATTTCACATTACCTTAAAATATAATTTTAAACATGAAACAAAGGTTAATAAAAAAAAATTGCTAACAATTGATTTTTCATTTGTTTCTTCAAACACATTTTAAATTTCTTTAAAATAGAGTTAAGAAAAGAAAAATACACATTTACATTATTCAGACTGCTATCCACATCTTTATTCACATTTCAGTCATTGTGCACTCTGGCCTTCTTCAGGGAATTTCAAACCAAACTCTTTATTTTGTCTACTATGCCATACCCCTTCCAGATGTTTCAGTTATTTCTCTTTAACTCAAAATTTTCACCACAACTGTGGCCTGGTACTGAACTCGCAACCCTTTGGTTCTAGTCACTGGATGTAACTAACATCTTTATCCATTGGGCCATGTGTCCTTGAGATTATATGTGTATGAATTTCTGGGACTTATAAACCTAATGTCTCATCATTTTTTTTTTTTTTTTACCAGTGCTCATATATTCCAATTTTTTTGTTATTCTTATTACATTTGTTACCAGAGCTTATATTGCAATTTTAGCTGTTATTCATTGCTTTTCTCTAGCACTCCTTATTACTGGTTCCCATATTGTATTCATTTCTATGCTTGGTCAGCTCAGGAGATTTTTGTGGCCTAGCATATGTGCTGATTTCTTAAGTTTTCATATTTTCCAGTGATGCTCTAAATTATTTCAACCTCATCCTACAGGTAGCAGTGATCTCCTTTTTCCTTCCATATATGGTCAGCTACAAGACCAGAAAAGTCTCAGCAGAATCTTTCTTTCAAACCATCTGACATTCCTACATTGATGCAGAGACCTACAACATTCCTTCAGGTTTGGAACAAAAACTCCCTGTCAATTCAAGGAGAATCCAGTACAACTATTGGATAAAACAGAAACTACAATCTCCCAGAGGTTCGTGGCCTTCAACAGAATTACCAATGAAGAAGACTGAAAGATGATCCATCACAACCTGGATAAATCCTTCAGACATGAATTCGATGCAGTCAAGGCCTGCCAAGTGCAAAAATTAAGTAGATTGAATGATCAGGAGGTGACATCTAAAGTCCATCACCAGGCAGTAATCAACATCAGTCAACACCAGCTGATTATCTCTGAGAAGTCAGTTCAAGGGTCTCAACTTTGCCACAGCCATCAGGTGGATACTGTACTTGGACATCATTGCTCGAATCAAGGATATAGTCTTGAAATTCCTTCAGGTTCAGGCAGATGAACTAAAATGGAAAGTGAGACAGACACTGGAGAAAGCCAAGCCACTCAAATCAAACATCACAAAACTAGAGAGGTTGGCAATCAGAACCCTACAGCGGAATGAAAGCATCATCATACTACCAGCTGACAAAGGCAATGCAACTGTAATCATGGACAAATCAGAATATAGAGGAAAACTGAAGGACCTCATTGTGAATGGTAGCTACAGTAAAGAAAGATCCTACAATGAAAACAGAACTGTCACAGATCCTAATCAGGAAGAAGGACCATTTCGCTCCTAAGGCATACAAGTAGTTGTCACAGTATTACTCTAAGCTACCTCACATATATGGTCTCCCAAAGACGGTATTCCGCTCAGGCCGATTGTTAGCTGCCAAGGCTCTGCGTCCCACCATCTGAGTTACTTCCTAGTAGATATAATTGATCCATTAATCGGAAAGTCAACATCATATGTCCAAAACTCCAACCACTTCATGGAAATAATCAAAGATTTTCCCATCTAATCCAAACAGATTGTGTGCCTGGACATGATGAGTTTGTTCACCAAGGTACCCATGGAGGAGGCACTCTCAGTAGTCAAGGAGACAAACTGGCCTCAGACTCCTCCCTAGAACAGACCAGTATACCAATAAATAACTAATGGAGATGTTGACTTTCAGTATGCAAACAACATACTTCAGAATGGGATCAGACATATATTGACAGGATGAGGGTTTAGCAATGGGCTTGCCATTATCACCAGCAATGGCAAACCTATATATGGAATACTTTGAGGAAATGGCATTAGAATCAAGAAACTGAAACTGAAGCCAACCCTATGGCTGAGTTATGTAGATGACACCTTCATACTCTGGTCACTCCGGAATACATCCAGCTACTACTGGACCATGTAAACTCAATAAGATCATCGATACAGTTCACAATACAGCGAGAAAGCAACAACAAACTTGTCTTCCTGGATGTACTAATATCTTGAACAGAGCAGGGGTTCAAGACATCCGTATACCGCAAGCCAACATTCATTGGAAAATACCTAAACTTCAACTCACACTATCTATACAGTGTAAAGAAAGGATCATCCACTCCTCACAACATTGAGCAAAAGTCATAAGTGGCGACCCAGAAACATATGAACAAGAAATAGTATAAGCAGCACCCTACGACATAACAACTAGCCTGGGTACATGACAGCATCTCCAACAAACTGAGATAGGAGGGTACAAGAGGATAACAGCACTTAGAAAACAGCTTTAATCTGCCTATGTGAAAGGGATTATCAGAGAAAATACAAAGGATCTGTGGTCCATATAACATCAGGATAATCTTCAAAAGTGGTCCAACACTTCAGACCTCTTCCAAGTCAGATCCCATGCCATAGAGGAGAACATGACTAAGGATTGTATGTATGCCATCCTGTGCAGCTGTGGTAAGAAATACAAAGGAAAACAGGCTCCCCCTTAAGGTTAGACAGCAAAAACATCATAAAGCAGTAACACAAGGGGAAATAGAAAAATCAGGTGCAACTAACCATATATAGAGGGAAAAAGTGGATCACTGCTCCCTGTAGGATGAGGTTGAAATAATAGACAGAAAAAATATGAAAACTTGAAGAATCAGCACATATGCTAAGCCACAAAAATCTCCTAATCCAGCCAAGCATAGAAATGAATACAATATGGGAACCAGTAATAAGGAGTGCTAGAGAAAAGCAATGAATAACAACAAAAATTCCAATATAAGCTCTGGTAAAAAATGAAATAATAAGAACAACAAAAAATTGCAAACTGATAAAAAATGATTGCTGAAACATTAGGTTTATAAGCTCCAGAAATTCATACATAGATGTCCTCAAGGACACATGGCCCAGTAGATAAAGACTAGACCCAGAGTTGTCAGTTCAGTACCAGGCCACTGCTGTGAACCAAAACTTTGTGAGTTGAGTTAAAGGGAAATAACAGAGACATCCAGAAGAGGCATGACATGTGGAACTAGAACAATCTACTCTGGTGGACAAAATAAAGAGGGTTCAGTTTGAAATTTTAATCACCTGAAGAAGGCCGGAGCTTACAACAGCCGAAATGTTGTGAATATGGCAATGAAGTCAGAATAATGTAAATAATACTTCATCTCAGAGATATAGACAGATACTTACATACATGTTGAAGGCAAATTTTCTTTGATTTTAGTCTGAAAGAAGTTGACTCTACAAAACTGAAAAATCTGTTTCAATAATAAAATTATTTTTTTTTTAAGAAGTCTTTTTATTTTATGACATTCTATCTCTGCACCCACCCATCCATTATATTTTTTTAACTTTCTTTTCACTACCAGTTCACAGACATGAAAAATCAAAATGAAAGAACTGACACTAAAGTTTTGGAATTCTCACATAGGTTTACAATTAACAATAAAGTCTCCTGGATTTTTTAAATATTTCCATGTTTATTGCCATCATCCTCATAACATTATCTACATGTAGAAAGGATGAAAGCAACTGTGAAAAACATCCTTGTAGCTAATCAATATTTGATTAACAATCAAGTCTCCTGGATTTTTTTTTAAAAAAATATTAAATTGCTTGGTAAAATGTAATTATTCTCATGTTTATTCCTCTTTTACTTACATTTTTATATGGAAACTTTGCAGAAAAGTAGAAATATATTTTGCACTTCTAGCCTTTGGTTTCTTGTAGTAAATATAGTGAACTGGAACCAGAGTTGCTAATTTCTTTTGACCACATTTCTATATAAAACTAATTGCAATTGATTGTGAATGCTTCATTTGCAAAAATAAGAAAACAAATTTTAAGTGGAACAAGGCCATATTTTGGCAAGTTTATTTCTTTATGCCATTGTCAACCACAACATTAACATTTTGCAATATATTTTCAACAGTATTTGCATATACAAGTGAGGCGTCATTTTTATGAAATAACAGTGAAGCATTGACGTAAAACACTTTACATAGGTTGAACGCCTTTTTCAAAGAAGCTTCAATGTAAACAATTGTGCATGTTAAACATCAGCAAAAACAGTAAAATGATTTTCAAATGAATTTTTTAGCTTAAACTATTGTACCTGAAAAGGTCCTGAGGGGGAAAAAAAAAAAAGAAAGAAAGTTTAATACTCCTCAAGTCCTATTTCAAATAATAATGCATTAGATTCTTTTCAAATTGACAATGGTGATTCCATTGTTTTTTTTTTTCATGTCATTATAATATTATATGTGGCAGCTTCATATATATTCCAGTAATAATTTTCAGGTACAACAGTTAAAAGAAAATTGATGAGGAACAAAAAAAAAAAAAAAAAAAAAAAAAAAAAATAAAACAAAAAGGTGGGGGAAAAAAAAAAAAAAAAAAAAATATATATATATATATATATATATATATATATATATATATATATATATTTATTAAAAGATATTTGTGGGTATGTGTTTGTAAATTACATATCAATTTACTTATAGAATTAAATTTTAAAATAGACAAGTCAACAAAACAAGCAGAAGTATGACTTCATATAATACAAAGAAGCAAAACCTACATATATATCCCTTGAGGTTGGTTTCTATTTGCTAATTTTTACACTACAGCTACTATTCTCAAGTGCTTTTTTTTGCAATGTAAACAAAGCTAGGTTATTTTTCATTTAAAATTCATAATGCATGACTTGACTAAATATTAGCATGTGAATGCCTGCAGTGTTACAAAATTAAGTTTAGTTCTTTTATCTGAGGTTATTACTCTAAGTGCTAAAAATTCACTAAACTGCGAAAGTAGCTACAGTATAAAAATTGCCAAAAAGAAATCAACCTTAAGTTAGAGGTTTGACCTTCATGTCACCGGGGTCCTTTTACAATTTAAGGGCTTTCAATAAATTAAGGCTCTTGCTTTGAATATTTTTTTTTTTTTTTTTTTTTTTACTTTCAAATTTAAAAATTCTGGATTTTTTTTTAAACAATAAAAGAAATTTAATACTTTCTCTCCTCACTACCTTCTGGTAAATTTCACAAACACAAACACAAAACAATAGTAAAATGCATTTAAGAAAGTAAACTCTGGTTATCTAACTTTTTTGCATTAGTAAAATGTGTAAATATATAGAGACCATTTGCATATACATTGAAACAAAAGCTTAAATCATCTTGTGAATATTTTTATAATCTCTCATTTGTAAGCTATTGTACCTGATATTGCATGTCATTGGATTTATTTTGAATATTAATCCAGTAAATGCTGCATATTTGTTCACTAAATTTTAGAGCAGCCACAACATTAAGAATAAAAAGCAACTCATATTCAGATTATCAGCTCTTTACAACAGAACTACAAATCCAAATCCCTAATATTTTTGACAAAAAGGGAAACTGTAGGTTTGTTGTTTTAAGTTCTGAGGTGAAATGTTGTCATTATTTGAGGAATGACTCAGTCTAGCATTCCCATCACCGTGTTTCAGCTAAGTTCTAAGGATTTTTCTTTACTTTTTTCATTATTTTTTTCCAGTTTTGTCTGGAGTTCTGAAATAAAGAGATGTTCTTATTTGTGTGTGTGTCTATGTTTTGTTTTTTTTTTTTAATCACTACATATCAGCTTGTAAGATGTTCAAGTCTTTCTGAAGTATTTATTGCCTCCAGTAATAGTCATTTTTTCCCCAATATCCACCTCCTCACAGATACAAAGAATTTTAATTTTTGTAACATTTACACCAGGTTTAATGACAAGAAACATAAATGTGAAGATAGTTATCTGAACAAGGGAATTCTGTGATATTGTAAGGCCCAGGTACAATGGCTTTATTTCAACAGTAATTATGAGATTCAATTCTAATATATAAAACCAATGTTTGTCAAGTGCTTAGAAAAAAAAATAAAAATAAAAATCAATATTGATCTCCCAAAATAATCAACAATATTTCCTGGTGTAAAATTAAATGAAAACCACATTTTTTTCATTTTTTTCATTCCAAGATTTTAATCGTGTACTTCTAAAATGAATATTATGTCCAGCATAAAAATTATAGAAATTCAAAATCTATACCCAATTAAAAGCATAATTCTTAAATGTAATAAGAAAAATTCCAGAGTAACTCTTGTATTCTGAATGAAAAATATGTTAATAAGTATGTAACATGGTCTACATGCACGCACACACACACAATATATATATATATATATATATATATATATATATATATATACACACACACAATTTTTTATTTTTTTTTTGTTTTGTTTAATAATGAAACATGATATATGTTCTTTGCTGGGTGAAGAGTCTTCTATATTATGTAAAACACTAATGCGAAAATATGATATTTAAAAAAAAAAAAAAAAAATGTTTTTACAATGTTACATAAAGTGATTTCCACGGTTTTGACAAAAAAAAAAAAAAAAAAAAAAAAAAAAAAAAAAATGTTTTACGTAACATCATACAAACATCATAAACCATACTTTATTGTATAAACGAATAATGGAGAAATAAAAAAAAAGAGCTTTGTTTGGTTTTGTTAGAGTCAGTATAATGACTTGGTAATATAATTGTGAGACACTGAACGAGAGCGAATTAGCTTTACTCTCGCCGCAAACGTTTCCTGGTTGTTGTTGATGGCTGGTCAGATGATTCTGTAGTTCTCCTGTTGTGTCGAAATTCCACTTGTGACTGTGCAGTCAACTGAAGCTTTATGGCACTTGCATTCAATTTTGGAGACTGCAGGATCTTTTTCAAACCTTTCATCTTTTTGCTACGCAGTTTCAATGATACTGTTGGAAAGGTGAAATTGTTGGAGGCAATATCTGGTGTCTTACGACACATCATCATATCAGCTGGGCTTTCAGCCTTCAACAAGGAATCAACTGTCATCCCAATAAATTGAGTCCCGTTTGACTTGGTGCTGAGAAACTCATCATAGTCCACCCTGGTGTCAGCACTACTACTATTAGCTGCAGTCAAAGTAAATGGTTCCCCACCTCCAAGTAAATAATCTGGGTTTAAGATGGACTCTCCACAGGCATGGGCCAATGCTGCTATGTTTGAATTAGGGACATTAGCTTGTCCTTCTTCACCTGTTTTCGATACAAGCTCTTCAATTGCATATTTTATTTGATCCTCACCTATCTTTCCATTTAATTTAGATGAATCAACAGGCTTATCTTTTGCTGTTTTGTGAGAATCCCGGGACTTTTTTTTCTTATTTCCATCAACTTCAATATTATTATTATTATTATTATTATTATTGTTGTTGTTGTTGTTGCTACTGTGGTTTTCAGGCTTGCGTGCATGTTCTGATTTCCGACGTAGTTTCCTTGCAACATGTTTGCTTACAGAAGAATCAGGTAATGACATATTTCCATGCTTCTCCGAATTTTCACTACTTCTAGAATTATCCTTAGTCTTTTCCTTCATGTCATTATCATCATCGTCATCATCAGCCTCTTGACCCTCCTCCTCCTCTCCTTCTTCTTCCTCCTCCTCCTCCTCTTCATCTTCTTCCTCTTCCTCTTTTCCATCAATCTGTAAATCTATGCTTTGTCTGACTCTCGGATCAAACTTGGACAAAGAGAACACAAGGTGTGTGGCCCAGCCAACATGGAGCACCGGGGTAGAACTACCCTCTTCCCATTCACATATGCCATCATAAAATCTCAGCAGATCTGCATAGCATTCTGGGTCCCGTAAAAAGCTGCCTTTCTTGTCTTTGTCAACTGTTTTCACAATTTGTGGAATGAAATCATTATCAATCTCCAAAAACTCTTTGTATATTTCTTCATCTTCCCTGTTGTAATTATACCTAAGATATGGAAAAAAATTTAAATAAATTATATTTGACAATCACAGCAATGTAACAACAAAAAGCATTTGTTCAATTTTATTACAGAATGCAACATACCAATTACAAATTCAACAGTTTCTGATCATGCAATTTTATGGTACCTAAAACAAGTCTTTTCTCAAAATGAAACTTCACTTTCACAGGTTAAAGTTAACTTTTTATTTATACTGAATTTTATATTTATTTATTTTCCTTTAAATTTTTCAATTCAAAACTAGGCTGAGTGCTTACGGTTGGGAAATACAGTGTGTGTGTGTACATATTTTGGAAGCAATTTTTCATTTACATAAAAATATTATAAAATACAACCGATGGGGAATACTTTCTTAAATCTTTTACGTAGTTTCTTTTGCTTGCAAACAAAGAAATGAACAACAAATGGTTGGTTCATGACTATAAAGAAATTGTCCAAGCATTTTATCTTCTGTTCTAGTGATTTTCTCTGATTATTCCCAGGAACAAAATATTGGAGTTTATTTGTCAGAAGATGAAATCAAAATGATATAATGGTTTTTCTGTTAGAGAATGTAGATTTATTGCAAACTGAATTACAATTGTGGCACAAGGCTGAAGGGGAAGTGGGGTGAGGCTGGTCTACACTAAACCTAGTTAATCCGATGACTCATTCATACATTTTACAATTTACTCATTCACCAAAAGAACTTATTCATTATCATTCAATTCCAACATACAGTGGAGTAATGGATAGTGGCTTGGATTGAGGAATCAGAGACCTGAGTTCGAATTCCAGTTGAATCTATTACATTCACTTACATGCTAATGCTTGGGAAAGGTATGGATCCTCCTCTTCTCACCCTCACACAAGCTATGGGTAAATAGCAGGACAGACCGGGTTCTATAGCCTTGGATGGCAACCGGTCTAATGCAAGAAAGAAATGGCAACCTACTGCAGGAAAATATCTGCCTAATCAGTCATGTATCAAAAGATACATGATCACCTAAGTGTGTATCACATGTGGCACATAACTCACCTAACCACAATACCACATACTGACAGGGGACCCCAACAAAAAAAAAAAAAAAAAAAAAAAAAAAAAAAAAAACATCTAAAAATTACATGATATCACAAATGTCCCTTTTTTTTTTGGTGGTGCTGGTGTGGGGGGTTTATTATTATTATTATAATAATAATAGATAAAAATCTAATTCCATGAATCCACAAACAAAACCGAAATATAACAAAACATTCAAACTAAAAATAAAACATGTCAGTGGGACCTATTCACTCTACAAAAATAAGGGTAGTTGATGTATTCTGCCAATGGGCAGAATTAAGAACTGATTGTTCATTAAAGAGGGAAGGACAAAATAAATAAATAAAATGGTGAAAATATCAATGGCTGATCAAGTCAAGTTAATAAGGGTATAATAACAAACTGGGGAGGTTGGGAATCTTGACATAGATCATAACAAAAGACAAGACCAGGAACAACAATTACTCACATTAACTAGGTAAACAAAGAGAGTCTACATTAGAAGACCTCATTGGATGAATCACTACAAAAAATGATATACCAAATTCCCTACAAACTATAGCAACTTGATAAGTCTATAAATATTCATTTACCATCTTTTATGTACCATGTCCCTTTAGGATGTGGATGATCACGGCTCTCCATAACATCCTATCCTTTCTAGCACAAAGTAAAGTTTGTCTCCTTACTTTTCCTTCCAGCCTAATAAAAGCATTTTAGCCTTAATAGATGTACAAAACCATATTAATATCTTTGTCAAAGAAATTATCAACATAAGATTACAATATGCTTTACTCTGACCACCACATAAATCCCAAAGAAATTATCAACATAAGATTACAATATGCTTTACTCTGACCACCACATAAATCCCAAAGAAATTATCAACATAAGATTACAATATGCTTTACTCTGACCACCACATAAATCCCAAAGAAATTATCAACATAAGATTACAATATGCTTTACTCTGACCACCACATAAATCCCAAAAACTAAGAAAAGGCTTGGTTGATTGGTCCAGCTGATCAGCAACACTGAATTCAACAGAAAATTTATGGAAAGAACTGACAAATCAAGTGGGGAAAGTGACACACATTCTAACCTTGCAATGAAAAAAAAAAAAAAAAAAAAAAAAAAAAAAAAAAAAAAAACAGCAAACCACAGCCTGAAATTTCTATCATCCTACAAAAAACATTTAGAGATGCTTATGACTAACAGAGTTGACACAACAAAGTATTATTTTAGGAATTCCTTCAATGAGACATTTTTCTGCTTATTTATCTTATATCTCAATTTGTTGTTGATTGATCTGCAGGGATTGTTTCAAATGATAGAAATTAGAAAACTAAGTATATGTCAAATTTCATATTGCTGCAATAGGTTTATATGCACTTATTTCATGAAATAATAAATGTTTTGGATGTTACAGATATTTATGTAATATGATAGATAGATAAATAAATAGATAAGAACAGATAGAAGGAGATCAGTAGAGAGAATCAAAAAAAAAAATAAAATAAAAAAAAATAATGAATTTATAAATTTATTTTCAAGGCAGCTATATGCACTCCACTTGAACACACCTACTTCATACCAGATTGAACTAAGTTTAGTAAATAACCAAATTGAAATCATTAAGTTGAGAATGAAGAGATCTGCCTTGTGGTTGATTCTGTTATATATTTCTTCATCAGGGCTAGAGGTTGGTGTTTCAGTATCAGGTAAAAGGCAAGGATTTTCAATACTTATTTCCAAGGTAGACCCACCCTCTCCACTTGAATCAATGATGCATACAATCTTCTTATCCCTCATTCACTCCTGCTTGGTACCATACTAAACTAAACTTAGTTTATATTCAAATTGAAATCATAATACCTTGTTGTTGAGGCTGTTACACATTCCCACATCAGGGCAAGAAGTTGATGATGCAAGGTCAGGATTTCCAAGGTAGACCCATACTCTCTAATTGAATAAATGATCCATATAATCTTCTTATCCCGTAATCACTCCTATTTGGTACCAGACTAAACTAAGCTTAGTAAATAATCAAATTGAAATCACTGGGTAGTGAATGAAAGGATCTGCCATGTGGTTGAGGCTGTTATATATTTCTCCATCATGACTAAAGGTTGATGTTTCATGTCCAGGTAAAAGGTCAGCATTTCCAATACTGATTGTCAAGGCAGGCACACTTTCTCCACTTGAAAGTTGATGCAACACAATCTTCCTAAATTCATTCTTATCTGCTTCAAAACCTGTTTGAACTAAGCTTAGTAAATTTTGATTTCTAAGCAGTTAGGCCCTCCCTAATTGTTGCAACACAATTTTTTTTCTAATTTTTGGATTTGTATCTGTTGAATGTAAGTTTAATAAGCTGTTTTCTAAGAAGAAATCTAAAAATCCACTTATTTACTCACCCTTTCATAACGGCACTTGCATTTGACCAGAAGTTTAGTGCCTTCTTATATTGACCATTTCGAAAGAGAAAAGCTCCCATATAAGTGTAAGGATAAACATGTTGGTTATCATAATACTTCTTGTCAGCATCAATACCTTCTTGGAATAATGCCAAAGGAGGTGGTTGCCCAGGTGAACGAGACATTTCTTCAAGGTCCCCAAGGTTGCCAAGAGCCATTGGATACCTGAAAAAGAAAAAAATAAACAAAAAAAACAATTCCCTATACTCAACAGAAAAATATTTTATTACATTTTTTTTTCTTTTTTAAATTTTTGTATGTATATCTTTTGTTACTGCTTTACAGTAATTCATTTGGACCAGTTTTTCATTTCTGTGCATTTTATCTTGTTTTTCATATGTATCACATCCTAATAATATTAAATAATTCTTCCTTGTTTGAATAAAAGAGGCATGTTGTTCTCATTCCAATGGAATTCTTTTTTTATTCTTAATTAGAACAAAAAAATCAAGTTATGATACATTACTGAATAAAGTAATTTGATATGACTGATTCCTTATTGCAGTCTAATATGTCATATATTAGAAATTGAGCTACCCTATAATTGTGCTTGACCCTTCCTTCGTTAGTTCACATGACCATTACACCCTGTCAATACCTCATAAATAATGGACTATTCTGTTTTGAAAGAGTGGGAAAGACACTACTTGGCTTCAGTGATAAAATGAAAGAAAGGGAAGATAGAAGTGTTTAACATCTCTTGCCAATACTTCATAAATAATGAACTCTTCCATTTTGATTGCACGGAAAAATAAAACACATTAGATTAGATATATTACTTGGTTTCATTGAGAAAATGAATGAAAAAAGGAGAAAGGAAAGATAAGAAATGTGTAACATCTATTTCAGTAAAATGGAAAAGTTGACAAATTCAAATGTTTTCATTTGTACCCTCATCTTAAAATAATAACCAGCATTCATATTAATGATTGCTATTGCAATATTTTGTTAAAGTTATTAAGCTCAAATATTTAACGATGTGATAGGGGAATTTATACAGATATCTTATTGTCATAGAACTCACCATGATCTTATTCAATTATTAACTGAAGATTCATCAGAAAAATACAAATAGGAAAACTGAAATTTTCATGGGTCCTTCTAGTTGTTTTACTCTGGCATCATAGAGTTGTCCACAACAGGAAAAAATAAAAATAAATAAAAAATAAAAAAATTTATTTTTGTGTGATTATATATCCAATCATCACCCTGAAATGATGCAGAGCCAACACCAAATATAAACTGACCCTATTTTGTTTTTTGGCTCTATATATCAGGAGGAAGAAGCATGCAGTGTTTCCCACTCCCCTCTGTCTTTCTTTCTGCTTAAAAAAAAAAAAAAAAAAAAAAATTGTAAGAAAGCAGACATTACCATTTTTACACAGAAATCATCTGCAGAAAATTTTTTTAATCAATATATCTTTTCAAGGATAAATTTTATAGCCAAATATTACAAATTGATTTCATTATTTCTTAGAATTTCATAGTAAAATCTATGAATTTTAAATAAGATCTATTTCTAATACATACTGGTGTGGCGTAACTTTATCAGAGATAATGCAGAAGATCAGTGTCAGTGATAATTAAGGAGCAAGTTGTGATGAATCTCAATGAGTGAACATAATACAACACATATGCTTAAGGGGTAGATATTTATATTCAGCTATTGCTTGGTACAATGAGTTAATAAGATTTCTATGCTCATAAGCTGATTTCTAGCTGAGAGTGTTTTTAAAGATTTGTATTAGGACTTGTTTTTATTACTTTTGAGTCAAGCCATTTTTAGTTTTCTTAAAATAAAAATTATTTACCCATTAAAATGAATTGCTGGACATTCAGAATAAAATAATACTCAGACTCAAATCCCTAAAATGCTATTGGCCTGGCCAACTTTTTAATCAGTTCATATGAAGCAACGCAATAATGCCAATAAGATGCAAGGTGTTACTGGGAGAGAAATAGAATGAGAAAAATTTTAAAGAAATGGGAAACTCGATCCTAAACATGAAACGAGGGATAAACCTCTACTCCTGTTCAACAGACTCGGGAGGAGTGCGAACCACTTCCCAAAATTTGATCAAATGTAAGATTTAAGTGGCGGTATACACATCGGTTAGGTCATGAACTTTTCAGCACACTCTCATATCAGTTATTTTTCATGAACAAGATTCCATGATCAATTCAATTACAGTTTTTATAATTAGACAGGGTTTCATTTATAGTTCTTTATAAAATGTTCACTGTTAGTATTTCACGTATACTTGACTAGATAGTAAAAGAAATATTAATTTGCCTAACTGTGAAAAGCTCAGTAGTTTTATAGTCATCAAAATACTTAATGGAATCAATATAATTTCTGCTACTATTTTTTCCCCCATCTGGTTCTACTGTTGTGTTGGCCATAACCTAGTAGTAGTAGTAGTATGGAACCTATTTCTTATAAAAAGCATTTTTAGAAATACTTTGACAATTTTTTCTTTTATTTACTTGTTTTCTTTTGACAGTGTTTCATTTTTAATAATAAAAATTAGAGCAAAGAAAACTAGGTGAAATATTTGTAATTCTGAAATCTCATCTTAAAAGTAACTAAAGGCATATATCTGTTAACAGTACAACATCGTTTTCTAAAATTTTCAAAAAACAATCTTTCCCCTGACACCTGTAGTAAAAACAAATTCCTCTCCAGACACCAGTAATAAAAAGAATCTCTTTCCTTACACATGTAGTGAAAAGGATCTCTCCCCATACACCTGCAGTAAAAAGTATCTCTTCCCATACATCTGAAGAAAAAAAAAAAAAAAAATCAGTATCTCCTCATTCACCAGCAATAAAAACAATCTTTGCCCCATACACATAGTAAAAAGTCTCACCCCTGACACCTGTAGTAAAATAAATCTCTCTCTGAAGACATAGTAAAAACAATATTTCCTGAAACATGCAGGAAAAACAATACCTCCCTAAACATGTCTAGTGAAAACAATCTGTCTCTTGACACATGTAGTAAAAACATTCTATCCCCATACATCTATAAAAAAAAAAAAATCACTCCCCATGCACTTGCAGTAAAAACTGTCTACCTATCATACACCTGTAATAAAAAGATCAATCCCTATACACCTACAGTAAACATACTTCCCCTGACACCTGTAGTAAAAATAATCTCTCCCCCATATAATTGTAATAAAAACAATCTTTCTTGAAACCTATAATAAAAATAATCCCTCACCATACAACTGTAGGGAAAAATAATCTCTCCCTATACACCTGTAGTAAAAACAATCTGTCCATACATCTGTAATGAAAAGAATCTCTCCCCATACTCCTGTACTTGAAACAATCTCCTCTTACACCTATAGTAAAAACAGTCTCTCTATTCACCTGTAGTAAAAACAATCTCTTCCCATACACCTATTGCAAAAACAATCTTTCTCCTGACACCTGTAGTAAAAACAATCTCTCCCCATAAATTAGAACTGGAGCCAATGCTTTTGTATGTATCCCTTTTAACAATATCTAAGAAATCATTTTGCTCTTTTTAGATATTATTCTGGCAAACATGCTCACAGATTGAGAAACACACAGCAAGTCTATTTGTTTTTTTAATACAACATAAGGATTAAATTTACCACCAGTGACTGATGGGAACAATGTTAATTATATTGTATTTAGTAAAGCCCAAACTTGCTATTGTCATTTATATTCAAGATTAAACAAAATCTGTATACTTACTTTGACAGATACCCCATATCATGCAATAACCAGAGAAGTTCCTAAAGAAATAAAAAAAAAAAAACGTTTTGTAGGATTTTTAATTCAGTAAGGAAAAAAAGAAACAAGATACAAACATTAAAATTAAATAATTTATTGTAAGTAATTCTATATATTTAGAGATTCTTGATAAAATACAAAGAAGAATCTGTAATGTTGTTGGTCCTGACATCTCAGCTTCATTTTTCTACTGCCATAATGTAGCTTCCTTGTGCCTTTTCTTTAAATCCTTTCATGGTAATTGTTCTGATGAACTTTCCTCAATGGTACCTAGACACTCTGAATTTAAGCACAGTAATAGATTGGTTGCAAGATTTCACCATTTTACATTTGAAATGGCTAGATGTAACCAAGTTCTATGCTAACCATTTATTCTCTTTAATAATGTTTTTCTTTGTCTCATATTCTCTCACACTCTAGTAACTCCTTATATATTAGTGGCTTTATTGCCTTGCTTGGGGGGGAAATGGTTAAAAAAAAACATCTAAGAATGCAATTGTTTTGGCTGAAAACAATCAAAAAAGCCAGAAATTAATTCTGTTTCCAACATTCAAATTTGACATTATTCAAGTGTAGCATCCAAACAATTTTGCTAACAGTTTCTTCTTTTCACTTTTGGAACATTCTCCCAGTTTCTTGCTTTCCAGTCAACTTTTCATCTTCAAAAATTTAAATGCAACGTCAGTAGTTATCTTCTGTTTTCTTAATTCCTGTTTTTTTTATTGTTCTTGCTCCTTAACAATGTTTTTCTTTTTCTTATATTCTTTCATGCTCAGTAACCCCTGCATCTTAGTGGGGTTTTTTGTTTTACTTGGGGTGAAATGATTAGAAAAAAAAAAAAAAAAAAAAAATGTATTAAGTGATAACCAAAAATTGCAAAATTAACAGAAAATTCAGAAACAAAGAAAATCATTAACAGCTTGTGAGATTAAAAAAATGATCATAATAATTCTTTCAAAAAAATCTGTTAGGATGATGGAGATTATTCTCTCTGGCAAAAATGAAAAATTAGTGCAGGCTCGCAACACATGAACGGTCACCAAACAATCACAATAAAATGTGGCAGTTCAAAACATGAAATTCGAACTAATGTGAATTATGTCATGAATCATATCAGGAATGTCCACAAGCAAACTGAAGAACTGTCTTGTGCTCAGCTCAAGTATAACTAAGTCATTTTCATGAGCAGCTGAGGTTGGGGGGGGGGTGCTACCAAATATTTTTCAGCTATTTCCACTGCCCACTGCAATAAACAAATGCTAATCACAACCATTTTTTCCCTTGCTATACTCTCTATGTACTATTGTGCATCATTGTATGGGATTATATGTCATCAGCAGCAGATAATATTCCTTAACCCAACCCTTCTGGTAGGGTGGAAGATTTTCTTTAATCAATTCACCCCAAGCAAGTCAATAATGCAAAGGATACTGAAAATGAAAGAAAATGAACAAATTTTTAGAGGGAACTGGAAACCCAATCCTAAACAGGAAACATGGGATAAACCTTTACTCCTGTTCAAAAGACTAGAGAGGTGTGGGAACTGGATGATAGGCAAACCTAACTAATCTTACTGAGGAAAAATAAATAGTAAATAAAATTTTAAAGTTTTAGGCAGAGACATTAGAAATATAGAGTTGAAGTAGTCCTTAGAAGGAACTGGAAACCCAATCCTAAATTAGAGACAAAGGATAAACCTCTACTCCTGTTCAAAAGACTAGAGAGGACTGTAAACCAGACAATAGGCAAACCTACCTACTACCATTGAGGAAAAATAAATAAATATGCTTTTTTCAAGAGCATTAGTGTAAAACGAATGCACACATACTTAAGTAGTTAAGATTTGAACAAGTTTTACCAATTTCTATGCTGATAAATATTATGATTCTAATACACTTAATATTGACCTATAGAAAGTTCTAATAATGTAATTATTCGGCTAAGACATCATGAGCAGAAGTTCAGATAAATAGAACAGCAAGTACAAACAAGTTAGCAATGACTTGTGAAAGTATTTGACCAAATTATACACAACAGAAGTTCTATAATAAATATTTTCAAGAATATGTTAAACTTATAAATAAAATAGCAAAGATTTTAAATTAAACATAATTCAATTAAAAAATTCTCACTGAACTCAATTAGTGCACTGAATTGAATTATGTGCATTGTACTCATCTTTCAAAATGTTAACTTTTGCTTGCCTTGTAAAATATCATTCTGGCTTTTACATGGGCTTGAACACTGATCATTGTAAGCATGCTTGCAACAACATTACTGCTCAATTACGAAATTGAAATAAATATACAAAGACATTTTGACAATAATATGGAATTTGGATAACAAAGAATATCTAAAGATTTTACATGGATGAAAATAAGTATTACATTTGGAATTAACATTCATTTAATAGAACATAGCATTATCAATTTTGAATAAACATTTGAGGAAAGCAGCTGATCTTAATTTCTGTCATCAATATTTCTGAACATATTCAAATTGAAAGCCAGAAAAACATTTCTCATGCGACTTTCAGTTGTTTCAATAAAAATTTTTCTGAAAAATATAAAAAGGAAAAGCCTCCATCTTATTTGCATATACTTAATTCCTCTACTAATTTTTTTGTGAAATTGAAAGAAACATATTGAAGAATATCATAATCACATCAATGTTAATGAAAGAAAAATGGCAATATTACCATATAAGTTCATTATGATTGACACTAAATTAGTTTTTCAAAATGCAGTTAATATGGGAAATTTATAAAATTAATTACTAAATATCCTTACTTGAATTTTTTACATTTTTATAGGAGAAATAATTTTACTTTAAAAATAGGTAAAGTCAATTTTTTTTAATATCGTCTCTTCAGCACATCAATGATCATGGTTCTCTATCAACTCCTTTTTCTCTATTCTAGTCTGTGAATTACCATGATTTCTTGGGAAATATAGTGGAGTGGTTTCTCATTACTTTCACTACAGATTCCTTTTCTCTATTATCTGAGAACTGCCATGGCTTCTTGAAAAAGATAGGAGCGGTTTTCTATTTCCACCTGCAGTTTTGAATCCACAGTTATCTTTCTCAAACTTGTTATCTACATCTAAAGAAGCATATTTATCCTGCTTATTTAACCCATAGTTTGGGGTAGAAGAAATGGATACATTTCACAAGAGCACTGGCAGTATAGTGAATGCAAATGACTAGACCAGAATTTGAATTACTGATTCTACTTTTCATGCAACACACATATACTAAAGTCTATTGAGTAAAGAGCAAAGTCAACTAAGAAATTCTGTAGTCTAAAATTATTCTTTACCAAAAGCATCAGTGTTAATTGGTTTTACTTTGGGTCAGAGCTGTAAAGTTTCAAGTCAAGAGAGAGCAACAGACATTCAATGAATTCGTCATAGAATACATTTTATTGTCACACAAAGAGATTTTTGGCAAAGTCTAACATTTGTTACCCACAAAAAAAAAAAAAAAAAAAAAAAACTGTGTCAAAAGACAATTTTTCTTTTATTACTGCAATTTTTATTTTTTAAAAATCTATATTTAGAATTTTAATAAAACCCAAACAAAAACTGGATTTATGCATTGCTTTTTTCTCAAAAAGTGACAACAAAAGCATTAAACACTATTCTTGTAATTAAATATTTTAATAGTGTTTAGCATTTCTGTTGCCACTTAAGAGGAAAAAAAAAAAAAAAAAAGAAAAAAAAAGAGTTTAGATCCAGATGTTTGCAAACCATTTTTGTGAAAAAAATGAAAGAAATGCTTAGAAAATACATTTTTTCCAAAATTTATAATCACATTTACATGTTGTGTTTAATTTTCTTGTTCAGACATTTATAAATTTCTGAATAAAAAAAAAATGTTTTCATAGTTATTTCTTTATTATGGCAAATAATAGATATTGAATATTAGTTGGTTAACATTTTTATGAACCTATAAATGATAAGATAAAGAACAAATAGGAAACATTTATCAAAATGACATGTTTCACTTTTATTAAAGCTTCATCACAGAATGAGATATGGAGAAAAAGACATTCTGGCATTATTACTTTTGTTTTGTGTTATTTGATTTTCATTAGTTAGTCAGGTTCCACATACATTCAACTTGTTAAATCAATGTTAGTATAATTTATGGTGTTCTGAATTCAAGGAAAGATGATGTGTCCCTTTAAAAACTTGTAAGTGTAAAATTATTTTTGTAAATAAACAATCTAGTAAAATAAATAGTGTTTAATTCTTTTGCTGTTAATTCTCGAGAAAAAGAGAGAATGCATAAAAAAAAAAAAAAAAAAAAAAGTTTCATATGTTTGGGTTTTATTATAATTCTAAAAACAGCTTTTTAAAACAATACAAATTGCCAAGGAATTATACAGCAATGGAAGTACCACGAGAAAAAACGTCTTTTTGATACACTGTTTTTTTTTGCAGATAGATATGTTAAACTTTGGCAAGATTTCTTTTTAGACTCAACACAGCAGAAAGTACAATAATTTATACAGTGAGCAACGAGAAATATAAAATAAACTGATAAAGAACTTTTAATTTGAATTTATAATTAAGCAGGAAAGTGAAAAATCCCAATTTAAAATAAAAAAAAAAAAAAAAAAAAAAAATCTATTATATATTTGGATCTGCATACATTTTTATATTAGAGACTGAGAATAAAATCAAATTAAAAATAAACTTTTACCTGCTGCAAAGATGCCATCTCTGAACTGTCCATGGTTGAGTTAATGGACGGATTAATTGCTGAAACCATGGCAGCCACCTCCATAGGACGATTGCAAATCACCGGTTTGCCATTCAAGTAAAGCCAATTCTTCTCAGCAACTCCCTCACTTATTGGTTGACCGCGTTTATCCTCATTCCCTTTGCCTAGAAAAATAAAAATAAATTAGTACACACATATTATAGATACACATATATAACAAAAGCAAATAAATACTTCTATTTACAAAAATGTTTTATTCAACAAGAAAGGCACTCAGAGTGTATGTTACTATTCTGTTATGAAAAACTGTACATTAAGTTATAGATGTCTTCTCATTGTGAAATAGCTTGTAAAAATTATTCACTAGATAGATAAACATAGGTGAATACATACCCTATATCTAACGTCATTAGCAAAGGTAATAATTTGATGTAGGTAAAGAGAAAATCTTTAAGCTTAAATTAGATTATAATAATTATATTAGATTTGAACAAAATAAATGGCAGGTTTTTTGTTGTATTTTTTATTTATTTACTTGCATCATTCTCTTCTCTTTGTGTATATGCCATTTTGAAGCTCAACATCTCATCTTTCAGGTATCATTTGAAATTTTTTATTACTTTTATATTTTATTTTCATATGGGATGTTGAAGCAAAAGTGAATAAAAGTACTTTTTTTTCTTTAAATCTACTAAATCCTCTAAATCTACCTATAACATCAAAATTGTTCAGGAGTTGGAATCAGTTTCAGAACAGACAATGTGTTGTTGGTTCCCAAAATTCCTTGCTAATGATCTGGATTGCCAAGATGATGTTGCTCATGGTCATTTAATAATGAACAGCTATAGACACTCATATAGAAACAAGCACTTTGATATCAGGGACATGATTGGAGGGGGGCGGAGGGGAAACAAAATGAAGAAAAATACAGAAGTGGGCACCCCCATGATTTGGTGCTTGCTGCAATTTGCTTATTAGTTTCAAAATTTCATCCCTTTCTTGGCTGTGTTGATAGTTGATGGAAAAAAAGAAAAAGAAAAAGGTTTCTCTATGACAATCAGAAACATTAGTTTCTTTGGGTCAACAAACTTGCTCCTCACTCACACCCACCCTAAAATTTCCTCCTCATAGTTTTGTGATGCTGTAAAAGAATCATAAATGACAGTAGATTGTTATTGATTTAGAACTGATGCATTAATTAAACAAGGGTCAGCAAGGGTGGATACAAAAAAGACAATAAAAGGTATTATACTCCCTGGCAAATGATGGAGATAAGGTTTTGCCTCATCATTTCTATTAATCAAATCATTTTTCTGGACTTTACATGCATAGAAACAACATCAGGTTTACACCAATACTTAAATAGTCTGGTCCACCCATAAAAAACAGGAAAAAAATTTTTTTTTCAAAAATTAATTTTTGCAGATTAGCCTTATTTAAACTTCCTTTGTCAGAATTGAAAATATTGATATTTTATTAATTTACAAAGTGTCATGTTCATAATACCAATACAGTGCAAAATTGATCCCTGACTTTTATAGAATTATCCAAATTAGCTATTAGTTTACAAATGTCAAGTTTGAAACTGCATACATCATTGATATATGTGAAGTTTTTTTTAATTTTATAAAAAGATTACTTTTAAATAAAAACAAATGGATATATACATTTTGTGTGTTTAAGAAAATATTCTAAACAAGCAATTGTTTAGAAATAGAAAATAGATTTCTTTATTAGATTTTTTTTTTTTTTTTCATTAAAGAATAAATGTATATATTTTTGAAGTGGTGACACATTTTTAATTAAAGAACAAATATTGACATAAATTAACACAAAAAATATGAGGACAACAATGACAGAAGTACATTTTATTTTCAAGGTACAATATTTGTAAATAAAAAAAATAAGTGTAGATAATCCTGTAAAAAACAGAGATTGATTTGACACCATTAATTTTGTAAAAAGACCCCCCCCTATTTCTAAATCATTAAAAATTAATTTGATTCTGACAAATGTCGTAGCTTGAATGACTAAAAATGGCTAATCTACAAAAATGATTCACCAGTTAATTTTTATCTATTGTTTTTTTAATTAGTGGATCAGTCTATTTAATTAATGCCAAAATGCCTTTCCTACTTTTTATCATGATGGAACAAAAATTCACTGCTGGATTGTTTGCTATATTTTGTTGATTCTAATGATAATTATTTTGTCAAATAAAATTGTATCTGAACAAAGCTATGTCTATATTTCTGAGATAAGGTATTATGTACATTATTTGGACTATTGTCCTCATCTTTGTTGCCATATTTATTACGTTTCAGCCATTGTACGCTCCTCAAGGACACATGGTACAGTGGATAAAGGCGTCAGTGACAGGACCCAAAGAGTGGGAGTTCAATACCCAATTAAGGCAGTGGAGTACTTTCAGAGGGAAATTAACAGGAGATAACTGATAATTGACATCCATTAAACATGGCATGTGGAACTAGTGAGTGAAATAAAGGGTCCAGTTCGACATTCCAACCACTTGAAAAAGGCCGGAGCATACAACAGACGAAACATTGTAATAAATATGGCGACAAAGATGAGAACAATAGCCCAAATAATGTAAATAATGAACAAAGTTATATTTAAAAGTTTGTACTTCAAAACACCTATGGTATATAGAGATGAAGTAAAGGCCAAATTTACTGTCTATAATACCATTTATTGTTGACTCCATTGAGTTACAAGGTTTAAAATGGTTGACTATTGTCATAGTTCTTTTTTGTGATTTGAGAGTTCATACAGGGTTGTTGTATTCCTTCTGGTTGGCAGAAATTAATTAACTGCATTCATCCTTTATTCTTTCTCTTATGGAGTTGTACATCAGGTCAACCTCACAGCCAATGAATCACCAACCCTTGCGTCTTCAACTGCTACCTTGAATCAAATTCCTCTCCACTGCGGCGTCTAGTCTTGTACGTGGTTTTCTTCTTTTTATTGGGACTGACACATCCAAGTTTCCCTGTTTGATTTTTGGCAGGACGTGTTGTCATGGGTTGATTTTTTATGACATTCACTGACCCACATAAACTAAGTCCGGGTTCCTGTCTGTTACCGAGGATAGGAACAATAGAAGGAAGGAAAGGAAATGTGTGTATATATATATATATATATATATATATATATAGAAGAGAGAGAGAGTTTTCTTTGTCATTCACTTAGTAAAGAGGAAAGTGTATATTTTCGTATGGTGTTATTACTACATAATCCTATTACACAGTCTCCCTTCAGACATGGAAAGAATAACGTTTTGGTACGATTCAATCCTACTACTATAATTGGTAACTTCTTTTTTTCTTTTACTTAAAATAATAGTACACATTCTGTTTTTTCCATGTGATACGTCTACCTGCTTTAGATGTGTACAATTTGGTATTACTGCTTGTACTATTTTTATCAAGATGTACTGGTAATAACATTTTTCTCACTGTCTGTGTATTTATTTGATTTTGCATGTAATTTGGCACTATTTTTACATTCTTGTACAAATGGCACTATATATGGTTTTAGTCTGTTGATTGATACTTGTGTATGTATGTCATTATTTAAATCTATTAAGTAATGCTTTGGGGAACGTTGTAAAACCTTGTAAGGGACTGTATAAGGTGTTTCCAAAGGTTTTCATATTCGATCTACTTGAAGCTATACTTTATTGCAAGTATGTAAAGAATTTGGAGTGAAAGTATTTGTTTGTGTAATATGTTTTCTGTCATCATTTAACATGTCTAATTGTGACATAGATTTACATAATTCTTTTATATAATCTTCCTGCATAGAGGCAATGTCTAATATTTGCACTGTCAGCTAATTGGTAAGGGATCAGTATTGGTGCTCCAGTAACTGCCGTGAATGGTGCAAAATTAGATTCATTTGGAGTACTATGAATTCCTAAAAGTACAACGGGTATGGTGGGTAGCCAAGATTCCTTTCGAGCTATTATTGCTGTTTTTTAATGTGCGATGAGCTCTTTCTATCAATCCATTATTTTGTGGATGATATGCTGTTGTTTTTAATCTATAGAATCCTACTATTTTGTTAATTCTTGGAATAATTTACTTTGAAATTGGCGACCACAATCAGTGACAACGTTAGTGGTACATCGAACTGCAATATCCATGCATCAATGAAAGCTTGGGCTACTGACTTTGCAGTGATCTATCAGAGTTGGACTCCAATCCAATGTGTCACATGATCAAATGGCCTAGTGGAAATATCACATAGTACGGATTTGATTTTAGGGGAAATATTATATTCCTTTATTTTTTTATATGACTTGATTTTGTTATCTTGTTTCTGTGTTTGTGCTATCTCTGACAAGTCACAAGCATCTATTTGAACTGCAAGCATGGGTCTAGATAGATAGTCCGCAACTATATTCTGCTCATCTCTGATATATATGATATCAGATATATATTCAGATGACATTGCTGTCGATTGGATTTTGCTGGGGTCTGGTTATGAAATGCCCTGCACAACTGCTTATGATCTGAAAATTTTTTGGAAAAGCATCTGATTAGTATAGGTTGTTTGTCTATTTGATGTAACGCTGTACCCACTGTGTATTGACTGTTATCAGTTACTAATTTGTACTCTGTTATTGAAGACTGAGGATGTGCTAATGCTGTTATCTCTGACAACTTATCTTTTTATATCATCAAATGCATTAGATTCTTGTTCATTTAGCTCAAATACTGATCTAAGATTTAATTGCATGTGTTCAGATAACGGCAATATAATGATTTCATAATTTGGAATAAGCTTTCAGTAAAAACCTGTCATGCCTAAAAATTGTCTTAAGCTTTTAGAATCTGTTGATTTTGGAAAATTTTCAATAATTTAAATTTTTTTTTGTGTAGGTAGCAAACTGTTTTTACTGATGTGAAAGCCTAGCAAATCTAGTTCCGTTATGCTAAATATGCACTTATCTATCGAAATTTTTAGGTTATTGTCATTTAATACTTGTAGTACCTTGTCCAAGTCTTGTGTTGCTGTTCATCATCGCTAAAAACTAGGATATCATCCAATATATGAATACACAGTCCAGTTTGAAAAATATCCTATCCATGTAACGCTGAAATGTAGCAGAGGAATTCTTCAAACTGAAAGGCATCTATAAGAATTCGAACAGCCCAAAGGGTGTAGCTACAGTGGTTTTTGCTACGTCCTCGCGGTGCATTTTTATTTGAAGATAGGCAGACAGGAGATCGATTCTAGAAAAGCATGTTTTATTTGCCAATCATATTGTAAAAGAATTTATATTGGGTTCAGGATATCTATCCCTAAGGCGCAGTAAGCTCGATAACTACCATCTGGTTTTTGTACTAAAATGTAAGGGAGAAGCCCATTCACTATTTGAAGGTCTAATTACACATGTACTTAGTAACTTTTTATATTCTACTTGGGTGATCTCTAATTTCCATCCAGAAAGTTTTTGTGCATTGGCAAAAACTGGTACATGGATTTCAGTGTCTATTCTATGATAAACACCACCATGTTTTATTTTTATCTATTTGTGGCGAAGTAACACTTTTATATTTGTTTATGATTTCATTAATATGCGCGGACATGCCATTCACTATTACATTATCCACGATTCCTATTATCGTTTTTACTGCTGCTTTTCACTGTTATGCTATTGCTAATACATATATTTTTACAGACTACGACTAATTGGAATGGTTTCAAAAAGTCTAACCCTATCAATGGATTGTTAATGACAGGGATTACAAAAGTCCATTGATAAGCATGTCTCAATGAAGGTATTCTTATTTCCAAATTAGCTTGACCATAGCATGTAATATGGTCACCACCAGCAGATGAAAGGTGAACTGGTGTCGGTTCTCGAAGTACACCAACAACAGCTGAATTAGGCAAGATGGAGACTTTAACACCTGTATCTACTATAAAATCTATTTTTGTAGCTCCTACCCTAGCTGGTAGTGTTAGTAGTGGTGAACCTGAGGGAGCTAATGTGGTCCACCCTACTAGTTTTCCAAATCACTATGGGTAGGGGATGAATGTCGAGAGTTTGGTAACATTTGTACATTATTCTTTCTCTCATGTGGCCATTTAGACCATAGTTTGCATGCACAAGCCTTTTATCTGCAAAGTACAAATGAGCTCTGCAGACCTTCAGCCTTTGTTTTGTGGAAAAAGGACACAAACCCATGGGAATTGTGCTGTTCTTATGTTGTTTGTGTTCAGGTTCTATAGACTGGGATACTGATGCATTTTGGATTAGTGGCATTAAGTTATCACAGCCTACCTAAGTCTTTTAAAGGCATTTCTGTGTGCGCTGCTATAACTGGGACAATTTGTGGTGGAAGGGCTCTAACAAATTTGTGACATACTAATTCACCACTTGCCCCAATCCTACTTGCAATGACCGACATCTCCTGTAAATATAATGATGGATGACCAATTAATGTGGTGGTCTTCATTAATTTTTCTAACAGTTCTGGCCTGGTCTTTTCATAAGCATTGACAACTGATTCTTTGAGCTTCGTATAATTTCTTGATTCTAAAATGGGGGACTGGAAAGTTTGTAACCATATCAGGAGGCAAGGCGCTAATTACAGTGTAAAACTTTGTATCGTCGGTGGTCACTCATCTCAAATAAATTTGCGATTCAATTATAGTGAATCAACTGGTGACACTGGTCTCCATAAATTGTGGAGGTTTGACACTAACTTGCTGCGCCTCCATTTTTACAAATTGTTTTTATACAACCATACGGAAATATACAAGAAGATAGAGGAAATGAAAGAAGGAAACAGTAACTTACCCAGATTTACGCTTTTGTCATGTGGTCAGTCTTGTAGTTTTTCTTTTTTTTTTTTTTTTTTTATTCTGAAGGGAATTTGCCAGAGTTGCTAGTATGTAGCTCTTTTTGTGGAGAGTGTTCTTTCAATGTCGTGTTTCACCAGCATTAGGAAGTGTTCTCTTCAACGTGGGGGGTTCACCAGTATGGTATATAGAGATGAAGTAAAGGCCAAATTATATATGTACTGTCTATAGTACCATTTATTGTTGACTCCATTGAGTTACAAGGTTTAAAATGGCTGACGATTGTCAGTTCTTTTTTGTGATTTGAGAGTTCATACAGGGTTGTTGTGTTCCTTCTGGTTGGCAGAAATTAATTAATTGCATTCATCCTTTGAGTTGTACATCAGGTCAAACACACAACCAATGAATCCCCAAGCCTTGCGTCTTCAACTGCTACCTTGAATCAAATTCCTCTCCACTGTGGCGTCTAGTCTTGTACGTGGTTTTCTTCTTTTTATTGGGGCTGACACATCCGAGTTTCCCTGTTTGATTTTTGGCAGGACGTGTTGTCATGGGTTGATTTTTTTTTTATGACATTCACTGACCCACATAAACTAAGTCCGGGTTCATGTCCGTTACCGAGGATAGGAACAAGAGAAGGAAGGAAAGGAAATATATATAGAAAAGACGGAGAGAGAGTTTTCTTTGTCTCTCACTTAGTAAAGAGGAAAGTGAATATTTTCGCATGCAGTTATTACTACCTAATCCTACTACACATGCATTTATATTTTTTCACTCTGGTGATAATGAAAATCAGTTCATAAATATCATCCAGAATGTACCTTTTTATTTTTGTTTTTTTTTCTATACTTTTAAATTGGATTTCATTATGCAAGTCAAAAATTGATGTTAACCAACTAATATTAATAAAATTTTCCAGAAATACTTATGATAAAAATATACATGGGTTTTAGATTATCTGTTTTTATTAGAAATATTTACAGTTACTTATTTTGTAATGCGAGATGTTATTATGCAATTCAAGTGTTGTTTATCATATTGTAAATAAATATATAGAGAGTGAAGCAGAAATACCTCCCACATAATGGTGTGGCAATAATCGCTTCATCTAGCTAATGTCTTAGCATCATGTGGGAGGTATTTCTGTTGCACACTGTATAACAACATAGTTATTGATATCTATTAATTTCATATATATATATATATATAATTATTGCCACGGATAGTAAGAATATATAATCTTAAAATAGAAATAAGATGTTGTAAAATTATTGATTGATGAGAATACAATGTTAGAAATTGCAAAAATTTGAACAGAGATCAGAGAGAGAGAGAGAGAGAGAGAGAAAAAAAAATTGCTAAATGAAAACAAGAAAAAGTACAAATGCTGTTGTTTTTTTCATAAAAATTTGAGAAGAATTAAAAATAAGAAATGTGGATTACCAAACAAGGAAATTAAAAAAAAAAAAAAAAAAAAAAAAAAAAATTGGTGTTGTGAATGTAAACAGAAAGAAAAAAAAGCAGAATATTAAGGACATTGACTAAAGACATGAAAGTAACCAAAGTACTACCTTTGAGTAAACATCACAAAGAGAAATGTGTAAGTTGAGTGAAGAAGTACATGAAAAACTGATTTTTTCAACAAAAGTTTTTAATGAATGTAGACATACATTGGATCAACCTGAAGGCTGAGTTAGGAATAGAGCCCATCATGCAGGTAATCTACCAATACAACTTGCAAGAAAACAGTGGAAAGGTGGAGTAATGCTATGGACTAGTATCATAGTCAGTAAAATTACAGGTTTACTAAAATTGATGATAGTATCAAAATAAAAGCAGAAAATTATTTTAAATTATTGGATAAGACATTTTTGAATGATATAGATTATGAAAAGAAATACTCCTTCATAAAAAGGTTTAAAAGACACCAAATTAATAGAATAGCTTCCAGTTGCTTCATATATTAATTAAACAGAAAACTTATGGACCATCATTAAAAGACATGTATGAAAATAAAAATCAATATTCAATCAAAGATCTCTAGGATGCTAGAACCCCCATTACATCTGAAACAGTAGAAAAGTTAACAAAATCCATAATGATGTTTACCAAATGTCAAGGAAGCCATATTAACATATAAAATATATATTCAGGTATAAAGGATGAAGAAGATACTAAGACTGACAATGAAGTGGTTCTACTAATGAATGCTGAGAATGTGGACGGAATGTGAGTAACAGAATTTTATGAAAAACAGAAACAAATAAATCAGAAAGAGACAGAAAATTTCTGGGAATCTTAATGAGGAAAGAGAACCTGGAAAATTTAACACTCACATGATATACTGAAGGTAAAACAAGCAGAGGAAATCATTGAGTAATCTATTCAAGTTTGAATGACTGTATGGCGAAACAACTATAAAGTGGGGCAGTAAAGAATTAAAGATCAAGAAAAAACAGGAAGTTGTGGAGAGCAATAACTGACTACATCCTGAAGGGATATGGCACATAAAAGAAGATGAGATATTGTGAACTGAATATATGTTTATAGAGTATTATATTCTTTGGATTTACTTAAATCTACAATAAATACAAGCCAATGTGCTAATTCTGCCTAAAATATCTTTATAATGAAATCCTTGAATTTCAAGTATTTTTCACTACTGAACTTACAAAGAAAAAAGATAAATTTGTATATTTCAAAGATCCCCCATGAGCAATTAAAAGTAAAATTCTTCTACATGTCGTGTCTGTTCGAGATGTGAATAATCATGGCTCTCCACAGCTTCTTATCCTTTATAACCCTTAGCAATACCTGTCTATATTTCTGAGATGAAGTATTGTAATTATTTACATTGTTCACACTGTTATCCTCATCTTTATTGCTATATTCACATTTTGGCTGTTGTATGCTCTGGCCTTCTAAGGTGATTGAAATTTTGAACCAAACCCATTATTTTGTCCACCAGGGTACATTGTTCTAGTTCCATGTGCCGTGCCTCTTCTGGATGTTTCAGTTATACTCCCTTTAACTCAACTCTCCAAGTTAAGTTTTGTTCACCATTGTAGTAGCCAGGTATCAAACTCACAACTCTTTTGGGTCAAGTTACTGGATTCAACCAAAACATTTATCCACTGTGCCATGTGTAACGAGAACTAGTAGATGAAATAAAGGGTACAGCTTGAAATTATAATCACCTGAAGAAGGCTAGAACATTGTGAATATGGCAATAAAGATGCACACAACAGTCTGAACATTGTAAATAGCTCTTAGCAATGTTTGTCTTTTTTACTATCCCTCCCACTCCCAGTTTTCCCATTCGTTCAGATAAACTCAGGCAGGTAGCTTGCTACCTTCTCTTGTCCCTTTTGCTTTCCATGTTTTGTGAGTGTTGCATTTTCTATGCCCTCCTTCCTCATTAATTTCATCTGTTTCATTGTTTCTATTTTCCTTAAAAATTCCTCATTTGAAGTATTATCAACATCATTCTATAGAAGAGATATGGATCTCTTGTTTTCTCTTCGTCTGAGGAGATTGTCCAGTATTGACTGCCATATTGGAGGATTGATATTAAATAACAGTTCAGAATACTTTTCTTTGTTTCTAATGAAATTTTTCTGTTTCCTAATACTTTGCTTAGTTTTTGGAAGACATCTTTTGCTATTACAATGCAATTTGGTTTCATATTTTCCATCATTTGTTAATACTCTTTCTTTTGTACTTGCTTGATTTTAGTATTTCCAGTTTATAGCATTGTTGTAGTAGTATTTGCAAGTTGCTCACAATTGCTAGTCACAAAATCTATCCCAACATGACTACTCAAGTTTATACAAAATGTCTTTCATTCCTATGCAAATTATCAAATTACACTTACATATCATTGCATCTCCCTGAAATGTAGGGGTTTTATGCTCTTTGTTGATCTTTTGCTTCTTTTAGGCTCTCTTCCATTTTAGAAATTTCCTTGCTCTACTTCTCACTCTCCCATAAACCATATCATATTTCTGGGTGACCATCATATGTTTTTTTTTTCATTCATGTTTTTTTTGCCTATACTCTTATCACCGATACAAAAGGTAATTTATTTTTTTAACAGTGAAATCACACTGAAAAGTATAACTGTTGTAGCCTAGGGATCGTTACTGAATAGAATAATCAAATGAAGGTTGGTAATGAACAATAATACTTAGGACAAGAGCAATACATATAAGATTTGCTAGTGGTGCATAGAAGTAGTAGTCAACTGCTTGGAGTGATTCAAGTGAATTCCTCAATGAATCTTCAACTGCAGGATATTTACCAACTGCCCCACATGGTCAGATATGGCACAAGGTCGAATTTGATGTGGGGTACCGAGCCCATAGGCTTGGCCAAAAATTCCCCATAGACCCCATATAAAATGGGGTCAGGTAGCTATTTCCCAAAACAAGATTGCCCTTTGATATCTTGGGATCTTCTCTGCCTCTGTATTTATGTGAATAGGGGACATACGCATTATCGTCCGTAGATATGCTACAACAATAACATACCATTGGCAAATATTGTTGTTTGTACAACAAATAGAGCAATATGAATGGTTGATCATTACCAAGGCTTTTCAGCATATCGATAGAAAGATGCTACAAACATTGTTCACTGTATGATCCATAAGCAGCATCTTATTGCAAAACAAACAAATCCAAATTTGAATTTATCTTTGATAGTTGTAATTAATTAACAAAATCAAAGTAAAGAATTATTGTTTAATCTAGAAGTGATAAAATAGGTTTGTGTTGGTTATCAAAAGGGCAAAATTAGTTGAAACTTTATTGCTTCTTTTGTTTTCAGAATGCCAAAATACAGATGTGTCGCAAATCAGAAAATATCTTTTTACTTAGCTGATATATTCACAAAGTTGAAAGAAATGAACTGTTTTTCCAACATCATAAGCCTAAATGTGAATGTGTAAATAGAGAGTGAATCAGTGACATACAGAAGTTTGGTGATGTCCGGGCCAACTCCTTGATTATACTCCTAAGACTTAAATGTGTGCGTGTGTGTGAGAGAGGGGCAGGGGGCTAGTACTGAGAAATTTGAGAAAAGAAGATATTTCAAATATGTTAAAAACAGGAAACATGAAAGACACTTTATTCAAATTAAATATAAACTAAATTTTTATTTCACTCGTTAATTGGATGCCCTCCCAATATGGATGCCTGGGCTGTCACACCCTCAGCTTCCCCACTTCAGCACACTACTTGACTGAATTTGATATAAAAATATTTTAAGTGTAAATTACTGGAGAAGAGGAGCTATTGAAACTTAAGCATGATGCTGAGAACAAAGCAAGTTTTAATGAAGGAAGATACTTTCACTTTGACAGGACAAAAAACCCTGAGAAGTTTAAACACATTTATGGAAGAGAATGTGCCTATCATCAATAGATTTCCTCAACTCATATTTAATTGAACAGGATTTAGTGTAGTGAACAAAATTTTTGCTAAAGAGAGAAAAAAAAAAAAAAAAAAAAAAAAAAAATTGAAGCCCTATAACCAAGTTTGGTTATAGGGTTGCTGCAGAGCTGAACACTTGATCAGACCCCACCATCTTATCTATTTGGGTTGAAAGTTGGAGATATATTCATTTGAGAGTAGTGCCTTGGGCAAATGAACCCGGTGGGGACCATCGCTTCCCAGGTCAAACTACAGCCAATGTCCTCCAACTAAAAAGCTTATCTTGTACACAGTCATGACACTTGATTTCATCAAAGGAACCATCTTCCCTGACCAATGACAAATCCAGAAAACTCTCCATCCAGTCTAACCCATTGAGTGGGAGGGATGTTGATTCTACAGAGAATTTCATGGATATTTAAAAGGGGTGCTTGGAATAAGGATGTCACAGGCAGATTTTTCTTAAAGAAAAAAAAAAAACAAAAAACAAAAAAAACAAACAAAAAATGTCCAGGTCAATCTACTTGAAATTCAAAAGTAAAAAATTCATTTATTTTCAAATATATGATTAGAAGCATTGTTAAAGATGCAAAATAAGAAAATTAATTAAAAATTTATTTAATTCTTTTATGTGACATGGCCTTCATAAATTTTGTCTTTTTGTTATTTCTCCTAACCCATAATTTTATTGGTTACTTTTATACAATATGCTTTGTGGTATTAATATTTTATGTTGAGTAGACAGCATTCATTTCTTTAAAATATGTCAAAATAAGTGGTGAGTATAATAATAAATAAATAAAAAAAAAAAAAAAAAAAAATAAAATGATTGTCTCATGTAGGTTTTGATATAAACAGTTCAAGAATATTTTATTAGTTATATTTAGTCAATTTGTCATTAGCAAGATTTTTTGAAGTTTTTATTCTTTCAGACATCAATTTTATTATGACTGCCACATTGTTATTTATTTAAACAAATTGCATTGAAAACCTGAAGAAATCATTGGTAAGTTTCTGTAATATTTTATTTATTCCACAATACAAATTTTTTTTTCACTTTCTGACATTGTTATCACAGTTGCTTAATATCTTTTAAAACTTGTCATTCAAGAGTGTGTGTTTTCTTTTTTGCTCTATCCATGAGTTTGCAGAAAAATACTTGATTAAAAGAAGATCAATCTGAAGAATGTGTTTTTACTTTATCAGAATTAATATTTGCCTAGTATTCCAAAAGATTGGACATTATAACAATGAATAACAACTAACTTTGAGTAAGTGGAAAGGTCCTTATTTTATTACTGTTTGAAAACTTAGCAAATGAAAACTCATCTAAAATAATATAAAATTCTAAGTATCTCCCCACCATCTCAATTTCTGTGTATATTGAATATTGGCTGGTCTAAGAAACTTTCTTCTGGCAGTTGATATGAAAATCTATGCTATGAAAGAAGATACTCTACTATAATTTTACATTTACATTTAACAAAATGCCTGTTTGAAGTTTGATAATTACTATGAGATGGAATCAGAGGTATTGTGAAATGATTTTTTTATTTTTTTTTATTATTATAGAAATCTTGTTAATTATTAAAATATCAAATATGAAAGAAAGAAAGAATAGAATTTATTTACTTAGGTGACAATTAAAAATTTAAATAAAAAAAACAAACAAAACAAAAAAAAACAAAAACAATTATACTGTTGGTTTCCTGCTAGGAATTACTGCAAAACACCTTCCCCTCCCCATAAGTACACAAATGCATGATGGGATTTTTTCCTACCCAATAAAATAGGCTGGTTCTCAGTTTCATCTGACTCAGTCCTGATCTGTCTTGTTTTGAAGCCAGAACACTACATTTGCTTGTCTAAACTTGCTTTTGTGCTTCAACACTAATTTTTAGTTTGTGAACTTTTTGCCATATTACTGTTGGTTTGTCTTATTACTGTTAATTTGCATTGAATATATTATTTGCTTGTTTTATATTATTTTTTGCCCTGTTTTTTTCTTTTTCTTGTTATTGGTTATTGCAAACTTTTTCAATTCTGTTTCTTGGACAGTTTTATTAGTTATTTTGCATTTGACCAAAGCTATTCTCCATACATGTCCAGTGTACTGGTATTATGATTAGAAAGGCATCTACTGAAGCTAAATATAACTTGCAGTAAGTAGTGGGCCCTAAATACAGTGATATACATGTGGGTAAGTGGGTAGGACATTCACCATGAGACCCATGATTGTTTTTGTCAGAAAGGTAATTTCTTGATGTTATCAGTCTGGGTTGCTGGTCCTAGCATGTGGTACTTTTGTAAAGTCTTGTGTGTGAAATTGGGTAGACAAAATTGTTTGAAAGCCACTTGTGGCAAAAGGATTGAGCATACTGTCTCCTTGTGTCAGATTTATGCTAACTCTCCCAGAAAATGTAACTTACATCCACCCAGTATAGTTGCAGTATAAATCGGGTGTGTTCTGTGGGTGTTGAACAAACAAATGTGCTTAAGCAGGCGTCCGTAACAAGGAATGGCTAACCTAGAAGGTGGGTGTGCTTAGAAAATGAGTAACTGGCCATCGATTGATTCATAAATGGATTTTTCTTTTTTTTTTTTAATTTTTATTGCTTAGCACTTTGCAGATTATTTAAAGCTGAAACTTTTTGGATTACAAGAATAATTCTTTTTGCATTAACAATGATTTTTTAAGATACAAGTCCTACTTGTTCAGCTATAGTTGAGAGAGGAATTGGTGCATAAGTGAATGTAAAGAACTTGACTGAAATTCTAACTCAATCCTTGATTTCTCATTCTGAGCCACTATCCATTACATCATACACATGTATGGCGCACACACACACACACATATATATATATATATATATATATATATATATATACACACACACACACACTCACTCACTCACACACTGAAAATATACTTTTAAGGTATGCTATATTAATACTCAATATCAATGACAGAGGATGCATAAATATAAAAGTGGACACTGAGATCAACTCAAAGTGGCAACAGTCCTATTTCATGCTTGAATGTAATTTTCAGGCCATGGCCTGAAGATTGCATTTAAACATGAAACACTATTACTTCTCTGTACTGACCAGTGTCCACACACACAAAATATAATTAATTTCAAAAGTTAGGTAAGAATGTCAAAAATCAAATTATATTGCTAGTAATGAAATTCGTAAAATATGAAAAATATAAAATTTGCAAAATATGAACAAATTTAAATTATATATGAAAAATATTGTATTCTATACCAACCATATTTTTCAAGGTAAGAAATAAAATAGCAAAAAATAAAAATAATAATAAATGAAAAAATTGGGGAATTACACACTAAGTGATGATGTTGTGGTGGTGGCAATTGTTTCGGTGTTATTAAAAATCTTTTGTTGTTTCTAACAAATATATTAACTTATATTTATATTTGGTGAACAAGGGAAAAATATCTGTTATTTAAATTATTGGTTTTGTTAAAGATATGAAAATTGTACATAATGACAAATACATAAAATTATGCTCGTCCAAATGATAGATAAACTGACAAAGTTCATATTTTCATTCCAGTATTTTCAGAACAACCATCTTGTCAATGAGTAAATAAAATTAATTTTATAGAATTTTAGAGAGAGAGAAAAAACAACCTTGATATAAACAAAAATAACCTTAACTAAGATGAAAAAGCCATTAAAAGTATAATTTGCCAATATCTAACAATTAATACATTAGATTTATCATCTATTATAAAAATTTTAAAACATCTAATTATTAGCAATAATATGGGACCTAAAAATCACGTAAAAACGTTTTTTATAACTTCTCATGTACTTTGAGATTGCATCAATATTGTTTTTTGAGTGTTAATATAGCAATAATATAAGATTGCACTTAATATCATTTTTTAATTAACATAACAATCAAAAAGCAATATTAAATTCTTTATATTAGCCACTCTCTCTCTCATAGGTTAACTTGTCACTTATCAAACCTAGTGCAATACATGTATATATCAATCATCTTATTGCAAACAATTAGAATACAATTATTAACACAAGACAAATATTAGTAAATAATATCAAAATACTATAAAGCACTCACTGCAAAAGAAAACTCAAAATAGTGAAAATTATTATACAAAAGAAACAACCAGTATTAAATATCTTTCACATAAAATGAGACAGTGTTTTAAAGTATATATATATATATATATATATATATATATATATATATATATATATAGGCAGATACATAAATACCAGCAGCAGGTCATATTTTTCCACCAAAAAGTAGTTATGTCACCTTCCCAAAAATGAAAAGATTTTCAGGTTAAGTTGACCAGAGAACTGACAGCAAGCATGTGACAGTATGCATAAACAGAAGAAAATGGACTAACTATAAAGTCCACTATGACACTAAATAATAATGCTTTATCTCCAAATTTAAAATAAGGTTAGTTAGGGAAGATATTAATAATAGACAGTACTAATGTAAGTACAGTCACCTGTTATCTTGTACACATATTGTTAGTTCTTACATTTTGTTAATCATGTTAAATAAATGTTGTTCCGTATGTCTTTTTCACACCCCAATTTGGATGATTCCCTTGTTGCAAATAGTCACCTGTATGTCAAATCTAACCTAACTCAACATGCATATTAATAATAATATGTATAAATAATACATTTTTTTCTGGCAAAGTCAATACCTGGGAAACCTTTTTGCACATGATATCACTTACATTATACAATTTGAATACTAACGTCCCTAAAAAAAAAAAAAAAAAAAAAAAATTCCATGATATAGTCAACAAAAACTTGTTTATTATACTGGCGACAACCATTTCTTGATAATGACTGAGATGGGTGAAAATATTTGAACAAAAACAGGAACTTTGGACATTCTATTAACAACTTTGATTCAGATGTACAACTTATTTGAAAATTGGAAAAAATGCATTAAAAAAAATTAAACAGAAAAGCATAAGAGTTCAATTTAACAAAACTTTATTACATTTCTTTATATGGTGAAGCACTACTGTACATGTATGTGTTTGTACACACACACACACATTTTATATATATATATATATATATATATATATTTCCTTCTTTTAAATTTATATATACACACACACTAGTTGGACTGATGTGATCCTGGGTTTCATGCTATTTGTGATCATCAGACAAACGATTGCAAATAGTGTGCTCTGTTTATAATAAACAGTATTAAACAACATTTACTGGCCTGAATGAAAATTTCTTGTATATTCAGGCTGGCAAATGTTGTTTAATACTGTTTATTATAAACAGAGCATTTACTTAAATATTTGTATCTATAGAAAGAATGTATAAACATAAAAATATCTTTATATATATATATATATATATATATATATATATACACACACACACACACACACACACAGTTCCGCAGCCCAGAAATTATGATTAAAGTCTAGTACCTGTTCCACAGACATGACCAACTAAGACAATCTTTGTGCCTGGTTCCCCCGTAAATGAGGGCTGGGTAAATTTTAACCAATGACCTAATTGTATGTGCTCAGGTTGTCCACATTAAATAACTGACCTTGTGTAACATCCCACTCCAGTGGTTGGGGGCATGGGTAAATACCTATGCACAGTAGAACTTCAACTAAAATATTATCAAGCATTGTGAGTCTTCTATTTTTTGTAATCACTTCACCTTAAGCAAAGCAATAAAGTCACTAAAATGTAAGGGTTTACTGAGTTTGAAAGAATATAAGAAAAAGAAAAACATTAAAGAGAGAGAGGCCAATAAAAGAATAGGAATTAAGAAGATAGAAGATAACAATTGAAATTGCATTTAAATTTTTGAAGATCACAGTTGATTGGAAAGCAAGAGGCTGGAAGAGTTCTAATGAGCAAAACTTGTGTGTTTAAAACAGTAAACTAAAACTACCTTTCAAATAAATAAATACACAACACACACACACTTTACTAATATTTTTTTTTTTTCAAATATAAAATACTTTCAATAGAAAGAAGATGAAAGAAATAGTAAGAAAGATTAATAAGGAAATGATCAGTTTTTGTTTTAATTATGAATTTGATGAAAAAATACCATGCCAAGTTACTTCTGCAGTTTCCTGGCCATCTTTGCCAAATGTGACCCAGGCATGATCTTCAGAAAGTACCAAATGTACATCTTTATAGCCAAGGATTTGGCATGATGCTACAACAGCAAAAGCAACTCCAAAGCAATCAAGTTTATTTCCTGAAAATATAAAAATAAATATATAACAAGTAAACCCTGTCACCAACAAAAGCAACAAAACATCTTTATCTTTTTTAATCAAAGTATTTTTTATTAAATTAACGTAAAAAAACGCTTAAATCAATTTTCTATTTTGGGAAAAATATATCACTTTTTGGACCATAATATTACATTTTATACTTTACATTGGAATTTTGGAGATGAGGAATTATCATTATTACATACTTTGCTATACAACAGCCAAAACATTGTAAGTACAGCAATCAAGTTGAGCATGCTGGTTAGAATAGCAAAGGAAAACTAAAACACTGTTTCAGTGGAAGAAATAAAAATGAATAAGCCTGGTGAGTATTAACTGATATGAAATATCTGCTAAGGATGGTTCACTGCCAATACTGAGAACAATCCCTGAGCATGGTCATGATGAAAAGTTATAATCTGGTTCAATTGAAGAAACAGACAAACAACACAAAAATGAATAAAACTTGTGAATTAACCAATATGAAATATCCGTTAAGGATGGAAAACCGAATGAGAATGTTCTATTGCTTTGGATTGAATAAAGGATTCTGTACAAAATTCTGAGAGTTACTGAGTGCAAAGACAAATATTTAGAAATGGTCAGAGACTATAATAGCCAAAACATTGTAAGTATATTGATCAAGGTAAGGCTACTCATTTGAATAGCAAAGCATTTAATAATGAATTTAAAATCAGTTATTTCAAATATTTTGCTACTAGAATAAAGGTAGTTGCAATGGACAAAAATAGTTTATTACCACAAACTAGGACAACTATTGTGTAAATACAAACTGAATATTTGAAAGGTCTTTACAATGCAACATCCATAACATAAATGATGTCTATTTGGTGGATGAGATATAAAAAAAACAAACTGTTTACGAAGGAATAGGTACTTATTTCTGATATGAGTAAGGTAAACATCAATATGAGAAGCAAATGAAATCCAAAATCATGGTACTACTACTACTACTACTACTAATAGTAGTAATAATAATAATAATAATAATATCACGTCAACTCATTTGAACCTATAAGCAGTGAAGGCCACAAGTTACAGGTTTCGTGAAAGGATTAGAACTTGGAATATTACCAGACAAGCCAAGGCCATTTGGACCTAGAGCCTGTGAAGGCCACTAGTCACAGGTTTCCTGAAAGTATAGGTGAGCACAATCATAAGGATTAGAACTTGGAATATTACCAGACAAGACATGGCCATTTGGACCTAGAGGCAGTGAAGGGTTTGAAGTGTTAACATCTGCTGACAAAGCAGAATGTTTCACTTCAAAATTCTATTTAAATTCTACTCTTGACCCATTTAGAGCATCTTTTTGTAACTTTTCACTTAGAACTGAGTCTCTATTGAGTGATATGCATATAACTCCATCCATGGCTTCTGTTATCTCTAAACTGATCCCTCATGAAGCATGAGGACATGATGATATTCCTGCAAGTTCTTAAGAAATGTGCTTATATTTTCTCTAAACTCTAAAATAAATGCCTTGCTGCTTCTTGCTTTTCTGCATGTTAGAAATCCTATTTATGTAGTTCTAGTTTTTAAAAACTCAAGCAAACTGTCTGATCCTTTAACTATCAGCCTACTAGCCTTCTACCTCTTTTTGGCAAAGTACTTGAATCTATAATGGAGTTGGTTAAGCATTGCACTCACAGGTTCTTTCAGATAAGTAATATGGTTTTTGCTCCTCTAGGTCAACGTCAACTGCTGATGTGTTAATGATTATTGCTGAAAGAGTATCAAGCTTTAAATAACAATGTTACCTTGAATATTTTGAAGGCATTTAACAGGGTTTGGCAAAAATGACTGCTTCCAGTATCAAACGAAGCCTTAATTCAGGAGTTTTTATTTGATTCTGACTGATGATGATTTCAAAGAATTTACTCTAATATCAACAGTTAAGCTGTCAGAGATGGAGAAGATAGCCACTCTAGTGACAGGAAGGAAACCTATGATGACCATGAAGTGCTGAGCAGCTACTACCATCCATGGTTAACTAATTTTATGAAAACTACTGCCTTTCTAAAGATGAATTATTTCATCTATTCATAAACAATGAAATAATAACTTTATTTGTCAACAAGACAAGTAAATATATTTGAAAGAAAGGAGAGGAGCAAATGCAGGTGTCTACTCATATGTAGACACACTGAAGGACGTCACTTTCTAAAAAAATGGAGGTTTTGTAGACATTTTACTTCTTATTGGACTCATGCAATGGTTATCATTTGAATTATACTAATCAACAGATGAATTTATTCAAATGTCAGGTTTCAGATATAGCAGGCCACAAGATAGGCTTGAGGATTTTGTTATTTTTTTTGACAATTCAAATGCAAAACCGAGGAACCACTCTGAACATGATAGAGCATTCAAGATCTGGTTATTTTTAGAAAAACTTGTGCCACTTTGGCAGAAATACTTTTATCTTGAAAAAGAACTTTCAGTGGATGAAAGTATGATTCCTTTCAAAGGAAGAACAAACCTATTAATATACATGCCAGTAAAACCAACCAAGTGAGGCCTGAAAGCCTGGGGACTAGCAGACACAAAAACTATCTACATCTACAATTGGCAGGTGTACTTGGGTCACCAAACAGCTTAGGTATGAAGAGAAGTTGTGTCCTTCCTTTTGGATAATATACAAAACAGGGGACCATGTAATTTAAATTGAAATTTTTTTCCATACCCTGCATTGTTTCACCACCTAGCCCAATGGAAACAGAAGCATACAGCACACTATATGTGTGAACTGAAAGGGTGTGCTGAATGAAATGAAAGCAGCAAATACCTGAGCAGGTGAGCCCCTCATCATGCACAGAGACAGGCACATATTATATACTTGATGAGGACTGCCCAAACTGCCAAGACCTTTAGAATATAAGATCAAAACATCATGAAAGTTATACCAGAATTGTGTACAAGCCTTGTACTGTGCAGTCCTACTTTCAGCACATGGGTGGAGGAGTAAACTGATCTGACAAGCAGCTAATATAAATGGTGCTGCACTTATGTACAAAGTTGGGGGGGTGGGGTAATTTTTTTTTTTTTTTTATCTGCTTGAATTCTGTTTCTGCAATGCCATGATCATATGGAAAGCAAAGTCAATTCACCAGGTCAATGCTGAAAAGTTCAGGTTGAAGATTGTTCATTCTCTGCTGGAATGCTACTAGGTGTGTCTTACAGGAGAGATAGGAGGACCGAAGACTCCCACCCTCAGAAGGTGTTAACAACCCCAGGCATCTTAAATATGGAAGGCCATCTCACCCAAATTGTTGTGTGTGTTCAAACAGAGAAGTAGCACCAGACCAAGTTTGTATACAGAAAGTGCGATGTGACACTCTGCCTATACCACTGCTTCCAGAGGTTCCATAGTCTGATAGACTACAAGGTAGACTGTACCCCAGAATTTCACAAGCAGTAATAAATGTTAAAGTATGTCAAATTATTAATATATTTGTTATTTTGTGCTTCATTTGTTTTCAATGTCAAAACATGCATGCAAAACATAATGTATTACATGATGCATTACATCAAAATATTACTCATCCATTCTTTTATTAGTATACAAAAAATAAAATCTATATACACAATACAAAGAAAGTTAACAATTTTAAAACAGTAGGTGCTCATGTTTTTTGTGCCCTCAAAAAGAATGCAGTGGCAGGGGGAATAATTCTAGAAACAATTTGATGAGGTAAAGGTTAATACAGGTCTTTGCCAGGGTTTTATCCTTGAACCTATATTGTTGCTAATTTTCCTAAATGAAAATCATGATGTCATCAGTTCTCAATTCAATATCTATGCTCATGGCAACTATTTACTGTCTTAACAGTAAGTCTGATTAATTTGATAACGTCAATTTGGAAGCTGATCTCAAATATGACCTACAATCTGTTAACTGGGGCAATGAATGGCATAATTTTAATGCTTCCAAAATAAAACTGCTCACTTTTAATCTGAGAAATGTTAGGAAAAAATCCCATTGGAAGTCTGAAAAAATTTAATTCTATCAATGCCCCATAGATATAAGGGGAATTAAAAAAAAAAAAAAAAAAAAAAAAAAAGGAAAAAGGAAAAAATTCAATTAGAATAACATGGAAAAATATTAGGAAAAAAATCCCATTGAAAGTATTAGGTTGTTACATATATTCATTAGTTTTTTCTGATATTCTGCGAATGATCTCAAAGAATAATCTTTTGCTTAGTCATCCTGTGAAACTGTTGTCTTATTGTTATATAGGAATAAAGTGTCGCTGCCGACACTAGAGTTTGAACACAGACCACCAGAGAGCAAACACTGGCAATGCCATTTTAAACAAGTAGATCACATGATGGTAAAGGAAATGTATATATGCAAATATATGGATTACTATTCAGATCACCATTCAGTGGTTATCAAAACGATGGAACGTCAGATTCATTCACTCCAAATGTTATTGCTAATTAATCAGTGAATTTGTATACAATCCACATGAAGGGATAACTTTTCCAGCTTATTAGAGAAGATACAAAAGGATCTTCAAAAGGGATTGTTCACATTGGAATGATAAAAAGAAAGTTCAGTTATTAAAGAAATGGTCCCCCCTGCTGGACATGAACATTTAAATACCTAATATTGGTACAGGATTTAACTTCTAATAAGGACACAGAGATAAGATCCAGGATACTTGTTAAATTAGAAACGATCCCAAATTGACTCTCCAGAGAATAGAGGAAGAGTGTCAAAGTATTGTGAATTTGAAACTTGATATGGCAAGGATTGAGGAAAAAAATAATTCACGGGTACAGAGTGTCCAACCATCAAAGAGGAAAAAAAACTGCAAATGTTTTTCAACTCTTAACAGAACAGTAAAAAAAGACTATAACCACCCCCCTCAATACCTAATATTTGCCACAGTTGTGGAGGTAATCATTTTAAAAGTGATTGCTTCTTCAAGAACAAAAAAATACTATGAATGTGGGGGTTTAAGACACAAAAGTACATGTTGCTGATAAAGGGAAGAAAAAAAAAACATAAAACGCGTGTGATCATGATAAATATATGGAGAACGATAAGAAGCCTAAAAGGGAAATTAACAAAACATCTCAAAAAAGGAAATTTATTTTTGTGCAAATTAGTAATGTATAAATTAAATTGCAACTAGATACAGGATCTGATATCACTATCATAAATGAACAGAAATAGAGAAAGATGGGTAAACCCAGTTTATTGATGTCTGATAAAATTGCATATGGAGTCTTGGAAAAGAGATTGAACTTTTTGGGTGAATTCTGCTCTAACATTTCTTTTGTGGGAAAAACCAAAAAGTGGTGGTGTTTGGAACAAACTGGATTGCATTGTTTGATCTTTGGGAGCTTCCAAATAACTCTTTTTGCAACAAGATAAAGCAACTGAAAAAGTGTTTTCCAGAAGTTTTCTCAGGTCTAGGGACAGCTTAAATGTGACACAAGGCCAAAAGTATGGGGCACCCAGAGAGGATCAAATTCACTAGTCAGTCATAACTGTTTTAGCGAGACAAGCTTACTAACCATTACACCAATATGACCCAATAAATATGAGGCTGAAAAAAAAAAAAAAAAAAAAGGAATTCAGTTCAATTTTCTATAAACATGAGAGTGAATAAAAAGAAATTCTGTTCACTTTCCCATAAATATGATAATGATAGCAAATTAACAAAAGAAAGGAGGAATTCAGTTCAATTCCCCATAAATATTAGAGTGAATTAAAAAAAGAAAGCAACTTCCATACTGCCCTTGGGGGAACTGAGCTGAATGATGAATGGATTTCAACATAGGATGGAAATTGAAAAGGAGCTGTGGATTGGCAGAAAAATAAAACTGTTCATTTCAAGAGAATTGCCTAGTAAGTATACAATCTGCTAAAAGTAGACTTACAATACACAGAAAAACTTAGTTTAACCTGAGTAACATATCAAGAAAAAACAAAACTACACTGTTTTGTTTTTCATATATAAACTTTAATACTGTATACAATTCAATAAGCCATGGAAAACTCCAGACTGCTCCTCACTGTCAAATATACAAATATTATCATAAGTCTGTTTTCAGTATGCAGGATTCTTTATTTACCTTGCATTGTTAGGCCATGTAGGTAGGTAAGAGACATTTAGGATGTCTTTACTGTTACTTTTATCTTTTCTCAGGTTAAACTAACAGACCAGATCTTCTCTTTGGTCAGTGAGAACAACTGTTAATATCATTCTTTATGATGGAACCTGGCTATATAAGCCCATGACTTGAATTCCTTATTTTCCACATAAGTGGCACTCAATCTAAAAAGCTTTTATTTCTTATTCCCTACTTATAGACAGCAAGTGGTTGCTCTGAAACTCTTGCATCTTGATTTTACTGCTGGTTGTCATAAAACTGGCAGCAAACCAAACCCAGAAAGAGTGTAGTCTACTTTACTATGTGTATCCTAACTACCAGATGATCACAGCCCATTGTGTCACATGTTGATCAGTCCTAATAGGGATCTCATTCCCCCCCTCTCAGGATCCCTTGGGGATATTTATTCTTATGTATGTCTATAGCCAAATTTTGATCTGCATACCGGGTAGCTAGCCCAGGAATGCTTTAAATTGTGGTCTCTCCTCACCGTCAATTGTCTTTCCAATTTGTCATCTAGTCTATTCCTAGTAGTCATCCGGCCTTTCCCCGGACGTCACTGTCTTGACAGGAAAAACTGCTTTGAATATACGCTCTTTTAGCGCTAGAGGGCGTCGTCAGTGATGTTCTGAATTGGATCAATGGGCAGTTTCGGGTCTTTCAAACATCATACTAACCTCACCAAATAAAAATAAAAAAATTAACTTAGTATTTGCAGAAAGGCATGCTGCAGTAATGGATAACAGTTTGAATTGAGGAATCAGAGAGCTGAGTTCAAATTAGAGTTGAATCCATTATATTCACTTATGTGCTAATACCCTTGGGAAAAGTATGAATCCTCTTCTCTCTCCAGTCATGGGTAAATAGCAACTGGTGCACCACAGAAAGAAATGGCAACCTACATTGTCAGTCATGCATCAAACGATGCATGTATCACGCACGACATAACTGACTGACTGATTTGCAAAAAAAAAAAAAAAAAAAAAAAAAAATTAGTCTGTTTTCAGTATCTCTATCCAATAATGCAATGGACATCAAAGCTAACAGTTTATTATCTTCCAATAAGTTAACAACCTAATGCATTGTAGTATTTCTATAACACTTCAGTGGGGTCTACTGACAACCTTAAATGATGAAGTAACATTTTTTATTTTCAATAGCAACTCCTGTCACTCCTGTATGTATGTATATATATATTATATATATATATATATATATATATATATATAGCCTATTTTTTTTTCCCCAGTGAACTCCAAATCAAAGCTACAGATAAAAGAAAATTTTTCAAAAGGTGAGAAAGAAATATGTTTAAGCAACAAAATAAACAAGAATATCCTGCTGTAAAATGACAATTCATGTTATGAGCTCAATTCACACTTAATGTTATCATTACACTATCATGTTGCGGTAATAAACCTAAAAATTTGACAAGGCACTTTATTGTATAGGGATAATTAATAAGCCAGTCTCAGACCAATGTCATGCCAAACAAATCAAAAGATCTTAAGATTTTGATTAGGTTGCCAGTTGTACATCAATGATTAAAAAGTTACATGATCACATTGGAAGCTTTATTATTCAAACTTTGTGCCAGATAAGAACTTGAAAAGAGCTGTAGAATAATGTTTATGAAGATTATTTCACACACAATACTGTTTCAATAGGTATCCTAAAGTACTCTAGTTTACATTACAAAAACTTGTCAGAATAGTGAAATTTCCTTCAGTTTCAACAGCTGATATCTATTTTTTTTTTTAAGCCTATTTTGATAAAATTAGTAAGTAAACAAAATTTAATTTTATAAATCATTATAAAAGATACAATTCTTTCTGTGTTTTAATCACAGACAAAATGAAAACAAAAGATTCTTCAGGTCTATTTTCAATTTGCTTTATGTAGTTCTTTGTATAACAACATTAACCCTTTCCATTAAAATCTCTATAGTGACACTTTGCCTATTGGTGCTAATTCTTGGAACAGGGCTCAAAGTCAGGTGTTCTCTTGACAGCAAATCATAAGAATGTCAGTAGCACCTTCATCTTCTATTTGTTATGTGTCTCGTCTCTCTGGGTCACCTAAGCGTTCTGCTTATGATGACTTCAACTTGAGACTGGAGTGGGGTTGACGGTACTTGGGAATCTGGTGGTTCTCTAGGTTTCTGTATCAATTTGAATGAGAGTTTCTTGTGGTCTGGTTTGCAACATTAATTATCTTTCCAAATTTGAGAGATACATTTGCCCTTCTGGTAGTGTTTGCAGGTATCACCATGCTGTTATAAGTCATTCCTTCTCTTATTTATGCCTCGCACCATTACTTCTAAATGGGCAGAGGTAATTTCTTCTTCCTCCTCCTCCTTTAGTATTTCATCTAAGCCTGCCACATTTTCATTGCTTTTAATGTGACTTAGGGAATCTCTCTACTACTGGTTCTTATAATTCTGTCCAATTACTCAGACCCATTTTGATTAACTTTAAAATTGAATCTTTTTCCTCAGCCTGATAATATAGGGAGAGGGAGATGGATAATCCAAATGCCAAACATCCCAGAAGTAACTCTGTTAAAGATAATGGGGGTTCTATTTTCATTGTTCTAGTGGATTCTCCAACATAATCTGGATAGTTCAATCTGACTCTGGGCAACAACTACTCAGACTCCATCAGATATACTTGTGGCAATACTGTATTTGTCAATATTTCCACTAGACAATTTTTCTTAATTCCCTCTTTATCTACTTTAAACAATTCAAGCACACAAAATCTGATTTCTCGTCACATGAATGGGACTTAATGAGGTACTCATTCCCAAAGCATTGGCTTTACATTTCCTTGCTTCTCCTGCCATTTGTTCTTGCTGAATTTAAAGCTATATATTATGTTCCACTTTGATATTTTGCAATTGCCCCTAGCTCCTGTTCTACTTGGGGGGGGGGGGATGGGTAAGTTTATCATTTGATAGATCTCAAATACTCTATCCAATAATGCAATGGACATCAAAGCTAACAGTTTATGTTAACAACCTAATGCATTGTAGTATTTCTATAACACTTCAGTGGGGTCTACTGACAACCTTAAATGATGAAGTAACATTTTTTTATTTTCAATAGCAACTCCTGTCACTATCCTCTGTGGCAAATGTCCTAATGATAATATATGTAGTTGAGCTCTCACATGCGCTAACAAAACTGTCAGGGATTGGCCAGTCTGGCATACCTTATTAGTAATGGTCATCAATTGAAAATACTGCTGGGCAAAGCTACTTAACTACAGTAATTTAGCTGCCATGGCCTCAAAAATATTAGCCACTTCTTGTCTTAATTTTCGCATATTACTTATTAGCCAATTTATACTTGCCTGGTTCTAATTTTGTCACATTTAGTATTAGTATGCTTTCTTGTGCCACTTAGGTCAAAATTCTCTGATAAAGCGGGATTTTCTTCAAGGGCTGCTTCAAGAAGCTTTTCATCAAACTCAACTTGACGTCAGGTTCGATCTTCATTTTCAAAGGTGAAATCTCCGCCTCTGAAGTTTGCAAACCATCTTCTGCAAGTTCTTTCATTCACACATTCCTCTCCATAAACTGAGTGAATGTTTCTAGCCGCTTCGGCTGCTGAGTTTCCTTTCTTGAACTCATAAAGCATTATGTGCCTCAAATGATTCTTGGGTACTTCCATGTTAGCAGGGTTTTAATCAAACAAAATTTAATTTTATTGTTCTCTGAAATAAAATCTCATCAGTTTAAATGCATCTAAACATAAAAATAATGCTCAGCTCCATTAGACATAAAATACTCTTTAAATTTCATTCATTTTAACAAAGTTAAAATTTGGACAGCACTTATGGGATGACCTGATAGAACCCTGGACTTCATCAAGAGTCCTTTGCTTTATGCTCATTTATTGACAATCTCCATTTTTCTTATATTCTTATCAATTAGTGATTGATTCATAACCCTTCTTTTCTTCCTCCTCAGATTATTTATCTGTTTCCATTTCCTCTGGCTTCACCATTCTTCTCATCTTTCTTTTCTTGCTCTTTGGTTTAGTTCCTTACCAACCATCTACCTCAGTTTAGATTGTTAGCGTGAACCCTCTTAACTCTTCCTGTCATCTGATCCCAGATTATAAATGATACTGGCCCTGTCCGTTTCACTATTCTGTAATAGGATCCCACCTCTGATCCAATTTTCCTTCCCTCAAGTGGATTTTGTAAAATACAGGATCTCCAACTCTTAACTACTTTGTTTCTGTTTTTATTCACCCTCTCATTTCTCTTCTTTTGTGACCATTTAATCCTCCTTTTGGCTTGTATGAATATCTTATGTTGCTGTTCTATTATTAACTTATGGTAGTCCTCTCCCATGTATTTTCTACAAGGTTTTAATAAGTATTTTCTGGTAAGACCACATCTTGTCCAAACAGCATAGAATATGACGAGAACCTAGAGGTTTCATGCATAGAGAACCTCACTGCCGCCAAAGCCAGCATCAAATACAAATTCCAATTCTTGGCATTATCTTTAGCCAATATGTCCCCTAAGATACTATGAAACCATTCACGTTTTGCATTATTCTGTGTGTGGTATGGGGAAGTGGTCACATGCAGTGTATTCATGCTCTCCAACACTTTAGTCACTATCTTATTCACATTCTCTGATCTATTGTTTGTGACCAGCTGCACTGGGGCTCCAAACTGAGGAAATGTCTGTCAGTATTAAATCAGACATTGTCTGAGCTTGCTTATCAGGTAATGCACATGTCTCAGGCTAATTTGTTAACCAATCTACAAAACTCACCATGTATAATTTTCCTCTTGGAGTCTTTCTTTATGGGCCCGACATATCCACATTCACTTTTTTCAAAGGGGCTGTTGGGGACATCTGTCTCCATCAATGGAGCTGTCCCTTTGCCTCCTGCTCTGGGCTTGACACATCACACAACCTCGTACATAGCTGGCAACCTCATTATACAGCCATGGCCAATAATAATTTCTACCTATTAGATCATAGATCTTATCAATTTCCATGTGGCCCATTTTCTCAAGGTACTGCCCCAATATCTTGAGACACACACAGTTTGAGCCTTATTTCTTCATCCCTTCCTAAGAGGTAATACAGCATCTTTTCATGCACTACATGCTGAGAGGTGTCACCTGCCTGTTTTTTCACTCTGAGGGTAGCTATCTCACTGTTCTGACCCTCTCTCATTGTATCTCTCCAGTAAAGATCAGTGAGGTCCCCCACTGTCTCAGTTTCTAATATAGGATGGTCTTTATGTGAATTGATCACTTGTATCTGGTAAGTTTTGTTGTCTACCCTTGGCTCCAATCTCACTGATTCTGCTTCCAACTGTTTTGGAATTCTTGACAACAGATCCATGCATGTACCATCCTTTCCTGCCAAGTACTCAAGTTTATAATTGTACCCACTTAATTTCACTGGCCACCGCTGAATCTTTTATTAGTCTACCCAGCTTCTAGCAAGTATTGGAGTGGCTTCTGGTCGGTCTTAAATGGTAAACAACTCCATTCAGGTAATACTCTAATTTCTGTGGGACATACATAATGGCATATGCCTCCTTCTCAATTACTGGCCATCTCTGTTGTGTTGCAGAGAGCCTATGGGACAAGAAGTATACTGGTACTTCCTCTGGTATACCAGGCACTGGGCTATCCTTGTCTGGGCATGGCTGAGTAAGGACTGCACCAATACATTGATCACTAACATTTGTTTACAGGATCATCAGTTTGCTGAGATCTGGATATGTCAAAAGTATCGCCGTCAAATGCTCTCTGACAATCTATCCATTTGAATTGTGCATATTTCTTAGTCAATGCTATCAAGGGGTAGCCAGTCTTGAAAATGCCAGGATAAACCTTTGAAGATGAAGTACTTGGGTTTTGTCATAAATGGGGATGGGATTAAGCTCAATATAGACAAACTAGAAGTGATAAAAGCAATGCCTGAGCCTAAGACAGGTAAGGAGTTTCATAGGTATCATAGGCTACTGTCTTAGGCAAGCATTGCTTTTATCAATTCTACTTTGTCCATATTGAGCTTAATCCTATCCCCATTTATGACAAAACCCAAGTACTTCGTCTCTTCCATTAGGAACTGACATTTCAGCATTTTCAACCTTAGGCCAGTTAAAGAGGCATGGACCAACAAGTATTTTATGTGGTTGAAATGCTCTTCAAGTGTCTTGGAGGACACTAAGATGTTATCCAAATAACAAAGCTCTTCATTTTGCTCACTACTACTGACATCAGCAATTGGAAAATATCCAGGGCATTGGCCAGGCCAAATGGTAGGTCCATGAACTGAAATAACTCCATATGGCAAGCAGCTTTTTCATGGTCTGCATCATCAAGGACCACCTACCAATAGCCTGACCTCAAATCTATTGTTGAAAAGTACTTAGCTCTTCCTAGAAGGGCAAGATGTCATCTATCAACAGAAGAGGCACTCCCAGTGGTTTTGAGATGGCATTCAACTTTCTAAAGTCGACACAGAATCTGTATACCCCATCCTTCTTATCCACCATCATAATGAGGAAACTCTAGAGAGACTATCCCAATTCTAACATGTCTAACTGCTCCCTCCACCAGTAGTCTCTTACGGATGGGTGTCCTATATGGTTTTAATTTGTTATGCGTTTGTTCACTGGCATTGATCTTCACCCTCACTGTTTTTATGCACCAACTCCTTATCAGAGTTAGCTGCTACATCTCTTTTGGCTCTTGGCAGTCATCTTATTCTGGCCTTACATTTCTCAGGCTATTATCTCTTCTCAAACTTCTACTTGACTCTGCTCTTTCTTTCTCTGCTCATCATATTTATTGGTGTATTATACTAGATGAGGTATGAGAGAAAAACAGTAGAGGCCATGAGGAGCCTTATGAATCTTGCCCAAGCAAACAACAAAACTCCAGGAGAGTTGGGAACAAAATCCATCAAAGTGTTGGCCTGGGCCTTCCCTGAGGAAGTGAGGGAGAATGCCATCATTCAGGCTCATTTAGCAGTTACTTGTTTTACCCTTATTGGTCTATTATAATAGACCTTATTGGTACAATCTTCCCTACCACCCCTCCCTTTGATATTTTTACCATCTTGTTAGTTCAACTGGTCAACATAATAGGCACAATCTCTGCTCCTTTCACTACTGTCTCACACAAAGCCACTTCCTCCATTTCAGGGCTGTATTTCCTAATGAGATTCATGAGGCTCCTCAGCCTCTACTGTTGTTCCCTCATCTGCATATTCTTTTATCAATAGGTTCTCTAGGTTAGCATATGTTAATCTAGGGTTCCTCATTAGGTGCCCCCCCCAAAACTCCAAGACCGGACCTTCAGCTGCATCATACACCAATACTACTGTCTCTACTTCGGACAGCTCCTTTTTTCTCTATCACTGTTAACCACTTTTTCAATTTCCTGTGTCCCCTTTATATACAGAATGCTCAGGTCCAATGTCTGATCCATGCTAGCTCATCTTTGCTTGCCTAACTAACCATCGATACAGGAAAAGAGAGACAATTTGACAAGTTCTAATTATTACAACTTAAAAAAAAAAATTATTATAGGAAAGGTGCAAAAATAACATGAGAAATCTCCAGGGAAACCAAGGAGTGTATTACCTGTCACATGACTTGAAAGGGGTTCAGGGAGTTTCAGAACGTGCATAGTCAAAAGAAGGACTAAAGTTCATTGGTTCTTTCACTCAAATTTAAAAATTGTTCTTTAATTCTTTACTCTTTTCTTCCATCTTGTCTTTTCAGATTGGTTGCACTGTGTTCTGGGTTCTTGGATCAATCTTTCTTTACTTTTTTCTTTATTGTCTTCTTTTCAGTTTAGTTGTGCCATGTTCTTGGATCGATATTTTTCTTTATTGTCTTTTCGGTATGGTCATATTGTGTTCTTGGATCGATGTTTTTCTTTACTGTCTTCTATCCTGTATGGTCGTGCCATGTTCTTGGATCGATCCCTTTCTTTACTTTTTTTCTTTATTGTCTTCTTTTCAGTCTAGGCATGCTGTGTTCTTGGATAGATTCTTTTTCTTTACTTTTTTCTTTAAAGTCTTCTTTTCGGTCTGGTTGTGCTGTGTTCTTTGTCCGATCTTTTTCTTTACGTTTTTCCTTATTGCCTTCTTTTTGGTCTAGTCAAACCGTGTTCTTGGATCAATCTTTTTCATTACTGTCTTCTTTTCGGGCTGGTCGTGCATTGTCCTGGATAGATCTTTTTGTTTACTTTTTCCCTTTGTCTTCTTTTCGGTCTGGTCATGCAGTGTTCTTGGATCAATCTTTTTCTTTCCTTATAGTCTTTTAGGTCTGGTCGTGCCGTGTACATGGATAGATCTTTTTCTTCGCCATCTTCTTTTTAGTCTGGTTGTGCTGTGTTCTTGGATCGATCTTTTTCTTTACTGTCTTCTATTTGGTCTGGTCATGCAGTGTTCTTGGATCAATCTTTTTCTTTCCTTATAGTCTTTTAGGTCTGGTCGTGCCGTGTACATGGATAGATCTTTTTCTTCGCCATCTTCTTTTTAGTCTGGTTGTGCTGTGTTCTTGGATCGATCTTTTTCTTTACTGTCTTCTATTTGGTCTGGTCATGCAGTGTTCTTTGATTGACCTGTTTCATTACTTTTTTCTTTATTGTCTTCTTTTCGGTCTAGCCGTGCTGTATTCTTGGATCAATCTTTTCTTTACTTTTTTTCTTTATTGTCTCCTTTTCATTCTGCTCATGTTGTGTTCTTGGAACGATCTTTTCATTTACTTTTTTCCTTGACTGTCTTTTCGGTCTAGTTGTGCCATGTTCCTCGATCGATCTTTTTCATTACTTTTTTTTCTTTGTCTTCATTTCAGTCTAGTCATGCCGTGTTCTTGGATACATCTTTTTCTTTAATGTCTTCTTTTCAGTTTGGTTGTACTGTGTTCCTGGACTGATCTTTTTCTTTACTTTTTTCTTTGTCTTCTTTTCAGTCTTGTGCTGTGTTCTTGGATCGATCTTTTTCTTTAATGTCTTCTATTTGGTCTGGTCAGCCATGTTCTTTGACCTGTTTCTTTACTTTTTTCTTTATTGTCTTTCTTTCAATAGGGTCATACCATGTACTTGGATCAATCTTTTTCTTTACTTTTTTCCTTAATTGTCTTCTTTTTGGTCTGGTCATGCCGTGACATGGATAGATCTTTTATCTTGCTGTCTTCTTTTCGCTCTGGTCATACCGTGTTCTTGGCTTGATGTTTTTCTTTACTTTTTTTCTTTATTGTCTTCTTTTCACTCTGGTCATGCCATGTTCTTGGACCGATCTTTCTCTTTACCTTTTTCTTCTTTTCGGTCTATGGGCCGTGTTTTTGAATCGATGTGTTTGTTTACTTTTTTCTTTGTCTTCTTTTCAATAGGGTCGCGCCATGTTCTTGGATTGATCTTTTTCTTTACTTTTTTTTCCTTATTGTCTTTTTTTCAGTCTGGTTGTGCCATGTTCTTGGATCAATCTTTTTCTTTATTGTCTTCTTTTCGGTCTTGTTGTGCCGTGTTCTTGGAATGATCTTTTTCTTCAATTTGTTCTTTGTCTTTTTTTCGGTCTGGTTGTGCCGGGTTCTTAGACCGATTTTTTCTTTATTGCCTTCTTTTCGATGTGGTTGTGCTGTGTTCTTAGACTGATCTTTTTCATTACTTTTTTTCTGTATTGTCTTAGTCTTCTTGTGTTCTTGGACCGATCTTTTTCTTTACTTTTTAAAGTTTATTGTCTTCTTTTCGGTCTGGTCATGCCGTGTTCTTGGATGGATCTTTTTCTTTACTTTTTTCTTTGTCTTCTTTTCAGCCTGGCTGTGCCGTGTTCCAGGAACCATCTATTTCTTTAGTTTTTTTTCTTCCTTGTCTTTTCCATATGGTTATGCCGTGTTCTTGGACTGATCTTTTTCTTCACTTTTTTCCTTTATTGTCTTCTTTTCGGTCTGGTTGTGTTGTGTTCTTGGGCCAATCTTTTGGTTACGGACACCAAATATAACTTGCAGAATTGATCTTTGTCCATGACAACTAAATATAACAGAAATGTCCCTGTCAATCCTGGCGACCTGATTATATGACCTTTGCCACATGCCACCGATACCAAAAGATAACTTGGTCCTCAGCGTCATAGGATAACAAGTCAATTGCAAGGTCAATCTCACACTGGTTGATACTGTCACCGGTCAATGGGTCATTAGTCATTGGCAGCCCTTGTCCACACTTTGCCCCTCCCACATTATGTTTATTGATCACAGAGCTGGTGGGGAGCAAGTATCCTCAGTAATCATAGGTCTGGTGTATTATGAAGGAAAGAAAACGAGTGTTCTCATGGACAAAATGAAAACAAAAGAGTCTTCAGATCTATTTTCAATTTGCTTTATGTAGTTCTTTGTATAACAACATTAACCCTTTCCATTAAAATCTCTATAGTGACACTTTGCCTATTGGTGCTAATTCTTGGAACAGGGTTCAAAGTCAGGTGTTCTCTTGACAGCAAATCATAGGAATGTCAGTAGCACCTTCATCTTCTATTTGTCTTGTGTGTCTAGTCTCTCTCTGGGTCGCCTAAGCGCTCTGCTTATGATGACTTCAACTCGAGACTGGAGTGGGGTTGACGGTACTTGGGAATCTGGTGGTTCTCTAGGTTTCTGTATCAATTTGAACGAGAGTTTCTTGTGGTCTGGTTTGCAACATTAATTATCTTTCCAAATTTGAGAGATACATTTGCCCTTCTGGTAGTGTTTGCAGGTATCACCATGCTGTTATAAGTCATTCCTTCTCTTATTTATGCCTCGCACCATTACTTCTAAATGGGCAGAGGTAATTTCTTCTTCTTCCTCCTCCTCCTCCTCAGTCTTTCATCCAAGTCTGCTACTTCGGCTGTCTCTTTGACAAATCTGATTTTTAATCTAAGTGGATAAAAAAGGGTGTTCTTCAAAATTTCACGTCTTAACTTAATCATACTCATGAACATTATAGGTTCGTTTCTTATCTCAATTTCTTTGAGCAAAGGATAAAACCCTATTTTCTTGATTTGTTGACATTTCTAAAATCAGCAAAGCTATTTCTGCCCTTTGACATGCAGGCATAAATCAGTTTCTCGATTCTATCTGTCTTCAAAATTATCAAATATTATAACTGAAATGACTCCTTCTTCCAATCATGAGACAGGTTTTTTTTTTTAACGTCCACTTTAATTAAGCGGACATTCCTGCTTTTGTTTAAAAAAATCTCCTCTACCTTCAAATGTACTTTCACTATTCCTTCTTTCAGTTTGTTATTCTGTACTTTTAACACTGTGTTTCAGTTCCTATTTTAAATTAACCTTTTCCCTTTACCAGTATCCCACTGTCATCAAAGGTTTAGTTCTAACCAAAGGCAAACATGATTATTTTTATGGCTTTTGTTGGACAAATGATGTCAACATTTGTTTTGAGATGTGACTTTGATATAATACCACTTTCAAGAGATAACAGAATATGGAATGTTCCAGGAATGTTGACTCTAGCAAAAGGTTATAAATTTAGATTACAAATCACCATTTAGAATAGGAAATGCAAGAGGACCATTCCAACTGTCCAGAAAATCTTTTTCATCAGTTCCAATAAATGTATTTTTATTCATTTCAGTTTTTTTTTTTTTTTTTTTTTTTAAGATGTGTTTAAAGCTTTACAATAAGCATTTGTTTGGAGGATTAACAAATGATTTATTTCATGAAATAAATTAATGTTTTGTAGTCATTACAGTCCCATTATTGACAAGTTAAAAATTACATAATTTCACAAAATTTTCCAAAATCAAATGCATCTATGACAAAAGGTATGCAGACTAAAGTGAAAAGTGTTTTATTGAATTCCTCATCTCAAAATTAAAGTTTAGTAAAAGTTGCAGACATCTACTTCCAATGGACACTTCTTTTTATGGCAAATTGAAGTTATGGCTGTTTTTATGTGGTGTAAATAAAAAGTTGTTTTTTGTTGTTGATGTACTAATGAAAAAAAAAAAAAAATAAAAAAAATAGCATGATCTGTTCTACAAGAAGTTGCAAGGCATTAACCGAAATGAAATGATCAGTCCAAATTGCCCTTCTGTGTCTTTTTTTAAAACAATTCTTCCCAATATTTATTCTGTTACTTACTATTATCTTTTACTTCAAGATTACCTAGGCTATATGAAATTATATAATAATTTTTAATTCGTTTGAAACCTGCATCTTCAGTTATACACTGTTTCACATGTGGAAAATATAAGTACTGTGACCAATTTGAATGATCAAACAAAACTTGATTGCTCTACCAAGATAAATTTGGTGCCATTGTGTTTTGTCAACCTGTCAGCATTAAGTTGTTTTTTTTTTTTAGATATATTGAAAATTAAATTTTTATTTTGGATATTGAACCTATTATAGATAAGAATTTGATTGAATAACACTCTAGAGGAATGATTAGAAAGCTTATTTCACAGACAGTCATCAATGACAAGTTCAATCCTTAAATGGACGTCCTTGTGCCCGACTCAGCTTAAATATCTCTACAGACAACAGTACACTAACGTTTCAAGTGTTAAAAAATGTTGATACTTCCATTTAAAAAGTAACGTATTAAATTACAGTCACTTAATTACAATTTTGTTTGATACAACTTAGTTTCCTAACCAAAGTTCACCCAAGTTTTTTCCTCAAACTAAGTGGATAGTCGTTAGTGATTTTATAGAAAAAATACGATAAGTGCGTGTATTATTTATTTTTACCTTCAGCTAGGTAACGTAAAAAAAGTAATCATTATTCTTCTTTACATGTTAACGACAATAGTCGTTACATTCCAAAAAACTATTTTGTTTTCAAAGTTCAGCGGTTTACTTTTTTTTTTTACGCATGAACCAAAAAATTCCCTTCTAAAAGCAACAAAAAGAAAATTTTCATAACCGCCAAATTTAATCCACTTTATTCCAACAAAATGTGTGGGTGTGGTGGTAATTTTTTTTCTACCCACACTCATGTCGGGAGATTTAAAAAGTTTGAGTTTTCAAGATGTGGAACTGAAAAATGCAAATTAATGTCCACAAGAGAACGAGGAAATCTCCGAACAATTCAGTTTAAGAAACACGCAATTTAAGAATAAAATTTAAAAAAATTTAAAAATATACAGACCCTAAAACCAAACCAAAACATTTAGTTACTTCTTAGATAGATATTTATTTATTTTTTTTTTTTTTTACATCGACATAATCTTGCTTTTGCTTAGCTTTATGCACCTGTACGTAGGAGTTCATTTTTGTGCTTCTTTAAAAAGTTTGATTATAAAAATTAAATTAAAATTAGTTCCCAATCTAGAGGGTTATAATTCTGATTTTTTTAGGGTTAGAATATTCATCACATTTATTTTTAGTTACTGTTATTAATTTACTCGAAAAATAATTTTTAAAAGAAATATTTTTAATTTTCACGATCTTAAAATTTCCATATTCAAAAGAGATTGTCCTTGACAAAAAAAAACAATAAAAACTTAATTTTAAAAGTATGTATTTTTAGTTCGTGCTTGCCCCAAACTGACACTAAATAACTTAGTTGTTTATGTTGAACATCCGAAACAGGAAGAGAGATTTTTATTTGTCCCCCCTCCCCAACCGACCATTGTTATTTGTAAAGACCTGGTCAGTGGTCATACGTTGTTTTGAAAAGTGTTTTTTTTTTTAATTTATGGTCCAAGGAGTTGACTATTAAAAAAGGAACTCTCTAATATTGCCAAAGTTAGAGTCGTCTTCTTATTCGAACTTCTTTCATTCTAAATTCACGAAACAGTAAAAAAAAAAAAAAAAAAAAAAGAGTCGTAAAATAAGCTACAAAACGTTGGATCAGTTTTTAAAAAAGAAAGATGCGTAACAAGATGTGGCTTGTATTTTGCAATCAAACAATCAATATACTAGTCATCATTGTTTTCTTTTAGAAAATGACATCTTATTAGGGCTTTTGCTCGTGTCAAGTTAAGTTAATTAAATTCGCGCCAAATAGTAACAAGTAGGTTTTAAAAACAACAAAAACAGTAATACACTCACTACAACATGTGTGTAAATACTTTTTACATTTGACAATTTGTCGTTTTAAATGACTTGTCAGTTTACATAAGCTTAGTTAGTATACTGTTATGGTGACAGTCGGTAGGTTTTACGTAGTTTATTGCTAACAACTGCGTACTAGGCAATGGGCAGTAGCAATGGTTATTTATTTCTATTTTCTATCATTTATTTTAGATTCAATTTTATTTACCCCAAGGTAGGACGATTACGGAATAAAACGTTACACAAGAAGAAGGATGTTTTGACTGAATAATGAACCAATTTCCTTTAAAAGTGCATTAATTTCGTACACGGAAAAATAGGGTCCTGGTGCTTAAAATTACGCATTTTTTTTTTTTTTTTTGCGTAGGTGGACCTTTTTACAACAGTAGCTAATATTGCTTTTTACAGAGTAAGGGATACCCATAGATTAGAAATGTCACGATTGAAAACGTTTTTCTTTTTTTAACGAAAATTAAGAAAAAAAAAAAAAAAAAAAAAGCTGGTCCGTTGTAATGGTTTCTTCATTTCAAATAATGGTCAGTATTTTTATTATTAACCTTAACTAAAGAATAAAAAATTTGTCAATCATTTAAAAGAAAAAAGTGTACTGTAAGTGTAGGGATTTATTAATTCAACGATTCATCAAGTGGAAAAATTAGTGTCCAAAACAACTGCATTTTAAAGACTAAAGTTGAATACGCAAAAAAAGAAAGCCCATTGTCATTATTAGGAAAAATAATGACAATATGAAAAGGTGTGCATAGTCAATAATTATGGGGTTTTATTTATTTTTGACCAACACTGATGGAAGAGCATAATAAAATTTACCCAAACAAGTTACATATGCAAAAAAATAAATACACCCGACTACAGGAGGAACTACAAACTCGATCGACAAAAGCAAAACAATTGATTGGTGTCCACGAGAGTAACAAAAAAGTGATTATTAAAAATAGCAATGATTTTCTTTTTTTTTTTTAGCCGTTAAAATTTAAAAACATTGTTAGACATACATTTCAATATTTTTAAAAAGGTAAGTAAAAGTTTTACATTAAGAAAAGAAATAAAATAAGGAGAAAGTATAAAGCAGAAGCATAACAAAACTATCGACAACTTGATTTCTTAGTTTATTTATGAAGATAATCACTCAATGTTTCCATTGCTTTTGAATTCACAAGCAAACAAAAAGTAAAAGATTGTTTCGTGGTACGGAAAGTCGATGACTGAACGATATTTAAAATAAAACTAAGCGAGAAAAATTAAATAAAAAAAAAAAAAATGGTATTCCTAAATGTTAGCGTCAACCTTTATTTCTGAACCCAAATAAAAATAAATAAATAAACCTTTAATAAAAATTATTTTATAATTTATGACGCAAAAAATACTTTATAGTCAAACATAAATCTGTATGACAAATGTTTTTGTTTAAATGAAAACCCATTAAAATTGTTTTCATTTATATAATATTTAAAAAAAAGGTCATTCAATTAAACTGAAAAAAAGAAAAGAAAACAAAAAAAAAAAAAAAAAAAAAACGAGACGTTTCCCTCCAAAAAATAAGTGTTGTATTTTTACTCTTTCAAGTTTATCTTCACAAAGAAGTCGGGAACGACAACTCTATAGACTAAATTTTCGAGCAGTTTAACTTTTTACGCAGTTTTTTAAATTCAAAACAGAGTTAATTCCGAGATCTTAAAGATCTTTAACAGCTTTTTTAAAAGTATCACGATAAAAAAAAAAGTAAATGAGAATATATTTATGCTGCATTTCATTTAAGAACTAACAAAAAAATTAAACACAAAGGAAAAAATTAAATGTTTTTTTTTTTATTCATATGAATAATTTCACAATAAGAAAAATAAATAACAGCTAATTTAATTTTATTCACCTTCGTTTGTCATATGCCACACTGAGAATAATTATTTTATTTAAAACTTTTGATTTCTGTTTGCATTTCTTTTACTTTCACTCACTTTCCGTATCACTCCCACCCTGATAAAAAAAAAAAAAAGTTTCGTCATTCATTTCCCAACCCGATGATATTCTCTAACTATTTTTTTAATTTCTTTTGGACTTTAGTTAAAATATCCATTTAACTGTGTAACTGTCATTATGAGTTGTAAACATTAGACTAGAGCTACAAGTTATTCGCTCTTCTAACCACGGCAAGCAGTCACTAGCACTTTTTTGTTTATTGGAGGGAAAAAGAAAACTAATTGTATTTGCCGCTTAACTATCAAGCATCAGACTGTCATCAACCAAGGAGTAAAAATGTAAAAACACAAGAAATAGTTATAAACTTGATTAATGTATTTTTTCCATTTGAAAACAAAAACTTCAAATCGCCACATCGGAGCAGACGTCATATTGCTAGACAAAATAAACAAACATTAAGCAACAGTTCTTCTTACAGATGATCAGGTATGTACAAAAAAAATAAACGAAACAAAAAACCCAAGATTGAAAAGTATGCAAATAATAAAATGAAATAAAGCATAGAAGAAATTTAACGGAGTATTTATTTATTTCCTTATCTCCGGGACACATCCGAACGAACTTTAACTGTTTTTTAAAAAGTACCATTTCGTAAAAAAATAAAACTTTGAAAAGTGTTTGCACATGCAAAAAATAAAAATAAAAACCAACAGCATACTATTTTTGCACTACTTAAACAATATACTATTTTTCAAGAATGCCAATGATAAAGTATAAAAGTGTAAGTAAATAAATAAAACATTAAGAAAAATAACATAGGCTGCTTATAATAGGCAATTTACTCACCTGTTAAAAAACTATATAGGGACTGTAGATGGGCCCTATCTTTATAGTAACTGCGAGTGAGAGAACTCCAAATGACATCAGAAACTTTCTTCACAAGTTCTCTAGTAGCATAATCAGATCTGTATTCAGTTAAATCAACAGAACTTTTTACCATTGTAATGAATTTATTGTAGAGGGCTTCAATTATTGAAAATTCAATCACAGGAAAAATTGGCTCCAAACTTTTCGAAGTGTCAATATCTGTCGGTACATTACGATTGACAGTTAAAATGTTTTCGATCACCCCTAATACAATTGAAAGGAGAGACAAATTTGGCTCTTCGGGTCTGTTCAATTGGTCCTGGAACAGTTTTACGACACCTTGAATATTTTGAAAGGGGAAGTAACAGGCAACACGATCCCGAAGGCCCGCCATCTTTAGATTGAACTTGTATAAAGATTGAAAAATAAATAATTTAATTTCGTATCTACATTTTACAACTTGTTGATATTTTTATTAGATTTTATCATGAAAATAATTTAAACAAGAGAAGAAGTTATTTTTAAGTAATTATTTTCAGTTTTCAGATAGATGTTTGTTTTAATTGGCGGATGTGTATATATCTTATTTCGACTTATTTTCAAGTAGTAAAGCTAGGCCCTTTCCTTGTATCTTGCTGCACAAGGTAGACTTTAATGGCCGACGATAAAATGAGTGCAGAGAAAGACGAAGTTCAGGCTTCTGAAGAAGAAACAGGGGTTGTAGCCCAAAGTGGGTCTGTCGAAGAAAATGTGGTAAGTAGTAAGATGTTTAAACTGTCTTATTTTCTTTGTCCGAAGATCGATGCCGATCCATGATGCTTGATTGAACTCTGCGCCGGGAGTTGCTTAAAATTTTGATGAACGCAGACTTAAGTTTGGCTTTGCTTCTTCAATTTAAACATGCATTTTTTTTTCACTTACACACTATTTATTTGAAGTTAACGTAGGAAAAGAGTTGCGATTGTCTTTTTATGCAAACCAAACAGGAATCTGTCCTTTTTTATTACCTTTTTTTTCGCCCCGGTAGTAAACATTTCCCCTTGAATGTCTCGTAAAAATTGTTTTTGTCTTAAATAACGAATAAAACTTTTCTTTCATATTTCTTGACTTTGTTGATGTTTATTTTAAAGATTTATTCTTGCTATTTATTTAGAAATATTTTTTAAAAAGCCATCATCCGAACGGAATTATTTTTATTGGTTTTACGGAGGAATTTAGTCAGTGTCTACTCTAGTATTTTCAAACTGAAGTGAGGAGGAAGAATACTAAAAGAGGATTGTCGATTCTGTCGATTGATTAATAATTTGTGTGTTATAGTAATATTTTTACTTTAGTATTAATCCTCTTCTTTACCGACATGATCCGGTAACCTGAACGATAGCGTATTTTTTTTACTTGTCCCCATTCGAGCACTACTCTTTTTGTCTTTTTTTTTTTTTTTTTTTTTTTTTTTTGCTAAACTTTAAAAAGAATCTTAGGGTTTGTTTTTTTTTGGGGGGGGTTGAGTGGGTTACAAAACAAGATTCGGAAATTGAATCTAAGTCTCACATCGATATTATTTCTGATCAGTCGTAAATAATTAAGTGGGTGATGAACAGACGACAGAGAAAATGGCAAAAAGTAGAAAGAATTCTAGAGACTCCTTTTCTAGTGTTCTATCGACTAAAAAGAATTAGTAAACCAGTAAATCTCAATTTTATTTCCATGTATAAATGGATATTAAAAAAAACAAAACAAATCTATTTAAGCTGTAGAATTTATAATTTATAACTTAAGTTGAATTTTTGTCTTTCCTTCTTTCGTTACAGCTCACGATAAATGTTGAATTAGCACGTGTCTTGTACGTTGTCTCTTAGTAGTTCTGAATTTCCTGTTTGTACCGACAATTAAGCCCCCCCCCCATATGTGTATATATATATATATATATATTGATGACTTTGTTTTATTTTTTAGTCTTTTTCTCATATTTTTATAGAAACTGCTACTACTGTCGCTTTGTCCTTTAGTGAAGTGACTTGAAGCTTGTTTCTTTTTCTTTACCGCAAACTCTTAAAATGAGATAGCTAAAAAATGTTCTTGATAATTATTAAGCAACAAAAAAATCTATAATTTAATTTTTTATTCTTTTAAAAATATTTTTAACTCATTTTAAGTTTGTTTTATTTTTTATTTATTTATTTATTTATTTTTTAAATTACTTCAAGTTCAACCTTTATAAATTTAGGTTTTAACTCTTTACCAAAATATAAAACTTGTCTATATTGTCATGGAATTTCTTTACTTGGGGCGGATATCACGATGACGATAACTTTTATGTACTAAAATGGCTGCGCACAAAGTTGTCAATCATCACATGCGCTATTTTAAGAGTTTATTTTTTATAGTATTTTCTAACTGTGTCCTTCAAAAAGGAATATTGTTAATTTGTAACAGTTTTCAATCCTCCTTAAGTCCCTCCTCTAGGACAATTTTCTTGTTCATCAGTCATGTTTTTTTAAGCATATCATTGGTTTTTATAACAGAAAATAAATAAAGTTAAAATTGTTTTTAAAAAATTGAAACTTGTTCATGAGCCATCATAAAATTCTAAAACATTATAAAAGTAAAACTCAACTTTTTTAATTTTTTTTAACTATAAGGAAATCTGACTTTTTTTTTTTTTTTTTTTTTTTTTTTGTAAATATACTTACAAAAAAAATCGACTATAAAATATTTTCAATCAATCACACTTCGTGTACTGTAGTTTAAATATTTCTACTTTATTTGAAATAAAATTTTTAACAATATAAAAGTGACTTTGAAAATTGACTCACACTTGCTCTTGCAGCATTTTTATTTTTTTTTTTTCATCTTCGATTTATAAAATATTTTCACTGGCATTATTTTTTCTTGTAGCTATATTTCGATAGCCTTTTCCCAACTTGTAAAAGGTTAGTCCGATAAAATTAAGTTGTAAAGTTGTTTAAAAAAAATCTAAAACTGAATAAATGTCAGTCTCTTTTTTAATGGAATTTGGTAGGTTATGAAGAAATGTTTTACTTTTAGTTTTTAAATAAAAACTTTTTCTTTATGAACAGTGTGAAACAATAGATTTTTTGCAGGTACGTTAATCATTTGACATTTTAATCAATTTAAAAATTAAATGATATCTAGGCGTTAAAATGTTTTAAACTGTTAGTAAAGTCAGTGTTAAAAAAATTATTTCTTGCACTTTTAAACTAAACATTAATTACATTGTTACAATACATCATCACGAGCAAAAGAGAGCACTTTCTATTACCGCCAAATTATACATTTATATTCCGAAATGAAAGCGATAATCCTTTAAAATTTTACAAATTTTGGGAATTATCCGATTTATACACTTTTTTTTTTTTTTTTCGGCACTTAATGAATGAACTGTACTCAATAATAGGCAATTTTATTAGAAAACTTTGTGAAAATAGAAGGGGCAGTTATCTTCACCATTCCCATACATCGTAGAGAGTGATGGTAAATAAAATACTTAACTTTTTAGTTTTAAAGAAAAATTACTGAAGATGCTGTAGAAAGTTTATGCATTACTTTTTAAACTTTTTCTTATAAATTTCAGTTAATTAAAATTTAAATGTACTTTGAAACTCCCCTCTAGGATAAATATTGAAATTGATAAATCATATCGATTGACCTTCATAAACTGTTCAGTTTTGTTTTGAGTTTTACTTTTTTGTTTGATGCAAGATTTATTTTCAAAATCATTTAATGAAAATTTTAAATGAAATGATTGGTACCTATTGTTATTGCTGCTACTTTTTCAAGTAGCAATATAAAGAATTTGCATCAGGCTGCAAAACTTGCTGTCATCAGGAAGATAAACTGTTCATGCTTTTCATTTGAAAATATGAAATTATGACAGTTACTTATTTCACTATAAAAATGTTCAATGAATGAATGTGTTACACTACAGTTGTCAACTAGTTACAATATTGTTTATCATTTGAAGTTTAACTCTCTAGGTCTAATTGAAAACTTTTTTTTTTTTTACTGATTTAGATTTACTTTAGGTTTTTTTTGTTTTTTTTTTTTAATGTACATAAATTTCTGTCAGTCTTTTGGCTTTTTATATTAATCTAAAATATTCCTTTTATTGATTAGATATTTATTGGGTGTTACTGATTTCATATAATACCTTTTTTATTAATACACAAGACTTACTTATGACCAGATTTTAAGGAATTATGATTAATCGAGGATTGATTTACATGTTTTATTACTTGATTCTCTGCTTATAGGTTGTAGGCATTTAGCATAGGATCAGTGTGTGTGTGTGTGTGCGCCCGCTTGTATATGCGTAAGTTTAATCTGGCAGATTTAACTTGATATACTAGCAAATTAATCTGAGATAATAAAAAAAATATTGGATTTTTAAATGTTGTTCATTTATTATAGGTATCTCAAACTTAGATTTTACTTTCAATATATCTACAAACATTTAATATAAGCATAGACAGCTGAACAAAATAAAAAATGGTACTAAATTTATCTTGGTATCTCAATTTGCAACAGTTATAATCATTTAAAGTTTGTCAGAAATTTGTGCCAGAAGCCAAATTCAACAATATATAACTGAAGATGCAGACTTCAAACAGATAAATCATCATAAAGATAATCCTGAAGTAAAAGAAAGATAATACCAATGGAATCAATAATTATTAAATCTGACCAGGGAAAATTACATTCTTAAAAATTAAATAATTAAAAAAAGAAACACTGAAGGGCAAATTTGACTGATCATAGCAGTTCCATTTCAACAGTCAATGCCTTGCAACTTCTTTTGCTATATAATTCGTAGCACAACAGAGATAAATATGATTTGTATATCAATAACAAAAAACTTGTTTACACCATGTAAAATCAGCCAGAAGTACAATTTGACAGTAGGTCAAAAGTATCCATTGGAGGTACATACCTGCTACCTTTGCAAAACTTTAATTCTGAGATGAGTAAATCAACAAGTAGTTCTATTGACTTTAGTATGAATACCTTTTGTCATTGATGTATCTAATTTTGGAAAATCTTGTGAAATTATGCAATTTTTAACTTATAGGGCAGTAATGACAAAATTTAGAAATTTGATTCATGGAAATTAATCATTGGTCAATCCTTCAAACTGAGGCTTATTGTAAAGCATTAAACTATCTTCAAACTAAAATAAAATAAAATTAATGAAAATATATTTACTGGAACTGATGAAAGGCTTTTTGGACCGTTTGAATGGTCCTCTTGCATTTCAGCTTCTAGTGGTGATTTGCAGTCTAAATCCGTTTATAAGCCTTTGCTATAGCCAATATTCGTGGAACATTCTATATCCTGTCATTTCTTGAAAGTGGTATTATACCAATCTAAAGACAGTTGTTGATATCATCCAACAAAAGCCATCAAAATAATCATTTCTACCTTTGGTGGGAACTAAACTTTTGACGATAGAACTGGACAGATGTAATGTCAATGACTTGGTCAATGTAAAAGCTGCAGTAATAATATACTACAACCTCTTGGTACTTGTAACTGAAGGTCATTTGGAGTGGTTCTTCTTCATCACAAATGCTAGAGTTGTTTGAATACTCGGATTCACTGAGTGCGTTGTCTTACTACTTTTGTTCCTTTAGAGGTGGAAATAAAGTTCCGTTTCAAGTTATATCACTGTAATGTCTATTTCTTCCATCACACGTGTTTGTTTTTTTTTTTTTTTTTTTACCAGCATACATGACAAGGGATTGGGGGTCTTTTTCAAACTCCTATCTTTTAGAAGGAAATTAGTTCTCATCATAACATTCATTATCCACTGAACAAAAGGTTAAATGTAAATTTTTGTAATCACTCAGGTAGTTTGTGTGTGATGCAGTAATACATAAAATAAATATAGGGAAAATGAACAGCCACTTTAAATGTTATGCTTATTATCTTCCATAATGGATTACAGTAAAAAAAAAAAATACATTTCAAAAAGATAATCTGTGTTTGCAAAAGTTGAACTATAATGTATCCTTTCTCTCTTTCTTTTTTTTTTTTTTTTCTTTTTTAAAGTGTAACAATTTTAACCTCGATATTTCAATTTTTTATGAACCCATGAGACAAGCATGCAGTTCATTTTTTATTTTTATATAAACTGTACCCAGGTTCATTTTTTAAAAGGAAAAAGTAAATTTTCAATCTAATCTCCAGATTCCAAGTATTAGAGAAAATATTGACAGTCATGAATGTAAATGAAATGAATTACCATTAAAAGAAAAATGGGACCATTTTTATTGACAAATACTAGTGTGCAATTTAAAAAAAATATTCAGTTTAGTTTTTAGTCATAAAAGCAACAGCTGAGACAAAGGTGACTGTTTGACCAATATACAATGAATAAGTACTTTTTACAGTTTTAAAATACATCACTAAAGAAGATATAAGAAAAAAATTTATTGTAATATCTGTTGATGAAACTAATCAGAAAATATGTGATGTTCATTCACTCAGCAATGTAACTGCCCTGTCGGCTGGGGCTTTAGAATACGCCGACTGCACCTCTGTAGAGGGGTAAGACCCCCCCCCCCAATGAGGTGTCCTGTGTATGACGTTAAACTGCATCCAACAGCAAGGCCTCTGATCAGGAGGTTTTGAGGAGTGCAGAACCACCTCTTAATTGCTGGTGTTCCCAGGTCCACCTTGACCCGGGGTGGTAGCACCTGTTAGGGTCCCAGCTATGGCCAAATAGTGAATTCCTAGTTTTCCCAAGTCTTACACACGTCCTGGGTATGACGGTAAACTACATCCACGTCCTGGGTACGGCGATAAACTACATCCAACAGCAAGGCCTCAGATAATGTTTTCGGAAAGATAATGTTGCCAGCTATGCGTTTTTGAAACAATAATTTTGCCAGCTATACGTTTTGAACGTCCTGGGTATGACAATAAACTACATCCGTGTCCTGGGTATGGCGATAAACTACATCCAACAACAAGGCCTCGGATAATGTTCTCGGAAAAATAATGTTGCCAGCTATACGTTTTTTATTCCATACAAAATGGGCACTTAAAATTCATATAAACTGGATTTGGCATTAAATAACCCAGTGGTTGATATGTCATAAAACCCAAACAAACAAACAAATCAGCAATGTAAATTTCAATGTGTTGGACCTAATGGTTATGCATGAAATGAATGCAGTATATTTTCTTTTTAATTTGTGTGTGCAGAGATATGAAACCAAGTGATTATTAGAGACAATACATTGCTCTACAAGAGGGCACTTTTTTTTTTTTTTTTTTTTTTTTTTTTTTTTTCCCCAAGTTGAATTTCTATGGTATTTAATCACTAAAGTTTTTAACTTAAACCTTTTGTGAATGACAACTTTAAGCCCATCAAATTTACTAGTGACCTTTTTTTTCTTTAAGATAGAAGTTTTTCAATGTGTGTAGGGAGACACAACTGAAAGTGCAACAAATTTTAAAAATGCTACCATGAATTTGTTACCTTTGAAAATGCAGAAAAACAAAAGCTTGTTATTGCAATAGTTCATGTAAAGTGATGTGCAATAAAAACTAATCCTTATACACTAAAAAGAATGGTATATTTATAAAGAGAAGAGATACAATTTTGTTTACTTACTAATTTTATTAAAATAACCTAAAAATGAAATATCTGCATCTGAAAACAGTTTTGGAGCAGTTTGGGGTACCTAATGATAGTTTTCTTTGTAAGCTTGTTGGTCCCATTTCTCTCTAAATTAGTATGTACAATCTCGATTATGCATTCCATATCAAATTATCCAGTGCTCTTCAAGTCACACACTCTGGATAGGGTGAGGGTGATAGCATGTGTTACTGTCTGAAAATGGTAGGGAAATCCCAATATATTAAGTCTGTCTTTAATAGTTTTCAAATTTAAATCTTTGAAATTTTACATAATTTTTTGCATTTTGCAGAATGAGTCTTTCATCCAAATGAAGGATAAACTAGATGTCAAGATATTCAGTAAAATTTCTCTATCAAGAGGAATTTCTGACTTAGGAGACCCAAGGAGTGGCCAGTATAGCAATTATTAATGAAATTATAAACATTTCAATGTAGGAAGGATTGAGTAGTGGTTACAATTTCTTTTCAAGATTAACTGGTAGATGATGAAATTTGAAATCTAATTTATTTGTCCATTTAAAATACTACATTAGAAAATATATTAATATTATAAGCTAAAATGTGTGGCCATTTTTATTAAAGCTGAATATATTTTACTGAAGATCTTGACATCTAGTTTATCCTTCAGTTGGATGAAAGGCTCATTCTGCAAAATGCAAAAAATTATGTAAAATCTCAGATTTAAATTCTGAGTTTTTTCTAAATTTATTTGAACCCTTTTAAAATTTTCTATATTACTTTAATGAGTTCTTGCAGAATTTCTTAAAACCTGAAATGGGGAAATTTGTCCCTCTGTATATTATAAGGGGCAGGAATAAAAATAAAAAAAAATCCAAAAAGCCTGAATATTTTATGTAGTATACTGTTTGAATGAGAAGCTCTTAAATGTGCCATCATTATTTTTTTCCTTTTTTCTTTTCTTCACTCCTTTTCAGAGAAAAGTATGGAAGATACACATTGTCTGATTACATTTTTGAAATCTAAAGAAAATAGGTGAAGTTAATATACAGACAGGTGAAAAAAAAAAAACTATCAAAAAGATGTTTTTTCTTTTGGCACCACTATTGCAGTATACACCCTTGGTAACTTTTATTATTTAAAAAAAAACCCCAAAAAGCTGTATTTTAATGCCCAAGCATATGAAACTAGTTTGACAGATTTTTTTTTTTTTTATAATTGCCAACAAATGTTTTAACACTATTTGATTGTTTATTTGCTATGAACTATAGAGAATTAAACTTGTATCAGTACCTGTTTATTTGATTCGCCAAAAAACAGCTCTACAAATAAGGTAAAATAATTACAGGAGTTTTTTGTATTAAACTGAAATTAAAATCATGGAATGGATGTGAATATGCAACAGATAGTTTACAACATGTCATATGATAATGAAATATGTTAAGTCTTTGCATGTTACATTGATTTCATTTGAAATGGACTATAAAAAAAACTCAAGTTTATATATCCAGTTATATTTTTGGTATAACCATTCATTAAATTACTAATCAACATAGGTTGGAGGAGGAGGAGAAAATGATTATCTGGATATTCAGCCTAATTTAGGCAATGTGTGTGTGAACTTGGAAATCAGCCTATAAGTATATGGGAACAAATAAAAACTAAAATTTATTTATTCCTACTCTTATAGGTTTTGTAACTTTTGTTGTCTTTTGGTCCTTTATTTATCATAAAATTATGAAACCAAATTTTTAGACCAAAGTATTGATTTTTTTTTTTTTTTTTTTTTTTTTTTTTTTTAGGTTCAGAATCAAGACCAAGAAGCTGAACAGCGGCCAGCTCAAGGGAATCGCTTGAATTTTTGGGGTGTCATAAAGACCCTTGCATTTAGGATGATTTTTATTTATGGTCTTAGCAGCTTGTTTAGACGCTCACCAGCACCAACAACAGAAAGTGGGATGGTACAAGAACCTTCATCAAACTTATTTCCTAAGGGTTTAATCATGGTATGTTTCATGCCTTTTCTTGTTTTTCTTTCATTTTAGCACTATCCTGTTTAGAAAATGGTCTCCAAAATTATCACTTACAATATTCATGGCAAGGTTTTACTACATATCTTTTCCTCTTGTCTAGAGCTAACAGTCATTGTATTGCCATTAGCCTTCACTTACACCAATGCTTTTCTCTTGTCATATTATATTTGAAATTAAACTAACCCACAATTGACAAACTTTGAGTTATTTAAATGAAATTAGCTTTTCTTCTTTAATTGCTGTTATCCAATTCTCAGATTGTTTTACAAAAAAAAATTAATATATTATAAATTTCATGTAATTTTGTTATTGATTAGAATATAAATCGAATGAGATCTAACCCAATTATTGTTGAAGAATTTAGGTTTAGAAGTTAAATCCTGTTTATAAATTTTAAGGATAAATGCAAGTATTTTTTCTATAAAAATACTAAATTTAAAGATCATGAAGAGATACAAAAATTTAGCTTTTTAAAAACATACCATGTATCAGGTTGAAACAAAATAAATGGTCATTTTGAAACAAACTTTACTCAAACATAACTTTATTCATCAAAGCAAACTGGTTTAATGGTAACAGTGTGTCAATTCTAATAGAACTGACACACTGTTATCATTAATCCAGTCGTGAATTTATTTTGAGAGAAATTTGTGGTTAGGGGTGAAGCTGCTAGAAAACCTCTTCAACTTGCTCTACATTGTAAACCTGCTGGCACTTATATACATCTAAGACCAGAAGAAAGTGGTAATTTGCTCAGAAATTGGTCTTGTGACTAGGTAGATCTTAATACCTGACTGCATCAGTGTTTGAAATATAATACCTTTTATTATCCTTTTTGTATCCACTTTTGCTGATCCTTGTCTAATTAATGCATCAGTTCTAAATCAATAACAATGTGCTGTCATTTATGACTTTTACAGCCTCACAAAACTGAGAAAATTTTAGGGTGGGGGTGAGCGAGGAGCAAGTTTGTTGACCCAAAGAAATTAATGTTTCTGATTGTCATAGAGAAACCTTTTTTTCTTTCTTTATCAATTATCAACACATGGCTAAGAAAGGGATGAAATTATTATTAAATGACCATGAACATCATCTTGGCAATCCAGAAAACAAGCAAGGAATTTTTGGAACCAACAACACATTCTGTTCTGAACAATTTTGATGTTACAAGTGTGCATGCAACAATACAAAAATTGCATTTAGTGACTTTTTTGCTATAGCCTTTAAAAAAAAAAAAAAAATAATGTAAACAATATTTAATAGATTCAAGGTTTTTAAATAATAAAACTTATCATTGTTATCTTTAAAATAAACTTGTTTCAACCTAATAGTTCAATGTAGTTTTGTACTAACATTAATTATATTCAAAATTCATCGTGATTTAGAATTTGGTTCTATCAATATTGAAATTTGATTTATTAGTCTTCAAAATTATTGCAGCATTATAGGAAAATTTAAATAATTCAATTCAAATACCATCATTACATTCTTGACTTCGATTTATTTAATCTTACTATGATTAAGTTATATTAAACTATTCTCCCTATCCTTTCTCCTACATATTGATTATCCAATTCAATTGGTACAATTATGTTCAAGTTTTCATACTATTTACTACCTTTTACAAAACAAGGAAATTTTTTTATCTGATAACTATATTTATTAGATTAAGACTGCACATATAAAGTTGACCAGTGGCAATGATTTCCTGAAAGAAAACCTCAGTAACATTTGAATTATTAGTCTTTTGCTGTTTGCAAACATCTTTCTCACACGCACACATACATATATTATAATAAAAAAAAAATGTTGAAATCACTGCACAAAAACCTTAGTGTTTCAGTACTTTGATTGTACTTCAGGCAATGGTAAGTAACTGGTGATTAAATGATTTTTAAGGAAATTTAAAAACGAACTGTTACCTCTTTTATGAAAGTTAAAGTGGGGGACATAAGGTCAGAATTAAAAATAGACTTGTGGATATGTCTTGATTAATCGATTAAATGTCAGATTTGTGCTAAATAGAAAAGTAAGCTCAGTGTGGAGTTGGGTGAATTATTTTTCATGCCATGACAAACTGGAACATAGGCCATCATTGACAATTGCAGGAAATATATAAGCAACAAATGTGTTGTGGTTGTAGACAAATATGACCTGTTCAATTTCTTGAAAGGCTGTTAAAGGGAAGGTTAGGAGGATAATCAGACATAAAGTTAATTTCAACAGAGATGTATGTGTGTGTATGTATATATATATATATATAGCTCTCAGGATTTCATCCTCTTTGGATTTACCAATTCGGTTTACCAAGTTCCTTATAACTTATATATATATATATATATAATTCTGGGTATCTTTGTTAGCACTATCTGTTCTTAACACGTATTGGTTTTATACGCAAAACGTCTTGTCACTTTCAAGTATTACTTTCATAAATTATATTCTATTTGAAATAATTCTTCTCTAATTCAATCTAATGATTATCAATTGTATTTAGTTTTGATAACTAACCATAAAATTTTAACATCTTCATAATTAGCAATACTATCTTTTAAAATCAAGTGAAAAACAAACAATTTAATATTAGTAGGATTTTACTATAGGACATAGTCTAAGAGTTCTATTGAGTGGCACAGAAGTGTTAAATAAATTTTTTTTTTTTTTTTTTTTTTTTTTTTTTTTTTTTCTCAGTTCAGGTCAGGCTTAGACCTGCTACCTACTGGTAACATGTAAGCCATCTCCCTGCTAGCTTTTCTGTTGGTAAGGATAAAAAACAAAACCGGTTGAGAGACAGATTAGCTTTATGATAGTAGCCAACGTGTGTGTGTGTGTGTATATATGGCTATGGTACATTCTCAAGTCTTGAATGGCAACCTTTCTAGAGATGGTGTCTCAATAAAAACAATCGGTGTACTTAGACTACTCTGAGTGTTTGTATTCAGTCTTGTAAATCTTTGGCTTAAATTGAGCAAGACCCACCTTGTTTTGTGTGGGATTAATTCTGGTCCTGCTTCAACAAAAAACAGCTATTTATATATTTGGCATCAACTTTATTTACCATTTTGTTCTCCCTTTTGCTATTTAACAGGTAATTTCATAATTCCATTTAACTAGAATGTTAAATTGTTTTTTACCCAAAAATGCCTCTCTTGCAGTTTTTCTCGGTGTTGTTTTTTGATTTTTCTCGCTTTAAGGAAACTTTGTTAAAAAATTAAAATAAATGGTGATTGAAAGGTGCAATAGTTGGTGAATATGGAAAATAAGTTTACTTTCCAGCTAAACAGTAACATTATTGCACAGTGAACATGGCATCTTTTGAATTAAAAAAAAAATTGGTATAGTGACTAGAAATGTTTTGCTTTAATCTCTTGCATTAAACATCATTGTAAAGTATTTGTGCTTCATTTTCGGTTACAAAAAACTGTTTTTGTAACATTTATATAGCAATTCATACACTGCTGTCATCCAGTAGCTTTTATTTTCAAAGTGACAAAGCTAAGATGGGGCAAATGATTTTTAGTACATGATTTGGATATTTTAAATATATTAATCATCTCCTGCATCATATAATGCTTATTCTCAAGTAATGCCTTAATTTTTGTCACTATCAGCTTCCTAATATGGAATATCCTTTTAATAAGAAATCACAAGCACAAAATGTTTAAAAAAAAAAAAAAATTTAAATTCAATAAAAAAAACAAAAAACACAGCTTTTGCTCAGTCAATAGTGTATTTTATTTCAGTTACTTTTTTTTTTTTTTTTTTTTTTTTTTTTTTTAGTTAAAGTTCATGCCAATTTTTTTAAATGTTCTTGTTAGAACATCTCAAATTTATTGACTGATATATGCTTACATTTCCAATTAGAACATACTTCAAACTATCTTTTGTGAAAGAAAATTTAAAATTACTTCATTTGTGTCAATTTTTTTTTTTTTTTTTTTTTTTTTTTTTTACAGTAAAGCAAAAATGCCTTACAAGCAACAAAATGGGATGTGTGCTGGGTACAGTGAAGGTGCTTTAGCTGACAGAACTCTATGGGAGTGGTTCACTAAGTTCAGAGTTGGTGATTGTAGTTTTATTAATGAAGAACACTCAGGTAGACCCCCCCCCCCCACCTCCACTACAGACGAAGACATTGTTTGAGAATAACCTACATTACATAACACAGGCTAGGAGGCGCATTGGAGTAATGGATAGCAGCTTCAATTGAGGAATTGGAGAGCCAAGTTCAAATTCCAGTTGAATCTATTCCATACTCTTATGTGCTTGGGAAAGGTATGAATCCTCTTCTCCCTCCAGCTATAGGTAAATAGCAAGACATACTAGGTTCTATAACCTTGGGTGGCAACTGGTCTAGGGGAACAACTCTGAATTCAAAACCTGATCCCCCAGGTTGGGGGTTGTGCAGTAGGCTAACAACCTACTCGCTTAAAAACTGGCTTTTTATACAAACCACAACAATATCTTGCAGCCCTATGTTCCTCAAGGGATTTAAAGGCATTATATATATATATATATATATATATATATATAAAGAAATTAGCAGGAACACTAAATTTATCAAAATCCACCATCCATGAACACTTAGTGTAGCTTGGATACTCGAATCATTACAATATTTGGATACCACATGGTCTGAGTGAAAAGAATCTTAGATCACATTTCATCTGTGATTTTCTGTGTAAACACAATGAAGATGCACACTTCTTGAAGCAAGTTATAACTGATAATGAGACCTAGATCATTTGCATCGATGTTCATCAAAGATCCTGTGGTAAGTGACATGAGCAAACTTTAGTTACTTCAAAAGCAAATTTTCATCCTAAGTCATGCTGTGCGTCTGGTGGGATTGAAGTAGAATCCTGTACTATGACTGTCTGCAAAGTAACTGGTCAATTATTCTGAAAATTACTGCTTACAACTGGATGAATTAAAGGCAGCAATTCAAGAAAAATGTTCAGAAGTGACAAACAGAAAGGTGTTGTTTTCTGTCAGGATAATGCTAGACCTCATGTTTATTTGGTGACCCAGCAAAGATTGTTACAGTTTGGCTGGGATGTGACACCCCATGTGCATTATTCACCAGACATTGCTCCTTTGGATTTTCATTTATTCAGGTCCTTGCAAAATAATCTCAATAGCAAAAATTTTAATTCTTTGAATGACCTAAAAAAAAAACACCTTAATGAATTCTTTGCCAAGAAACCACTGAAGTTCTGGGACGATGGAATCTTTAAGTTGAAAGAAAAATGGAGAAAAGTTGTGCAACAAAATGGTTTATATTTAGTTAAATAAATATTTAATGGCATAGTTTTTTGTGTTTTAATTTCCCTTAAACATTGGCATGAACTTAATGGACAATCCAATACACTTTGTCTGGATTTCTGGGAAGAGGAGTTATTTACTTACAAAATATTTTCTCCATTTTTTTGTCTGAAGTAACCTGTTGGGAATTCCATACTGAAGCCCCTTATTTAATCTACAAGGGTAGCCAGTTCTCAGTGCACAATGAATCTTTATGACCAGAGACTTCTACATGTCACAGCCATTCTCTGATGCACTCCACAGCACTTGCTGACACCACCTTCATCACTGTTGGATTACTTTATCTCACCCACCCACAATGCTGCAATGGGGCTAACAGACCTGAAATTATTGAAAGTTCAACCCTGCTACCCTCACCTTGCTTGCCTGCCAGATGAAACACCAGGAAACCAGGGTGTGGCCTCACTTGCATGTGAACAGCTTTTTTTAGGAATAAGTGAGTTGGATGCATAGTGGGAACCAATGTGACTGAACTTTTAAAGGAGTTGTTACCCCTTCCCAAATCCAAAACATTTTTTTTACACTGGATGTCTGAGCAAACAGATCAAATATGCCAATTACTACTGTTATAATAAATATTTAAATGATTAAATAATAGAATGTAATCAATAAATAAAAAGTATAATATATAAATAATACAAGATAATCACCCAATATAAAACCATGTTTTTAATTATTGTTACTGTTAAAACTGTTTAAATGTTAAGCAACAAAAAACACAAAAATAAAATGTTAAGATTTAAAAAAAAAAAAATTCACTCCCACTACTTTTTTTTTTTTTTTTTTTTTTTTTTACTGGTTTTTAATCCCTTAAAGATGCAGATGATTAGTGTAAATAATTAACAGAATAACAATTATTGTTTGAACTTTGAAGTGATTGTTACAGATAAAATAATTCCACATTATCACCATAAGCAATTTTAAAAATATATATAATTTACTTGTATTGTAAGTAATTTCACCTATAAATTGAAGTGTTCAGTTGTCTCAACTTTATATATATATATTTTTTTTTATTTATTTTGTAGGATATGCATGCTTATGTGTCAGAAAATGAAGTATTTACTGATTTCAACAACCCTAAAGCAGTGTTCTGGGTCCAAAAAGGCCTTTCTTATGGTGATTGGATAGCTGGTCCAGCAGGTGATGGCTCTTTTGAAAAAAAAGGACAGATCACTTTGTCAGAGGTTAGTCTATTAAAGTGAATAAATTTTGTTCAGTTTCAAATATTTTAAACATTTTTTAAATTGTTTAATATTTTACACATAAATTTCACTTTACATGATTACTTTATTTCAATTTTTACTTGTGTAATATGAATTTGCAATTAATAGAATTAATATGAATAATGACAATGAATCTTTATTTTTCAGATTGTTTATTAAGGCTTATAAAAATGTTTGTAAAAACTATTTTTAGATGTATACATAAACTTTTTTATATATCATTTCACTCTAAGCAAGGCAATAAAGCTACTAAGAGTATGAAATAATGTGGGGGAAAATGCTATTAAGAGGGAACAAATGAACAGGAATTAATAAAACTAAAGATAACCAATTGACATTGCATTTTAAATTTTTGGAGGTCAAAGTTGATTGGGTAGCAAGAAACTAGAATTCCACAAACAAGGAGTGGGAGAGAAGAAATTGTTGGTGTAGAACTTAGTTACATCTAGAAATTTTAACTGTAAAATGATACCTTGCTGCCAATCTAGTACAGCACTTAAATTCATAAAGTCTAGGTACTATGAAACTATTTATAGAAAAAGTACTGAGAAGCAACATTGTGGGAGGGGGGTAATGACTGATGCCAAGTCAGGACCAATAATATTGCTTATTTTTCTTTGGGCTTTATGAAGAATTTCTAAATACATAACAGAGGCACCTGATCAAATGTGGCAGCAATATTTCAAAGAATGGATAAATTGTAAACTTATAAAGATGTAAAATAGCTTCTGGCAAGAAAATTGTCACAATTTTCCTACCAGTTGATTCAGTATAGTCTTTCCATTTCATGTCTGCGGAAAACAATAGCCAAAAAGGCATAACTAGTCACTCTTCTGGAGGTTAGCATTAGCCATGCTGATAGAAGGTAAAAAGGATTCTCTCTAACAATTAACAGAAAGCAGTTTCATTTTGGAGGTGTTAAAATTAACAAGTTGTTATTTGCTCCCGTTAACAGATTATAAGATCAGCTGCCAGTTTGACCTCATCAAATTGATCACTTACTATTACTACATGAGTAAGTAGTTGTCATTAGCATAGATACTGAGTTGAAACCAGATTAAGATTTTTTCATAATTACATCATAACTAAACTTTTTTTTTTTTTTTTTTTTTTTTTTTTTTTACCTAAACTTAACTGCACAAATTTTTCTCTCTCTTAATGCAATTTCCTGTTTCTAAAGATTTTTTTTTTTTTTTTTTCCAAAAAAAATCTGTACTAAGTGAATAATTACATTCATAAAATGGGAAATGGTTGAAGTTCAAGATTCTGGAAATTGAAACTTCCATTGATTAAAGTAATATATCAAAAGATTAAGTAAAAATACAATAATTAGAATAAGGTGTGTGTGTGTGACAAAAATGTCAGCTATTAATACATGCAAATAATATGAGCAAAATTATATAATTTATCATATATAAAAATTAAGAATTTTTAATTCTTGCTGTCTTGCAAATTTTGCATTTATTACAGTTTAAAATTTTTAAACACTTCTGAAGTGATATTGAGTTTTATATTTGTTTAATCATATTTAACAGTAAAATCTTTGCAAAACTACTTTCCAAAACCATGAAAGATGGGGAATTTAATTTCCTATATATTAAAAAAAAACATATTCCAAGTGAAATCAGAGTTTAAGATGTATGATTTCATTTTGAAGAATCTTATGCCTATTATTTTGATTTATTTTTGTTAGTTATTCTTTTTTTTTTTTTTTTTCTTTTCTTTTTTTTGCAGTCTATGATGAATAATGGTTCCATTTATTTACATGTGTATTTCACAAAGTCTGGTGTTGCTCCAAATGCTAAGGATTCTGGATTCTCACATAACCTTAAAGCATATGCTTTCAAAAGTGAGTTCATTATTCACTTACTTCATAATACAGTGTTTATTGTAATTCTCACTGACTGAAGGTTATAGTCTAATTTTAACTTTGACCAAATGGTAAAGTCTACACTTAACAATTTGCTCTTTTAAATCTGTTTATATACACTTAACCAAAACAGTTCCTATAATAGAATTTAATTGAAATTTTATATAAGAGATTTTACTTTTTTTTTTTTTTTTTTTTTTTTTTAAATTTATATTAATTGCTTGTAGTTATAATTGGTATTACTGCTAATGAGGCCCACTAAAATCTCAAATTTTATTACTTCTATAATATATATTGTGGCATCAGTAAGTTTGTAGCTTAATGATGAATGCTTCTATTTTATACAACAAATATTGTTAGCATCATATCCTTCCTTGGAAATGCATTTAACTCTTTCTTCCTATACCAAACATTATACAGTGAACATTACCAATCGACATAGACTTAGATATGTTAAACTGCAGTTTTAATGATGCACTTATGAACTTTCAACTTGAATTAATGCTTCTTTTATAAACTTCTAATCATTTGATATTAGAATGTTGCATATGATTTTTTTTTTTTTTTTTTTCTCAGATTTGGTGAAAGTAGTTTAGGATAATAACTCCTCACTCCATACATTAATCATTAGCCACTCTAAGATAAAGAAAATTAACATCTAAACCACAAAACTACCTAATATTATTAATTGTACATACAGTGGTAATAAGACTCATTTACCTACTTAAGGAATGAACATCTCTTATTCAGACTTAGCTTTATTTTCATACCAGAAACACTTAGAAAATATTTGTCAGTGAATTCATACATATAAAACAATGATTAACAATTTTCCTAACTAAATAAAATTATTCTTAAAGAAAATAAATGGTACCAATACTAATTAGTACAATAAAAGATTCTGATCTTTTACTGAAATCAGATGCATAAAAATTATGAACAATACAAATTTCCTGTGTAACGCATCATAAAACATGTCACCTGATGACTCTAGCAAACATGTAAAACTTAGAATACACTATAGAAAGTTAAAACTACCAATCTCATAATTAACAAAAAGCAGCCTATGAAATGCAAACTAAACCAGACTTGTAATGATCAATAATTCAAAGGCATACATTGAACAGGTGCTCATCTGAAGTGATCTTAGTGTGATAAGGAAACACCCCCAACACAACTCACTGCTCTAGTAAGAAAAATCCTTGTAGATAATGTCATTTTAGAATAACTAATTGTAAAAGATGTTTAAAGATAATAGAAGTAACTTTTATGAAGTCATTTAAGTCGACAGTCAATATTTCTTGCTTTGAAACAAACTAGAATGTGTTTCAAAGGCACCCAATATGGAGTTATTACTATTTCCATCCAGCATAGATAGTAGCTACTACTTCTGTGCAATACAGCATAGAACATAAATACAAATATGCCAACAATGAATCCCCTGAAAATGGCTAATGAATTAGCCAAAAGTGTTGGACAATAATCACAATTTCTACATTCTCTTAGTCTGCATAAGAGAAACTATATGGACACTAAAGAAAAAAAAATTTGTCTGTTACATTCAATGAAACATATATCCAAATATACTATATTTCTTATGTGTGTGTGTTACCGAGTCGCACTTTTCAACTTTATTCCTAGAAGCTGTAGCCCAACATGTCATACCATTTTGGAATCACTGACTCCATGATCAAATTATAAACATTCTGGGCCAGATCCAGACCTGCAATCCTGAAATTTGGGATTCCAAAGTTTTCACTATTGTGATTGTGTGTGTGTGTGTGTGCTTGTTTTTATTTCATTTCATGTGACTTTTTTATACGATAGCAATTTTTATAACTTGGGAATACTTGAAATTGCAAAATCCAGTGAAAAGCACCCATGGAATAAAAATAATTGTTTGTATGGAAAGTAAGGGCCCACAGACATTGTCTTTAAATTAACTGGTGTCAGAAAAATTGTTGAACTTGTAAAATGTTTAAAAATTAATGCAATACTTAAATGCTGCAACCAATTTTGAGTTTTTCTGTAGTTTGTTGCCTATTGCATCTACTCCTCCATACCTATTGTGATGAAGGATCAATTGAGAGTCAAGAGTGCTCCAAAGGAACTAGCTTGAATATATATAAATTTTTAGTGTAAGTGATGGGATGTTATGTTGGGACTATTTAAGGATATCAGAATTGGAGAATTTTTAACCTAATTTCCAATTCTAAACATGATTCTTTGGATTTTTTAATTTTCCATACCTGGTACTAAATGATCAAAAGATATAAATATTTATTGATTTTAAACTATCAATAAAACTAAAATCTGGAGATTGTAAGTTAAGTATGATGTAAATATATTTTTCCTGTTTTTTTTTTTTTGTTTTTTTTAGTACAAATTTCTACTCAATTTTTGAACTTTCTATAAACTTCACTAGTTTAAAGCCTGTTTCAGTTAAAGATAAAAATTTTATTTTTAATTTCTGTTTAAACATTGTTAATTCACTTAATATTATAAGTTATTAATTTAATAATTATAATCAAAATGATGTAATATAAAACAAAATTAATTCATTGTTCTGCTATGCTCTTTTTAAAAGATTTTTTTTTGTTTTTTTTTTTTCCTTTAATTTATAAAAAAGAAAGAAAATGATATATGGAATTCCCGCCAATATCACATTTGATTTCTTCATGTAAAAAAATTGACCATGTGTCATAAATTGTCCTCATAGTGAGATAAATTAGAACAATTTGCTTTTTATAATGATTTTAAAATCATTTTTTAGTCTTGGTTATTGAAAGGATTTCTTTTTGTTTATGCTATGTAAACAAAAATAAATCTTTTCAATAACCAAGACTTAAAAAAAGTAAACATTCTTTTTATGAAACTTAAATTTGTTTCTATGAAATTCATCTATTTCTTAAAATTTTATAGCTTTTGAAACTGATTTTCAGTTTTATTTACTTTTAAAAAAAAAAAAAAAAATTATTTGAAGTTTCCTGAAAAAAGGCTTTTCACATAAAAGTTTGTATTAAAAAAAAAAAAACTGAAATTTAATTTCCATCATAAATTGTATTTAATTTTATTGAGCTTTCCTGTGTTAAATCATGGCATTTGAAATATTTTGAGCTTTTTTTTTTCTCCTTTATTCCTCCCGGAGACAAATGAGATGCAAATTTTGTAAGTAGAAATGTATTTAAAAAAAAAAAAAGTTGAAAAAAAGTATTTTTATCCATTTTCATCTGGCGTGATTAAGCTATAGTTTTTTCTACTTTTAACATGATTTGTTTTAATGTTTTTAAAATAAAACTAGTAAAATTTCATATTCTAATCTAATGGCTGAAAAAATCAATCCCATGCAATAAACACATTTACAGATGTTCTCATCCTTATGAAGATTTTAATCATTTTTAATCTTATTTTTATTTTGATGCCTTGTAACAGTTGAATCGCATACTTTATAAAATGATGAAGTTGGATATCAGTGTTGTTTAGCTTACAACTTACTAGTATTTTTTAAAATTTATTATAAAGTTTGCTAAAATTGCTTACATCTCTTAAAAAATGAAGGGATGTTTTTACTGTGTTGTTGCAATTTTACTGCTTTCTTTCTATTTTTGTTAAAAAAAAAAAAAAAAAAAGACAAAAAATACTTTGATTCTTTTTTAGAAATTATTAAATTTTACAGTTGTGAGAAATTTATTTTAGGCAATAAAACTTAGTGATTAAATTTTTTAAATAAGATTGAAGACCCTATATTAAGTTTCTGTGATAGTTCATATTTAATTCTTATTAAACATCTGTAAGCAAATTTATAATTTGCATAATTTAAGTGTTTTACACAAAGAAATTGTTCTCTTTATTGTTTAAACTTTTACCGAATTTTTTTTAATAAAAGGGATATCTGACTTTATTTCATAAGCATTTGTATTCGTATTTTTATTAAATGTTTTATTAATAAATGTACTTTGTTCATTAATTTTCCCAAAACCAACAGTAAAGCGTGAAAATAATGAATTTTAATCATTATAGATATTGTGATTGGAAATTTAGAACAGTATTGGGAATTGTATCAGAATCTGTAAAATTATTGGTATCATCCCATCACTTGTATTATAAATGTTTTTAGTGTGTTTATGTGTTTGAATTTCTATCCCTAGTTTTTATTTTCTTAAGCACTGAAATTAATAACCCAACCTAAATCAAAAAGTCCAACATAGAAAAATATACCTTGTGACACTTTGGTTATAGGGGTGGTTTCTTGATTGGGGTGAGGGATACAAGTTGGATTCTTTTCAGGAGCTATGTTTTCTTTAGTGTGACTTCTTGATTTAGGCTGGTTATTAATTTCACTGTTAAAAGAAGAAAAAAACATATCTACTCAAAAATGTTAAAGAATAACAGTTATAGTAATAAGAAATAATGTCAGATTGGGAGGGTGGGGACCCACATATGTGGGTGATTAAATGACAAAATAGAAAAATCTGTTTCATCCATCAAAAAGGACATTTTCAGATAAAATGTTTTTATTGACATAATCATATATATAACAAAAGGGAACAAAATACATCAAACATTGGTTGTAATTATACATTGGGGGGTATGCAGAAATGCTTAACTTTTGGCATCCACTGTATCTAAATGCATAACCTAGCAGACATCATTCAACTTTCAAGCACTTTCTATTGCTGTTGTTTTTAAATATCCACATTGTAATAACTATAGTTTTTTTTTAAGATGATATGATGTATGATCCTGGGACATAACTTTATTATGAAAAGCTGAGATATTAGTACATTTTCTATAAGTTTACCCTTAAATTATTTTCACTTTTAGTTAAGACTGTGTATGTTAAGTTAGCAGTTATAGTTACTCATTATAATGAGACCAATAGTAAGGGTATGTTATGTAAAAGATGCCTTTTGTATAAATATATTTTATTTAAATTTCTAGGTGTTTCATTTATGTATTTCTTGTGAATTTTCTTCCACAGTATATACTGTAAATTCCTGCTTCATGCTTTAACTTGTATGACGCAATAGAACCTGGCTGTGATCTAGACCCTCGTATAGAAGAGGGCAGTAAATTATATTATCTGATATCTGGTGGTTTTATAACTACATAAATAAGATCTTTAAAGTAACTACCCACTGACCAAGAGGAAATAAAATAAATTGATAAAGAAAAATCTTCAATAACAAGTGCTATTTGGCTAAAAGTTTGTTTTTGTTTTTTTTTTTTTTTTTTTTTTTTTTTTTTTTAAATGGAAGTTAAAATTGAAGGTAGTTTTGATGCATTCCTATTGGAAAGCTAAAGGCTGCTCATCAGAGCAAGTTCCAAGCCACATGTTACAATGGGTGGGTTGTGAACAATGTTATGTGGAGATGAGCAGGGAGTGGCGTAAGAAGTCCTCGTTGGCCAAAGAGCAAAGAGAACCTGATTCTGTTAATCTGGTATCAAAAATTTTCTGAAGTGTCATCTACTTACCTCTCCCCTATACACCCATACTGTGTAAAGTGTAATAAATATTTGAATATATTGGAAACGGAATTTACCTTTTCATTTTCCTTGTGGATCTACACTGGGCCTTCTCCCATTTTGTCATTCAACTACTCGCTATTAGTCTGATAACACTAATTAGGCAAATGGATGACATAGTGGAAAGCAAATTCTGTTACAAATTTCATCACATGATAGTTATATTACTGGTATGAGGGTGTCTATAAAAACCTGAGCATCATCTATAATTATATACAGAGTAAAATCTGAAGGTGTGGAAGTGTCGTCTTTTTTTTTTTTTTTCCTCAGTGTTCCCACATCTTCAGGGTTTCCTCTCAGTATGTAATTAAAATTGGCTCTTTTGGCCAATGTCTAACCTACAAACTTGTGAGAAATTGTAAAAAGTACAAATTTTCTATGAAGAAATATGAACTTCTTTTTTATATATATATATATATATATATATATATATGTGTCTCTAACAAAAAATTTAAATAAATGCATAATACTATCATGATTTTTTTTTTTTTTTTTTTTTTTTTTAAGCAATTGTCCAAATTTCTTTCATTTGTTCTGGCAAATTCATTAAAATAGGTTGAACATCTCTTCCTTTAAGCTAAACCTTGTTTTAATTTTAGATTTTAGGCAAGACCAAAAGCTCACTATTTTGAGCAAGTATTTCTCTATTGGATGGACAAGTTTTTCCTTGTGTATAATTACAGAAGCTCTCATTTTTACTGGGTATTTCTATTGATTCAGCCTTCTTGATTCTAGATCCTGATTATCAAAAGAAAATTGGAAAATTGAAGCCAGAAATAATCTGAGATACAAAATAAGAATAATGTCTGGAAAATGTTTATCTAAATTTTGTTTTAATAAATCTTAAGATTTTCATTCAATTTTCAGAATTGAACAAATACAAAAAGAGGAAGTTTCATGATACTGTCAATCTCCTGACTGGTGAAACTGAGGCTCATCCTACACTTATTAAGGTATTCTTTCACACATGTATTTTTATTTTGCACAATAAATTTCCAATCTTAAAAAGAAACTTTGAATTTGAGAGTACATATCTGTGCTTAATTGTACTTTGATCTTCATTGGCTCACACACACACACACACACACACACACACACACACACACACACACACACACACACACACACACACACTTTGTCCTTGTTCTGCACTAAGCTAGGTTTAATCTGTATAATAAATGTGAATGTCAATGTGTCACTGTGTCACACCTTTTTCAACTTTACTCCTAGAGGCTGTAGCCCAACATACAATATTCTGGAATCTGGCTGATTCCATAAGAAAATAAAAATATTCCATGCTAGATGCATACTCGCAATCCTGAAATTTTGGATTCTAAAATTCTGCAATTATTTTTGGCAGTCTTTTTTGTGATTTTTTTTTTTTTTTTTTTTTTTTGCAAAATAATTTTTATAACTTGATGAGAATAATAAAATGAGTCTTGCTATAAGTCGTTGTTTCCAAAATTGTTTTACAAATTTATTTAAAACTTTTAGTGCAGATAAACTTAAATTTTGATATTGTATTTGAATAAATATCATCCAATCTCAGGACTGTTCTATCAACACATTACTTACATATTCTATCTCATTTGTTATAAGTGGGTGATCCTTCTTCAAAATATTCTTTAAAAAATTAATTGTTACTTAGTTTTTAAGCTTTTAGCATTACTGTGCTATATATATATATATATATATATATATATATATATATATATATATAAAGGCAGAGCTCATTTGTAAACTACTCTAACATTTTTATTTTCAATACGAGCAAGAGCCCATTCAATAAAAATATTGAGGGTAATCAAAAAAATATCTAGAAAGGATTGTGTTTTAATATATTTAACAGACGATATAGTTAAAGGAAACATTCCATTTGAAATAATAGTTTTGTAGAATAGAAATTTAAACCCTTACAAGCTTTTCTTGGTACAGTTTGTCCTTAGTTTAAAAAATGGGGGGCATATTGCAAATACAATTACATTCAGTAGTAATTGTGTTAAAGATAACTTTAAGTTAACACCAGCTGAAACAGGAATACACACACACACACACACACACACACATATATATATATATATATATATATATATATATATATTGGGCACATTTTGGCTGTCTGCTCAGCAAAGTTATGGTACAAAGCACAGGTGGACTCTGTGTGTTTTCAATGTGAATGTGCCTGAGCAACAGGGGTTAGATATTCACTCCAGCAGGTTTGCCCACTCAAAAACATGTAACCAGCCATTACCTTACCAAAGTGAATTAGCTTGTGTATGTGTTTTATATAATGAAAAATATACAAAAATTATCTGAAGTTAGGTATTTGGTGATATTAGTTGTTTCCTTATAAGGAAAGATTTAGCACTCACTGACAGTAACCAGTACTACTTTGGTAACCTGGAAAATTATGAAATAAAAGTAATAACTCTAGCTTGTGGGCCTTATTAAATTATTTCTTTTAACTAAGTCATATTTTAATTTATTTTGTATATCTTCATAAAATAAATCATGTTTTAATTTATAATATAAAAAGTAATCAATTTTAACCTTGCTTTGTGTAAAAGTTTTATGAAAAATGTTTCTCTCACAATGTACTAAAAATTACTGTCAATTAAATAACTTATCTAAACATAGTTTATTAAAAATGATATTTTTTTTCCACCCAAACAAAACTTTTGACTTTCTATAATTATGTATTTGTTATATATCTTAATTGATAACTGTTAAAAATTTGAGCTTTTTTTCATTGCCATTCAAAATAATTTTTAGCAGAAATAGTCCTAAATTATTTTGAGGGGTAGAAATCTTGGTTCAATAAATATTATTTCTTTACATTTTACTTCTATTTCCAATTGTAAAATGATTTTTTTCTATTTTCTCAAATGAAAGCATTTTACAGCATAAGATATATATATATATATATATATATATATAATATCCCGTGCTAAAAATTATATTAATACCACACTATGGATTTTTTAAATTGAAGTTTACACATTTTCTTTGTCAAAAATAGGTCAGGCTGTCCTATTTTTATTTATTTATTTTTTTTCAACTCTTCATTTTTCATTGCTTAATTTATAAAGCAGGAATCAAATAGATTCACTAACTATTAACTGTAAGAAGACAAGATGAGTAGTTAGCAGCAAAAGAGACAGCCTAAGTTGTGAGTTACAAATTAGGGACTTCAGAATCAAGCAGGTACAGAATCTTAATTATCTGAGCAGTGTCAAACCAGAAAATTTGAAACGGGAATCCCAATCTGCATTGGAATAATAAAGGATACTTTACAGAGGTTAGACAAAGATTCAAGGGTCTGGAAGATTTCATTAGAAATAAAAAATAGAATACTTAACTGCTACATAATATCCATCCTTCTATATGGCAGTGAATGCTGGATAATCTCCTTATTGGTGAAGAGGAGAATTGAGACAACATATATGGTTTCAACAGAAGAATGCATGTAAGCAATTAGGAAGTTTTATGGAAACAAAATGGACCTTTATGCTTAGTACAGTTGAAATTTCTGGAACATATGAGAAAGGATGACTTGGAGAATTTAACACTCAAGGGATATATTGAAGATAAGATGGGCAGTATAACAGCAAATAATGAGTTTATGGAAATGGATGCAGAGCCTGGACTGAAAAAGATCTTAAAGGGACAAATATTACTTAACAAAGGATAGGAATCTGGAGAGCTGTGTTAAAGTGACATGGCACATAAAATATTTCTATTAAAAATTTTATTATAAATTTGAAAGTTATTGTTAATGATTTAGAATGGTGTACTTGAACTTTTATCTTAACTGATTTATTCAAATAACATTCAGCTCTGTAAACACTTGAATTATCTAAAGTATATGAATTTGACATGCTAATATTTTAATCATGTATATATGAAAATTATTAAGGTAGGTATTAATCTTTTACAATGATTATTGGCAGATAAGGTGAATACTGAAGAATTCTCATCTTTGCTGACTTACAAAAATCTGACCAAACGTAAAATCTCTCCATTTTTTTTCAAAATTTTTAATTTTTTTTTTTTTTTTTTTTTTTTTTTTTTAAGGGCTTCTTGATTGAGCTAAAACATTTTAGCACTGGCCTTGATTGTTTGTAATGAATAGTAAATGCCACCCTAATTAGAAAAGAACATAATTTATTATGTAGAAAATACTTAGAAGGAATCCTGATAAATATTTTACCATCAGTAAATGCATATCAAACATACTTTATTATATCACTAACTTTTATGAAATCCATACTTGAAGAATCTACAATCACAACCAATGAAGCCTAAATTCTTTCACCCTCACACACAAAGCATCACACCATCCAATATACAGGTGCTACCAGATATAAATAAATCGGCACTAGATGCTCAAATGCATACAATTATCAACTAAATCCTGATAAACCAACTAGAATTGTACACAACATTGCTTGATAAGACATGAGGTCTGCTTAACCTAACACAAAAATAAATAAAAAGTACTAGAATTTTCTTTTCTCCACATTTCATTTTCTGATGAAGCTTAAATAAAAGTGAAAAATGTTAAATTTGTTTCATATTTGTCCCTTATCTTATCAACAAATAACATGCCATTATGTAACAATGTTCATTTCTTAAAGACCTCCCCCCACCACCCATCGCATTTATTTCCTTATATCCTATAAAAATAGAGAGCAGAAATACATATGATTCATAATGATTTTAGTAAAAAATGGTACATTCAATTAATTTTATCCATTAAATTTTTAAAATTATATTTCTATCAATAAATTTCTTGTATTTTACAGAAAGCAAATTCCTCCTCTTATGAGATACTTTCTCACTGGCATCCAAACCTAACAATTAACCTTTTGGATGATCATTCTTCTTGGGTCAAAGGTCATGTGCCTCCTCCACTCGATGAATGTAAGTTAATTTAAATATCTGATTATTTGTCTTTCAGTTGAAATAAATTTTATAAATTGTAATGACCTCAACTTTGATAGATCTACAGCAGAAAGCGTTCCATGATCAGGTAGAGGCTGTATCTGAGTTGATCTTGCATTTTCAAATTTAATGGAGCAAAACCTGGTGATAGAAGGTATTAAGATATCTTGCATTAGTGGTAAATGATATTTAAATTCCCCAAAACCTTCTTGAGACCAGGATCATTATTTAATGGATAGATTATTGCTCTTTTCAAATCGGTACTTATATTAATTAATTTATGAAAGTACTGATTTGAAAACAAAAAATTAATAATTAAACAATGTGACACTGAAAATTTTCCATCCAGATCCACCTTTCAAAATAAAATCAGTATTTCACTAACCAAACTAGGGTTGCATCAATCAATTGATTAATGGGTATATCCTATCAGTATTTGCTAATTGATCAGTATTTGGTTTTCATACTCAGTTATCATTGTTTAATGCAACAGAGATTTCATCTGTAACTTAAGAATGATTTATTTTAGGCATGGTGAATTTAAATTCTCAAATTTGTTTTTTTCCAATTAAACTACTTATCTGGTTAGCAAGTGCAACCATAGATCATACATAAGTGAGGTGCACACACTTGTTGAACTTCACAACAAATATGTGAAATAGCATGGAACATCACATGACTTGAGGTCATTCCTTTGTTGCTTGATCTGTTCACTATCCCCAACCCCCATATATTGTATGATGTTTCATGTTGTATGAATTGGTTTTCACATACTCTAAACATGTTTTACTTTAATTGGATGATTAGTTACAAATTATTTGTCATAATCAGTACCAAATCTTCAACACTTTAATCAAGCCTGCTAAAAGAACAATGAATTTGAATAATTTGTGCTAAATTTTACTTTTCGATTGTGTATGTGATATATAACAAACACAAAACACACTGCAGTTCAAAATTTTGAAGCCACCCTCGCCAATTTTTTAAAATTGGCCCAAAAAGTAGTTTTGTACTTTAAATAAGACAAAATTATTATATAACGTTACAAAAAAGTGACATGATTTTTTTTATTAGAAATTTTATGACAAAAAGAAAAAAAGCATTTTATGCTTAAATTTTGCTCTCCTCAAAATATCCTTTAGCCTAGATTACTGCAGCATAATTTTTTGGCATTTGTTACAAAACTTCTCAAAATATGATTCCATTCTTTCGTCAATGATTAAGAGCATTTTTTTTTTTTTTTTTTTTCTCTCTCCAGTTCATCCCATGCTAATTGTAGGTGTGGCCTCAACCTTTTGAACTGTAGCATGTATATTTGCTCTTTAATTTCCATTGCAGATGTTATTTTCCAGCCTGGCACAAATAATTACTATCCTGTTATTTTCTTCAATGATTATTGGAATCTGAACAGTGATTATATGCCAATTAATGAAACTACACGGTAAGTAGTGTCTGCTCGGGTCTCTTAAAAATACATTTAAAATGAATGTATAAAATATTTGTACATTGATGAAAATAAACTTGCAACACCCTGAAAAGGTAATGATTATTTTTCTTTATTTTTATTTTATTACCTGGATACAATATGTGCATGCTCTGGAAAACCTTTTAATTCTGGGGGTCACAGTATATTTTCAATATGTTGTTTTGTTTGAATTTCCAAATTACTCTTCAGTGTGCATGAAGCCATTTTGAAAAAAATTGTAAATAATATAATCTACTATAGAACTGGTTACATTTTTGACTGACCATTATTTAATTTCTTTCCTTTGCTTTTGATAATGAGAATTCCAATGAAGGCAAAATATACAGATTAGGAAAACAATTCCTTTTTATTCAGGTATGGCTGCTCACACTGCAGATGACATTGGCTATTTCCAGTGCAAAATTTATAACTGTGGCTATTAATTAGTTCAGTGAAATTGCACATGAAAGATCATTCAACAGAAAACCTATATTAAGCACAACAAAAAAAAAAATAAAAGAAACAAATGGCATTCAGATTTTTTTCTGTTAGAAATTGATTATCTACTGCCAATCTGCAACCTCTTATCAGGTAGAGTTAATCATCATCACCAAGTACTGATAACCTTGCAGATAGTTCAAACTCAAATTATTCAAACCTATTCATGATTCTAGCTGTTAAGAAATCTAAAGTTGTTAAAAGTGAGATATTGTGGGCCAGGCTCTTTATGTATGTTTACAAACACCACAATCTGAAAAGTTTGAGATGTTAGAATTATTCCAGGTAATGTTTCCTGAAAAAAAGCTGAGCTACATAATTTATTATGCTTTAGCATGTTTCTTTAAGTAACAAATTATGAATAAATTTGGTTTAATATTGAAATTTTGATATTTTGTTTAATAGATTATCTATTTTGATGAAGTTGCCAAAGGATTTCATCTTAGTTAAGCATTTATGGGACATCCAAGGGTGAATGAGTTGACTGATTATAAGAAGGCCCGCAAAGGACTGAAGGTCTGTATGCCTTCTGTGAAGAACTTGAAAAGTATTGTTTACCAGAGAACTCAATTGCACTATCATTAATTGTAGTTGGAGTTGTGGCCTTCACATTGTATGTGGTATATTTAAAACCCTCCAACAGTGCACAGAATGGGATGTGAAGACAATTGGAAGGTTGGAATTTAAAAAAGAAAAAATGAAGACACCAGTGTGAAAATCCAACTACCTCTTGAGTTGATTGATAAGCTGAAGCTTTTAATCAAAATACAAAAAGAAAAGATTTCTTCCCAAAGATAAGTGGTCCCCTCTTCTTCACAAAATTTTTATGGCATATTGTGACTTTTTCATTAAGTACAGCAAAGGCCATTGGTTGTTTTCTTTTATGAAAAATTGAAATTTTAAAATTATGGAGTAGTTATTTGTCAAACTTGATGTCTTTAAGGAAAATTCAACTACATTTCAGCTCACAGATTTTTATTTTAAAGATGAGAAGAATTTGTTCACCATTAAATAAGAGAATATCAGAAGGTGGTAATTTTAATTTGTCTTGATAAATTAGAGAAATGTCCACTTAAATAGAGAATGGCAGTGGCTCTTTTATTTTCACCCACTTATATTTCATCTGTCAAACCTGAAAACCCAAGGAAAAGATTTTCTAGACTTTCAGCATTGGCTCATTTTGTGCTGCCAAGGCATAAAAATAAGACTTAAGTGTAGTAACTAACAAAGATTTTATCAATGATGCAAAACATTCAGTATAACAACTAATGACTTTTAACTGAAGTTTTTTTGATGATTTTTAACTGAAGTTTTTTTTTTTTTTTTTGCTTCTCCATATATATTCCAATCTAGAACTAAGAATTTCTTTTCTTCATGGAAATGCACACATTGTAGGATTTAGCTTTTCTATAAATGGAGTACTTCAAATCAATATGAAAGAATCCACCATATTAGCCCAAAGGTTGGTATATGAAGGCATTCATCATGAAGGAGGAGTAAGGAAAGTTCCTATCCCCCTGGAAATGGGGGTGGGAAGGAGTGGTTGGATGCTCCTGGGAGGGGGCCCTATCAAACAGCTTGAGGAGAAGCAAGGAGGAAGAAAAATGAAACTAAGAAAAAAAAAAAAAAATCAGAAAAAGATGAGCCACTATGAACCTTGAAAATGCTATTGTACAGAAGAAAGCTTTACTTAACAAGATACAGAATAAAATATTGAAGTTTTATATGGAGATTGATTTACAGTTTTTGTGGAGGGAATATTGAACAGCATATCCAGAATATTGCTCAACCTATTCTACTGGCATTCTTGCAACAGGAAGGCACAATATAATTTTGCAGCAGAATCATGATCATTCACTCAACATGCTCTGTAAGATGTGTTAGCAACTTTCCTGGATGACAACAGATCTGATCCCCATTAAACACATATTGAACATGATGGGACAATGCTTGACTTCTTCAGTTGGCCTACCTCAACTATTGTATCAAAATGTGCAAAGGACAAGGAATAATGTATTACCAGATGCTTTTTACCATTTGTACAATCACATATATGCTAGAATATATGCCTTAATTAATACCCAGAGATTATATGCAGGATAATATGGGGTCTGAGTCCTGTTATTTTGGAATCTATACATATATTAATTTGTATATTGTTATCCAGCTATATTACTTATGTTTAATTTTTGATTAAATTGAAACATGCATTCAGGATGCTGCAATTTTATTTTCCTCAAGTTTAATTCCTTTTTAAACATGGAAATGAAGCAAAATGTTTTTTGCCTGAAAAACTTATTCCTTTATGAAATAAATAAATATCTGAAACTATGCTGATTTAATTAAAGTTTCAAAAACCTTGCTAGTTGTAAATGTTAGCTTAATTCTATCTATTGCTCATAGATATGTTAGTGATGAGCTATGAATTACTCAAGACGGATGCATTTTTCAGTAAAATATTGTTAAATTCGTGGAAAGATTTTCAATTTTCTAGATAAGTTTATTTTTTGGGTGGGGGCAGTGGGGATATACATTTTAGAAACATTATTTTGTCAATTTCTTTCTTTTCTTTTTCAAGAATTTTGAATTTGACTCTGACATACAGTCCCATTTCACTGTTCCGATGGCAGTTATATGCAGCACAAAACATGAGAAACAAATGGTATTCTGTTTTGGGAATGAATTTGGTTGAAGAAGGAGAGGAAGAGCAAGATTCTGTTAAGGTAATATCTTATTTCTTTATTAATTCTATGAATTCTTCTTCATATTACTGAAAAGCATTTCCTTTTAATTATTGATACATAAAATCACTTAACTGTATACGAAATTCTTTCCTTGGCAAAAGTTTTTATATATATATATATATATATATATATAATATATATATATATATATATATATATATATATATATATATATATAGAAATATAGTCTTAAGGTGTGCTATATTTATGGAATAAAGTGCTCAATATCAGAGATAGAGCGTGTGTAAATATAAAAGTGAACATAGAAGTCAACACTTAGAGGCGACAGTCTGTTTCATGCTATATGCAGTCGTCAGGCCACGTGTGCTGTTATTTTTCTCGGCTATTTATATATATATATATATATATATATATATATGGGTTAGTGGTGCATTGGGGGTATTCTGTTATGGCAGTTATTTCACCGGAAGTCGTTTGTTTATCTATTTAGGTCAAATTATGTTGCTTGTTTTTATTTCTTATTTATTTATTTAACGTAGTAAAAATTTGTTTATATCACTTATTTAACAGTTTTGTTTTGGTTTGGGAATTTAATTAAAGCTATTTGTTCAGTTTTGGGGTTGATTGTTGTAGCTCATTCTAAGTATTATTTTGGCGGGAACAGTTTTTAATTGATTATCTTTATTTGGGATTGGTTTGTTTATTTATTTACTTGGATGAATTTAGAGCCCCGACCTGAATCCAATAGAAAATGTTTGGAAGATAATTGGAGAAAGGGCTCAGAAAATAAACCCCAAAAACCAGGATCACCTATGGGGAGTTATTGAAAGACGAATGGGAGGGAATTACTGCTGATTTTTGCAAGAAATTAATTAGATCATGTGGTCGACAATGCAGAGAAGTCGTTGAAAATAAGGGGATGTTTACCAAATATTAAATTTTGTTGATATTTTGTTCACAATCAAGTATTAACAAGATCATTCCTTAACTTTTGTCCAGTAGCTTATTTCCTTTGTTCCATTTAATCTTTTTCTAAAAAAAAACTTATGTAAATTTTTGTAACTTTATATAATATTTATGCATTACACTCTAATCTTTATTTGGTAGAAATTTCATTGCTAATCATGCCTTACTTTTTAAGTAATACACATATTTATGTCTTTTTTGTTTCTGTTCCTTATATTATGGCCGCTACTGCATATATAGGTGTAGAGGTATAGAGGTATTTATTAGTGTGAACCTATTTTTGTGTGAATGTATCGCTGCATTTGCTCTAAATACTGCCTAAATCTTTGTATTTCAAAAGATAGGTAAACACCAAATATGAAATGTTTGTTTTTCCTTTGAATGAGAAAAAATTTTTTTTTTTTTTTTTTTTTTTAATTGGTTAAGCAGGCTTCATGTGCATTTGCAGAAATACTAGAATTTTTTTTTAATCTCTGAAGATTTAATAAAAGTGAAACGTATTAGATTTATAAACACTTCCTATTTGTTCTTTATCCTATGAATGTAAACTATATAAATTTTTATTTTAATTCAAACCAGATAAAAAGTGAAGTGTAACAAATGTTAAACTTAGATTAAGTGTAGCCACTACCAATTATAAAGGGTTAGTCTGTATTATACCCAAGAGTTTTTTTTTGTATTTTTTCTTTCCAAAGAATTTTATGGTTATGGTTCAAATTTAGTGTGTGTATTATATATAAATAATTATGGAACTTTTATTAAATGATGCACTTTTAATCATGATGAATTTTTATTTCAGATTGCCTTCTTAGAAACAAATCCATATCTTTTGGCTATTACTGTGATTGTATCCATTGTTCACAGTGTATTTGAATTCCTGGCATTCAAAAATGGTACGTTAGATTATGTTAATTTTTTAACATTTTCATTTATCAATTAAACTTTCTCTCATGGACTTGTTTCTCTTCTGTAATATTTTAATCAAATTTCACTATCTTACAGATATCCAATTTTGGAAGAGTCGCAAATCATTGGAAGGCCTCTCTGTTCGTTCAGTGTTCTTCAATGTATTCCAGTCAGTTGTGGTTGTTCTTTATGTTCTGGACAATGAGACAAATATGATAGTCAAGATAAGTGTGATCATTGGATTGGCAATAGAGATTTGGAAGATCCAGAAAGTTTTGGATATATCAGTAAGAAGTTTTTTTGTTTTGTTTTGTTTTTTTTTGTTTTTTTGTGTGTGGTGGTGGGAAGATAATGGAAACAAATAGCACTGAAAGTTTTAATGGCAAAATCTTTAATGATTCAGAGCAAGTTATGGGTAAGTTAAGTCTGTGATTTTAATCAAAACCAATATTTTTTTTTTTTTTTTTCTTTATCACTTCACTTCATGCAAGGTGATAGTACTACAAAAATGCAAGGAGTTGATGAGTGAAAGAAAATGAAAAGCGTTAGTGAGGGGAAAGGGCCATGAAACAGGATTCAGTAAAACGGAGGATGGCGATTGATGTTGCACTTAAGTTTTTGAAGATTGTAGGCAATAGGGAAGCAAGAAACTGGAGGAGTCCTACTTGCAAGAAGTACAAAAAAAAAATTAGAATAGAACTTAGTTGAATCTAGCTATTTCAATAGTAAAATAATGGGGCCTAGCTATCAGTCTAGTGGTACACTTAATTTCATGTAATCAAGGTAGCAAAAAGGAAAGCTCATCAGAACGATTGCTATCAAAATATTTGTAGAAGAGACACACGGAAGAATTTTGCAGTGGTGGGAAAGTGATTGAAATCAAGAATCCAGTTTTAGGGTTGATAACAATACAGACCTTTTTTCTTTCTTTTTTTTTTTTTTTTTTTCTTTTTTTTTGTCAAGAATTTCAAGATATATAGGAGCACCAGACCATATGCAGCAGCAATATTCAATGCACAGTCAAACGGGCAAGATGGATTTTGGCAAGAAAAATTGTTTGGCAAAAATAGTTCTCCAAGATGACTAAAAGAGAGCAGTTTTGGAAGTATGAAGGGGGGGGGATTATCTTCAAGATTAGCTACCAGTTTTACTTCATCAGACCTGCTATTAAGACAGGAGTAAATAGTTGTCATCAGAATAACTAGTGAGTTTGGAATTGATGAAATCGGGAAAGTTGTTGAAGATGAGCAGAATAGGCACAAGGATGATGCCCTGGAGTACCTCAACATTAATAAGAAAGAAACTAGAAAAGTGGGCATTCAGCACATATTCCATTACATGATTTAAGATTGGATCAAATTTAAAATTTCACCAGAGACACCATATCTCTTCAGCATATTAAATGCCTATGATACCAAAACCGTATTCTAAACTTTTGCTGTTCTTGTCTAAAGCTAAGTACACTTTCAGTAATAACCATTATTAATACATAGACGATTGGCCTAGAAAAGCAGAAGAAAGCCATATTGTTTGTCTGAAAGAAGGCCATGTGAAGTGAGATGATTAATCAATTTGGAGTTGATAAGAGCCTCTAGTATTTTGCCAAAATGGAGTAGGAGACTAATAGTAGGCATGCCAAACTGTTTTGTTTTACATTGTAAACACTTGTCAAAGTAGTTTAATTTCCTTACATTTGTTGATATTTTATTTGTTTCCAAGGTTATTTTGATAAAATTAGTATGTAAGCCACATTAATTTTTCTAAAGATACAATGAAACTTACACCTTGTAGAGCAATGTCTTGTCTTTAATAATCAATTGGTTTTATATCACTGCACCCACACAACTTGAGGTGCAAATAAATCAAAAAGTGGGTATACTATGTTCACTTTGTGCAAAACTGGGGTCTGACACATTGAAATTTGTATTGCTGAAATCCATTTTAAATGGGACTTGTTTCATCAATGCATATTTCAGTTTAAATTGTTTTCTATAATGATTCATTTAAAAACTCTATAAAGCAGTTATTTATTTTTAAAATAATTTCAAGCTAACAGTTTGGACAAAATAAGACAATGTTTTATTTTTTCCAAACTGTCACTTTAAATTGCTGTTGCCTCAGCTATATATATATATATATATATATATATATATATATGTGATTATTTTTTTTTAAATCAACTGAAATAAGATAAAGTGATATTCCATAGTAGAGCTGTTCTAAGTGGAAAATCGAGCAAAGATACTCCAGATGATATGAGTGGAATTAGAAAATTTATGTACCAAGCATTCTGCTTTATCAGTAATAGAAAACAACTTTGAACTGATTGAAGAGAGGAGGGATTGCAGTTGCTGCCAGTAATCACAAGAGACAAACTTGTGAGAAGCTATACAGTTTCTCATTCATTCAAAAGACAGAAACTTAGCCTCATTGAGGGCACACTTACAATTATGAATAGACACGGGGGTGGGGGTCTGTTATTATCCAAACTATCATGTTGGTATAGCCAGAAGTGATTCCTGTGGGCTATAGTGGCTGAAAAAGCACGAGTGAACCAAGCAGCAGATTGCAGTTTCACTTGGTATTTTCATAGTGGAATATATGCATGGATTTCACTTCAAAGGCTGCCATGAAAAAAAATCACTTATTCATATATGAAAATAAAATGCTATGTGCTCTATAAATAAAAATGTTTTACCTTTATTGGGCAAAACATATATTGTTAATTTATTTGAAAAAGCATATATTGTATTAGTTACAAATATCAAATAAAGATATTTAAATTTTTCTTTTTGCTCAAAATATTTTTGTTTAAATATTAAAGAAATTTATTTTTATTACTTTCAGTTGGACAGAGAATGTAAAATTTTTGGACTTTTGCCCAAGCCAGTTTTTAAGGAAAAATCTACATATATAGAGTCAGCAACCAAAAAGTATGACATGGTACGTACTTCATTTTCCATTTTAAAACTTATTTTTTACCAGATTTAAAAGCATTTTTGTTCAACTTAAAAAAAATATTTTAATATTAAAAAAAAAATTACTCTTCAGCTTTAAAGGAATTACTTGGCAACAGTCGAGTAGAATTCTTCATTTATATCTTGCATATACATACACACACACACACACACATATACTCACTTCTTCATTCAAAAAGATTATCATTAAAAAATACTATGTAAGTGATTTTAATACCTAATATGAAAAATTTTTAACAATGGCTCACTATATAAAATTATTAAGTTTACCTTATTTTAATTTCAGGTTGCATTCAAATATTTATCTTGGGGTTTATTCCCTCTGTTAGCAATCTATGCTGTTTATTCATTAATATATAATGAACATAAAGGATGGTATTCATTTTCATTAAGTATGTTGTATGGATTTTTACTAACATTTGGTAAGTACACTTTTATTTTTTATATATACATTTCATATTGCAAATTTTTGAGACGGTTATCTAGATACCTATTTTTCTAATAATCTAAATTTAATAACTTATTCAACATTGTAAATACATTACATGAGATTTGAAACAACTGCTTTCTAAGAAATGAAGAAAACTAAACATTTAAATAACTTATATTATGCAATTATTTATTAATAATATTTGAAATATCTTGGAACATTTTTATTATTTTAAGCATCATTTTTCTAAATAGATTTGACTTTGGTTATTCTTATTGACTTGTTCTACATTTGATAAAGTAAAATATTATCAATGTAGAGGAATGAATACAAAGTGTTTTTCATGCTAAATTCACTTTTGTTCATAGAAAAAAAGTGTTGCAAGAAAATCAAATTGTCTAAATGTTTCATTTGAAATTCTTAATTAAAACCAAAGTAATCCTGTTTATGCTGGTCTGTCATTCCATTTTACACTGGGTTTTTGTAAGGGCTTAAAATAATGGATGTTTGCAAAACTACTTTTATAATGTTAAAATCTTAAAAACAATTTGAACTAATAGGAATATTTGAAATTAAGTAGTTTTAGCCCCTTACCAGATTTTTTGCCCAACATTGAGAGTTTATTTTATTTTTTTAAATGGTGCTTATCAGGCTGAATAACTCTTGTTCGAAAATGTATTAGCAAAATGTGTATATGGAGTTATTTTAGTTGCTTCTTATTCTACAGTACAATGGATGAACACTCTAAAGATCAACAGTGATTTCCCTTTATGTGCTTTGTTCCCTTACTATTCTTCTCAGTTCTACCATCTATTTATGCAAGCTAATTAGGTCATAAGTTATCTGCTCTTTACCTCTGCTCCTTTTACCATCAATATATCTTCTGAGAACCAAATTCTCCAAGTCCTCTTTCCTCATGTCACATAATTTTAAACTCTCCAATTAAGTGTCCTTTTTGTTTCCATTTTTCTGAAAAGTTCTTTAATCACATGTTCCATCCATAGTTATCTCAGCATCTGTACGTAAAATCAGGAACAAACAATAGGAAGGAAATGGGTTGGCCCGGCACTGCCTACGTCCGGAAGAAAAACTCCTCAGCTTCAAGACAGGATGCTCAAAACAACTTAGCTTCAACACATTGAGTGCTGAACAGTTCGATGGAATTACTCTATGTAAAATACAACCAGTCTCAGTTCGAAACGCACAACATAGTTATCAAAAAAAGACAATCGCCTCAAAACTCCACTGATTTTCACACTCAATAACACCGCCTCGTAGTTCGCATTTCCCATAAGACCGACTCACCGCAATGCCGGTGTTTCTTTCTTCGGATTAATTACTGCCCTGCACGCCAGACACAAACGAACCCTCTTATGTCGAGAGCTGAGGTTAGTCTCACTTTCGTGTTCACACTCGCCCCTGGTCTCAAGATCACACATGTGGCATTGCGGACATGGTCGTTTGTTGCAGGCACTCCTACGAAGGGGGATTGTCTGGACTTCTTCATCGGAGCTCTCAAAAGGGGCGTCGGAACTATCGGCATCAGTGTCGGGGTTCGCAGTCGAACCATCAGGCCTGCGGGACATAGGTCGGATCCATAGTTCATCGTTGGATGATTCACCACTGCTGCTACTCGCCAACTCGTTTGTATTTAGGGCGGGCCGGACATCCCTCTCATGGCGTGGAGTACCATCAACCAGCACGGCCTGCTCACTGACGATGCTGGTGATTCGCCCTCTTCGAAAGCTGGTGGTGCACCGGCGATTGGGAGGCTTCACCCAGACGGTGTCCCCTAACTGGTCAGGCAGACACATGTCAATGCCCTTGATGCGCACTCTGTAGCAATGGATCGCATTGGCGGGTGCGCTCGCAGCAGTCATGGCATCCTTTGGTGTTGCATTATATCTATAGACTGCCTCCGCTATCGTGCACTGCTTCCTGGCCGCGATCCTCTTCACGCTTCGGTGGCACCGCTCTGCTTCCTGGCCGCGATCCTCTTCACGCTTCGGTGGCACCGCTCTGCTATGCTGTTGCCACTCGGCACATACGCACATCAGTGTCTGAGCCGGATCCCCCACTCATCTACGAAACGCATAAACTCCTCGCTGCAGAAGGCCGTGTCGTTGACCATGAAAATCTCTTCAGGCGGCCCCCTTTCATAAAATATGGACTCCAATTCACGGATGACACTGGAGGAGTCCTGTCTTACTAATGGGCACCAGATTGTGAACCTCGTCAGTCTGCAATCTATCAGTGTAAGGAAATGCTGGCTGCCGTAATGGGTTATGTGCATACCCAGTTGGCTCCGAGTCGTGTCTACTCCCAGCCAACCCTTCCGCCATCTAGCTGGGGCGGGGTCGATTGACTGGCATGTTTGGCATTTCTTGACCACCGCTCTCACTACACTATTGGACACTGACGGATTGGTCAACTGCACAAAATAGCATGTCCATCTCACTCCGGGGTGCCCACTGTTGTGGTGTGTCTCCCTGATTTTGTCCGCCGCCTCAACAGAGGCAGGACATAGTAACGGTACCGGCTCAGCTTCTTTCTTCATGGCATCATACCATCTCTGTGGTACCCAAGTGAGCCTATCAGCAAGGTTGCAGTTTGAGATGACAAGCACCGCATCCACGGATAGGTTGTACTCTGTTACCAGCTTTCTTACGGTCTCAACCTCCGTCTGATCAGCATTTCGCTGGCCGCCTTGGTATGCACCCTGGCCTTGCCTTTCAGTGTGTCCGATATCCAGTGGTACACGCATAGCAAATCAGTGTGTATGCGTAATTTCCTGACTTTCCACTGGAGTGCCAGGATGATGCCTTTTATCACTGCATCGAGCTCTGCCAGGTTGATATGAGCAGCATCATTCACCGGTCGCAACCAGCAGGCGTTCTCAATTGCAACCCCATTCTTCTCCAACAGCACACCAATCGCCAGAGAGCTCGCATACACCCACACGTTCAGTTCGTCTCCCTGCACGCACCAATGTCCTTTGGCGGGGTCATCCTTCTTTACCCTTGCGATGGTCTCCTTCACCATGCAAACCAACAGATCGTCCGTTGTTTCATCGTCCCAGCCTTTGGTGACTGCGCTTGCCCTCCTTTTTATGGTACCTGTTGCCTCATGAGTTCATCCACACACTGGTAGGTTCCCCACAAGTTTTCCACACAGGGAGAATATAGCTTGCCTCGTGAAGACATCGGGTACTTCAGGAACTGCAGTTCTGCGCCCCCACTTCAAGGTCCCTTGCTCCTGTCGAACATTCAGGCCCAAGACACGGGCGCCATCCTCCAAACATTCTGGGTCCTTGCAAGTCAGACCAAACTCAGCCAGTTTGGACCTTACGCGTGATGACACAACGTCTTCATTCATATATATGTCATCAAGTTACGCCGACGTCCCCTCTTTTATTGTTTCTTCCTGTGACAACACAGCATTGACGATGGTCTTCATTATTTGGGGTGCCACGTTCAGCCCGAAGCCCAGTCTGGTAAGGCAGTACCTCCTGCCGGCAAACACCACCGTCTGAAACGGACACATCGTCTTGCTGACCCGGAACTGCAGGTATGCTTTTCTTAGATCCAGGGACACATTGGAACCCTGCTGGCGCCACTCTCGTAGCTTGCTGGCACAAACGTCAGCATCTTCTGTGAACGCATCAACATGCGCGTTTAGTTCGCGGTAGTCCATCACTGGCCTCACCTTTGCTTTGTTGAGCTGAGCAACTGCCATCAGCAGGATCAGACCTTTGGGAGGTCCAAGTTTCTCATAGGGGTAAAGAATCAACCATCCATCCTTGATCCATTTGTGGAGCTCCTCTTTGTATGTAGGCCTTATTTGGTTGGGCACATGGTACTCGCTACCTCGTTCCGCAGTTTGGCTGGTTCCTGGTTTTCCGACCACCTCCATGAGGCAGTCCAAGCCTTCTACTGCTGGTCAAATTCGACACTAAAGTCCGGCTGGTTGATCCTCAGCGCTGCGCACACTGGGGCCCTCTCCTGAAACTGTATTGCCCCCGTCTGCATTATGTGAACACCACCTAGAGCTCTAATGGCATCATAGCCTAGAAGCAGGTCAAAGCTCAGTGGTTTTTCGAGCGCTACTAGCGCCTCGACGTTGGCAGTTTCCAGTTCTTGTATGGATGTTCACCGCGCCCACCCTGCAACATGTCCGTGTTTCTCCACTGATAGTGGTCACCCTGACACTCTTCTTCTTCCAAGTGCGGCAGAGGTCCACGCACACTATGGTGCGGGAGCAACCGGAATCGAGGAGTGCTGAGCACAATGTCTCGTTAATATAGACCTGAATGATCGGAAGCGCCTCATCTAATTTCTGCTTGGGGAAGAGGTCGACGCTGGCACCTTGTCCCCGGCCCCGTTTCCCGCACAATCCCAGGCCATATGTCCAGTCTCATTACACCGGTAGCAGCGAACAGCTGTCAGTCGCCGCCTGCAGTTCCTCGCAATGTGGCCCTGGCCATCGCACCTATAACACACGACCCCCACCGCGCAGGCTGGGCCCCTGAGACAGTCTATCATCACTCGGTGGGGACTGTGCAGCAGCGACTACCGGTTCTCTCACCCAATGTGTTGCTACTGTTGTATATTTCATTTATTATTTCTGTAATCTTGTTGATACCAAATTCATTTATAACTGATAGTATATCTATTAGGTTGGTGCAAAAATAATGACATAACAATGTCGTTTTTTGACGTATTTTTTAACGTCAAAAACGACATTAGTACGTTATTTTTGCACCAACCTAATATTACAATCCATTTGGTTCTGCCACTTGGTGCTAGTACCAGTCTTCTTTTAGCATTTTAATATTTCAAGTCTTTCCGTGGTTTTGTATATTGTAGGTTTCTTTCTTTCATCATAGAAGACTTCTCCAATGTATTCATTCCATCTTTGAAGTATTTGTTTTTATATTCTTTGGCATTGCTTACTATTTCTTTTTCATTGTCTCAAGAATTTAATGTCATCCATTTTTTTTTTTTTTTTTTTTTTTTTTTTTTTATCCTTGGGATAATCTCATTTGCCTGTGTCATTTAAGTTTCCTTTTGTTTTCTATTCTGAATTTTCAGTCTCATTGAAGCTATTAGATTTACTCTTAACTGTTATCATATATTTGTTTGCAAGTTCAGACATCCAAGAGTCGGTTGTATTAGAGTTAAGGTGTTGCTTTGGGTTTCCTTTAATTTCCATAATTTTACTCGGTGACTGAAAAGTGGTCACTTCCACTGTCAACAATTGGATCAGGTTTACAATGTACAACTGCATTCCTGAATCTTTTATTCATTGTTACATAGTCTATTTAGTTCTTTGTTTATCCTTCAGCTTGAGCCTTAAAATAAAATAGACTAAAATGTAAAAAAAGAAAATCTAGGCTTTGTGACACAATAAAATGAAACAATGGGTTTGTTTATGATGTGTTGGGGAAGTGACCAATTTATGGCCCTCAATGTCCTTTTTTGAGGAGACTTGTATACCATTCTTAAAATTAAAAAAAAAAAAAAACTTGTCTTTTATTTAGGTTTCTATAACCTATTTTTAAAAAGCAAAAAAAAAATTTTTTTTTTTTTTCATTGACACTTTTTATTTGTTCAGTGCTTATTTTCAGCTTCATTGATAGTAATCAATTTTCTTGCATCTCCAATATACTCATATCTTTCATTTTACTCTTTTAATACTTACCTTTGTAAATATTTATGTATCATAATTGAAAGACTTTACCAAAAAAAGAATAAAAAAGTTTAATGTGTAAATATTTAATATTTCAGGTTTCATCATGATGACTCCACAATTGTTCATTAACTACAAGATGAAGTCTGTTGCCCATCTGCCCTGGAGAATGTTAACCTACAAAGCCCTGAACACATTCATTGATGATATTTTTGCATTTGTCATCAAAATGCCAACATTGTACAGATTAGGTTGCTTTAGAGATGGTGAGTAATTGTAAATTTCTTATACAAATTTATGGTAGAAAAAAGGTTTTCAGTATTTGTTACTCATTAAGTGCAATACAGAAATATTGTTTGGTAAACACCTAATTAAAAACAAAAATCTGTTTTGTGCAAATGCTATACTTTGTAAATGATCATCTAAAGGTATTTTATCTAGACTTTCCTGCTTGTGGAAGCTGTAGTGTATCTTGATTCTTTCAAGAAACTTTGAATAGTATTTTCCTTATATCAAACACTACTTTTAACTTGCTTGCCCTTCATTTCTCTTAAATTACTTTGAAAGAAAAAATTGATATAATCAACTAGCTTAAATATTCATAAGCTTACTCTAGTTTTTGTCGTACACAATGTTTTCTTTAATTCATTGTATTTTCATGTTTGTTTAATCAGCAAATAATAAAATACTAGATTTCTTATCTTCGTTTTCTTGTTTGCATACAAGAGTGTATGTTTGGGTCCAGTAAGCATAAATATTATCCATATGCTAGCAATCAAATGCTTTCAATTCTCTTTCTAATCATTTTCAATATCTGAGCCCTTATATAAATGCACCGTCTTTTTCTTTTTTTAATAGGATGTTTTATTTAAGAATTTCTAATATGAATAACATTCAAATAAATAATTCTTCAAATTCACTACCCCGTTTCCACCAAATACACCAAAACTATTACAAATAAAGTCACCATTATATAGCAATTCACATCTCCAGTCACTGATGATAATTACATATATTAATGATTTCTGAAAACAATCGCAGTAATGAAAACTTTGGAATCCAAAATTTCTGTAACATGAGCTATTGTGCTCCTTTAATTGAAAAATGTGTGATACAGTGACACACTGCCATTTGCATTTATTATATAGATTAATGATTTTCTACAAAAAATTAAAATCATCTAAACCCTTCATCATTAAGAACACTAGCCCTAAAAAAAACAACACTACACATCACCAATGTCATTTATAAATTCTCATACCCACTGCTGTATTACATTCCATATGATGCTCTATCATCAAATTTGTACATAGGCTATACAAACACTATTCTATCTTGCAGGTTAACCTGCTAACTAATGGATTGTAATGCAATATGTACTGACATCAAGAAACTTTGAGTGGTAATAAAATGCCTAATATTATAAAACAACTTGGTAGTCACACACTTATATAATATTAACTGAAAAAAAGTTAAATAAAAATAAAATCTTAAAACATAAAGCAAAAAAATGAAAATGAAAATCTTTCTTGGTCACATATCTGCAATGTTACCATAAAGAATAAGAGCTACACCAGATGGTTAAAAGCATTTGAATATAGAGGGGGGGGAAATGAACATCTACTATATAAGTCTTGAAAAGGGATCAGATTTGATTAATATCATTGCTTGTTGAACCTAAACCTACTCTTTTTTTTTTTTTTTTATTTTTTTTTTTTTTAAGATCTTGTTAATAATCTGAGCAGAAAGCAGATAAGACAACTTTGAAAATCTACTCGGATATTTTTCCCTATTTTATTTTTATTTATTTTTTAGCTATTTTATTTTTATAAGACAAAATCCATGTATGAAAAAAGGGTGTTAGAATATGAGGGAATGGTATTTTGCCACAAAATCAAATAATGATCCTTATTTCCTCTTCATATTCTAACATGATTCTCCTTTTTCCACATAACCAATTTGCTTAAAACAAGCTTGTCTATTATGTTCTTGCCTTTGAGATGTTTTCAAAAAGTTGAGAAAGCTGAATAATTAAATAACCTTTACAAAAATCATTCCCAATGAGCTGTAGAAATAACTTTTATAATCAATTCATGCAGTGCTTCCTATTCAAATCTAACTTTTGCAATCTAGTAATAAACAAGATTGCAATACTTGATATTTGTAAATGTTATTATTCATCTGTATCAAGTGACATAATGAAAATTGCTTTTATAACGTTTGTTTTCTAATTACTTAGAAAACTTCAGTTATGTCAAGCAGAATTAAAAATTAAGATATTTAATAGATATGCACAATAGTCACATAATGGATGTTGCATAAAGGTACTGATATCAATTAATGGTATCTCATAGTTATTTAGTTACCACATGGATATATTATTTGAAGTGTTCATAAAGCAACATAAATGATGAGTTTACATTTAAAAAATATTTTTTCTTTTTTCCAGATATTGTATTTTTTATCTACCTCTACCAACGCTATATTTATCGTGTTGACCCAAAACGTGTAAATGAGTTTGGCACCAGCCAGGAAATGCTTGAGCAGAATGGAAGTGTTGTGAAGGCAGACGAAGGACAAAGAGAAATTAAATCAAACTCTGAGAAAAAGAATGATTAGTGTGCATTCTTCTATGGACATTTCAGAAAATTTAAAAAAAAAAAAAAAAAAAAAAAAAAAAAACATACAAAAAACACACTTTTATCAGATTAAATAACAATAATATAAAGCCTATTTAGTGTATGGATAGTTTGTGGCCTGAAGATAGGAATTGGCTTTGCATTTTAAATGGTACATTGTGGTTCTGTAATACTTGGTCATAAAATGTCCTGATGTGTAAAAGAAAAAAAGAGGAACCTTATGAAAGAAATGATTTAAACACTGCTGGAACTATGATTTTTGGGTGGGTGGCTGTAATGTTAGTGAATAACTAGTAATGCACTATTATTAATTGGAAGTGTGATTCTTTTATTTATTTAATCTCTCTCTCTATCTAATATATATATTATATATATATATATCTCAAATCTTGAGTTACAGATTGTTGTTGTTTTTTTTTTGTTTTTTTTGTTTTTTTTGTTTTTTTTTTTTTTTTTTGAAAGAAAAAATTTGGTGTGCCAATTTTAATCCCTTTATGCTTAACATGCAATTTGATAATCTAGATTCTATTTCAATATTGGCAATTTCTTGTTTTTACTTTTCCTCTTTTGTCAAGGAAATTTTCTGTTGCATATTCAATTTTAGAACTCTCCAGATTATTTTTCCTTAGAAAATAATTTGTAAAAAAAATTATTTGTGATAATATTCTTTGGTGGTTATGAAATAATATTGTTTAAGATACTGTGTGTGTATGTGTGTTCATGCAATGGTTTGGTTTTATTGTTTCTGCCCTTTTGAAAGATGTTAGATAATGTTTTAAATTGTTACTTCTTGGATTATAGTTTTTCCCTGGTTTGAGTTTTTTTTTTTTTTTTTTTTTTAGTTTGCCTCAGAAGATACAGGTCTTAGATTGGTGAATATTAACTTAATAAAAATTACATTTTCAGTATGGAATCTATCATTTCCATCAATACTGATAAGTCTATACCAAATTCCATATGAACACCTAAATCTGACTGGTAATTCTCTCTTTATGCAAAATATAATTAACCACGGTTATTTTTCTTTGAATTGTTATATTTTATAGTCTATTTTCTAAGGAGAGCTAACTTGCTACATACTTTAATTTATATTCAAATTGTACACCTTTACTGAAAAAGATATTAAGATGTGTGTGTGTGTGCATGCTTTTTTTTTTTTTTTTTTTTTTTTTTTTTTTTTTCTTCCTCCCTCTTCTCACTTATGCTGTAAGCAGACTTTGTACCTGCTCTCAACATATTCTGCTGTTAATTTATGAAAAGTTTTAAATTATGTTTGTATACAATATATCATCTGATGTTAATTGATTTGGTCCTATAAAGAACTGATAAACATTTGAAAACCATTTTTCTCAAAAATTTACCCTGGTTTTTTTTGGGGTTTTTTTTTTTCTTTTTCAATCTTACAAACTGAAGTCATAGGGAAGATTCTTGTCCATGTTACAATTATTTGTCTATAACCATGAATTGTTAGAATTTTCTAAAATTGTGTAAAGATGTAAAATAGATCAATCAAAATATTACATTTGAATAATTTTAATCATGTTCAAGACCAATAATACATTCCCATAACACATTTATTTAAAAGTAAGTTTTTGTTGTTGTTTTTTTTTTTTTTTTTTTTTATTCCTCTAATACAAATGTAGCTTGCCAATTTTAAATAATTTCTCTACTTGAATGTTTAAAAATTCATAGTTTGCATAAAATAAGTAAAAACAATCTAGAAAAAGGGAGAAAACTTGTGTATTAAACTTCGTACTTTTAACATTTTCCCATAAATTATATTTCATATATAAATGACCTGGAAAAAAAATTTTTTTTTTTTTAAATCTTTTGGCATTGCCGTGACAACATACCACTAGCAATGTTAAAGGATAAATTTATACTTAATTCCATCTCAAAATTTGTATACATTCGGACATATTTTATTTTAAATATACAAAGCAGACTGAAAACCTATATTCCAAAATAGTTCATGTAGTTTTGGTATTTTTTTTTCCACTGTCCCCAGTCAAGATGACTTAGAATATAAGTAATTTTCATGTGTATCTCTAAACCATAATGGGATTTTATTCACTCTTATTTTGGTGTTTGAATTAGTGTTTCTGGCATCATATACAGTCCCAGTTACTAAATATTTGCAAAATCTGACATTCTTATTTGTATAAGAAAAATATCTCCCCTTGTTTTTGGTTTTGATTGATTTGAGAACCGGGTCACTAAAATTTTATTTTATTTCTTTCTAATTTTATTACAAATTTCTTTCTCCAATTGTTACTTGCTGTCACCAACCCCAACACACTCCACAATTTTTTGGTGCTGTGACTATTTTTTGTTTGGAATATTTTTCATTGTGTGCCTGTATGTCGAAGAGATTATTCCATTTATAGAAGAAAAGGTTTCTCTGCTGTAAATTCTTCACTCTTTTAAAATCAAAATTATTAAAAATAATCAGAGATAAGCCTCGTGCTGTAAGCAAAATTTTAACACAAACAATTACTAAAAACATAGCAAACTGAAAATTTATTGATATTTTTTATTTATTTATTTTTTAATCTTTTCTTGAAAATAGAATTCTGTGGGTGTGTAAAGGTTTGACTGCTGTGGTTAATGTTGAATGTTACCATATTGAAAATAAGCTGTTTGTAAGTTTTACTGATATCCCAAGTTATAGAAAATAAAATATGAAACGCAACAAAATCAAAGTTTTGATATTTTCTTTAAAATGTATTGCTTGTTCAGAAACAAGATTTTAAAGCAGTTTTAAAGTTAAAATTGTTTGTCCATTAAAAATATACAATACCATTTTGGTATTAATGTAAAATATTAACCTTTTTTTTTTTCTACACACACACACACATATATATATATATATATATATATATATATACACACACACACACACACACACACACACACACTTTTCAGCTCCATTTTTGGTTAACAGCACACTGATGGCTGTCAGAGCTGGAGTTCTCTTACCAAATTAGCAAAAAAGTTTTAAACTGTATTCAAAGTGCTATTTCTTGGAAGTCAGTCTTATAATTGCAAAAACTACAAGAAGCACCACAACAAAGAGTTGTTTTATATTTGAAATTATTTCATAAAATAATTTGCATAGAAAACAATTTATGCCAAAATCTTATCAGCCATAATAGTTTGAGCTGTTTTTATTATTATTATTATTCACCCCACTCCCGACATGTTCCATCAATTTGATCCATTTTATGTATTACATGAAATTAAACCATAAAATAGCCACAAAGCCTAATATCTACTTGTTTATATCATGTTCTAAATTGTAGAATGACAAAGAAGTTGAATAAATTGCCATTTTGTGTTTCAGATTCAGAGTTAATTTATTGACAAAGAAATGTGAATAATGATCAATTTTCCTACTGTATTCTTTCTAGTTCCTGTCTTTTACTGCCCTTCCCTCCAAAATTTGAGCATGCCAGTTTAAGCCCTCAGTTTATAAATTGGTTCATTTTCAATTTCAAATGTGGTGCTTTTTTTTTTTCTTTTTTTTTTTATTCTTTGAACCAAAAGACAATTTTATGTTTCATAACACTATTTTTCCTTAATTTTAATTACTATCAATGCAGAATTAAACCTTTGCTTCAGTATTTTAAATTATTCAGTTTTTTCTTTTTAAACCTATCAAATGTTTTTACTTAAACTACAGCAGCAGTAACTATTTTTTATAGGTGCAAAACCAAGTGCAGTGTTACGTGTGTGCATATATATATATATATATATATATATATATATATATATAAAATCAGTTTTTCTAAATTGCAAAAGACAATTTTAATCATTATCCATTCTGGAATTATCCACAGCAATTTGAAATTGTAATTTTCATTGATTGCACAAGTGAACTTATACAAAAGTCAGCTTGAAATTCTGACAATTTGAATGTGTTTCCAGACATAGAAAAGTAAATTCCCATTAGATTTAAACCTGTCACCAGAAATTTAAAAAATCCTATGTTGCTGTATTTGAATATCAAATTTAGTTGTTTATAGAATTAAATTTTTATGGCTAATTATTTGGTGATCTTAATACGCACATAAGTAGACTGTTTCAATTTCAGATTATATTCTGTAATTCTGAACTTGGGAAATAAGTGCTAACTATAAAGTGACTTTTTTCTTTTCTTTTTTCTTTTCTAATAGTATATTTTCAACTTGTACTTTCTATTACTCATATGTATAAAATTTTAATATTTATATTTCTAAGGCAAATGAATTATATTTTTCAATAACTGCCAAAACTATTTCACACAAGATTTTATGACAAAATGTTTTTTTGTTTTTTTTTGTTTTTTTGTTCATAGCATTATTTTCCCACCAAATTTAAATGCCTAAAAATTTGTAGACATATTGTCTGAATGAATATTCTGACAATTAGCATTAATTTATGCATTTAAATACATATTTGATTGTATTTAATGAGAACAGTGTTCCATTAACTTATCAAAAATTGAACAAGTGTCTTCTGACACTTGCCATTTAATTAATCTAAAATGGAAAGGAAGTGAAAAATGCTGAAATTGGGCATATATTTTTAGTTACTTAGCTTTTTAGCAATTACAAATGTTAAAATATCTTTCACACATGTGAACACACACACACACACTTTTGTAATTTTTCATGATTTAATGAACTATTTATACAAATATTGTCACTTCTATTTTTTTGCTCACATTTTGATCAATACTCAGTTTCCTCAAATGTGCATCATAGCTGATCTTTTCACATGCATACACACATTGTATTTTTTCTCTTCAGTGATGTTTATTTAATCTGTATTGCTCGGATTAGGCCAGATGTAAAATTAGGCTTATAATTACTAAGCCACAACCAAGAATAGTTTTTAATTTGTGTTATAGAATTAAATTCTTGTATAATAAAGTGTTTTCATTACCCAACACCTTTACGCTAGCATCACTGATGGGACACCTGGACAGACTCCATTAAAATGGATGTATGCTAAGTTATATATATATATATATATATATATATATATATATATGAAATTTTACAACTATTTAACCAACAAAAATTAGTATAACATTGTGGAAAGAAAAACTTGAAAAATAAAGTGTGGAAGATCTAAATAAAAAAAAAAAAATTGACCAAGGCTATCAGAACAAAGCTGTGAATATTGATTCTTCACTGAAAAACGACTATTTAACATGAGAAAAATGATTAGTTACTGATTTTTATAAGAACAAATTTACTTTGTATATGATTACTATTTACTAATGTCTAATTTAGGGTTTAGATAGAACCATTTCTAAAACTGGTCAACATGCGCTGGATTAAAAATTTCATTTTTTAAAAATTTCATTGGGAATTGTACTCCTAATTTCTATACAATTCCCTACCTATTAATTATAGTACCTGCAGAGATTTTACAGTGAGTAGTTCATGCTAATTAAAAACAAATTCCATATGCTTTTTCTGATGTCTCTTAGTGTTTTTTGTATGTAAACTGCAGAACCAAGAAGAAAATTGTAGCAATTTCTACAAGACAAAATTCCAGTGTTGCTATAAAAAAAACAAAAAAAAAAAAAATCCTAATTCATGAAATGCTAAGTGTAGGAAACATGTTAAATATTTTTGCAAAAAGTATTTGTTAAAATTGCAAATTTGGTGGGGGAGGGGGCTTGGTTGGAAATTCCTCCTTGTATTGATTTGTATGCTGAACTGTGTGGATTGGATTTTTTTGAAACATTGATTTTTTTTTTTTTTTTTTTTTTTTTTTTTTGCATAATTTTATTTATTTCTCAATAAAAATCAGTCCTACACCTGGATTTTGTTTGGTAATGATTTTTTATTTTATTTTCATTTTTTTTTTTTTTTCCTCAATATGGGATAGGTGGGTGACTGACATGATGTACTGCAGTACATAGCAATAGCCTGCATCTTGAGCAAGAAAGTAATGGAATTCATTTCTTTTCTGGTTGGTTTTGAATCTAGTTCTCCTCTCAGATCAGGCATGATTTACAGCCACATATTGAAAAATTGGTTCCACATGATCATCAAAGTAACATGCTTTCTCTGTACTTGAATGAAAATACAAGGTGCTGTAAGCTTGGATGTGTGCAAGTGGTGTAATGGGTAATGACTTGGAATTGTAAATCAACTTAATTCCAATTCCAGTCTAATTAATTATCATTTACATGCAAATAACATTTGGGAATGTTATGAATCCACTTCTTATCCTATTAGGATTTGTATCAATAATTCATTATCTCAAAAGAAAAAAAAATTTATCTAACTATTTTCTGCTTTAAATAACCTACAAAGATTGGTAAGCTGTGCAAAAAAAAAAAAAAAAAAAAAAAAAATCAAATTCTCTCAGATCAGTTGTCACCTCAAGGCAAGAGTATCCAGTGTTTTGTGTTATAACTCATAGATGGATGAAGATGGATTTATATATTTTCTAAGTGAATTGAACAGCACAGTAGAAATTGAACTTGGCATCCACCTCTGCAATGTATCTATGGAGAGCAGTTAATCTATTGCTTTTTCATGTTAAATGACCAATAAGGGTACTGGATAGTGTCACAAAATATGTGTGTGTGTGTTTTTTTTTTTTTGTTTTTTTCTTTCTTTCTTTCTTTTGGTGGCATTGTTGAAATGTTTATGGAATATAATATACCAAATCATTGACAGTTCTTTAGCTTTTTGTAAGAATTAAAGCAAAATATTTTTTTATATCAAGACTTTTTTAATTCAGTAAGACCAATTTTAAGTAGTTTGTCCTATTTGGTGCAATGTGTATTTCACAATTTACTCTGAGCTAATTACTAATTTTATTTTTTTTTTTTTTCTCTCTCTCTCTCTCTCACTCACTCATGGACATGCACACTAATCGTGTTATCTTTTTTTTTTCCATCTCAACAGTGGCAAATTTCAGACACAAAAGGAAACATTTAATGTAACTGACAAATTTTTCTGTTTCTTAGATGAGGCATTGTAATTATTTACATTGTTTGGGCTGTTGCCCTCACCTTTATTACCAGATTCATGACATTTCGGCTTTCTTCAGGTGATTGGAATTTTAAACTGAACCCTTTATTTCGTTCACTGGGATAGATTGTTCTAGTGCCATGCCTCTTCCAGATCTCTTGGTTATCTCCCTTTAACTGAACACTTCAAGTTTTTGTTCACCACTGCAGTAGCCAGGTATTGAACTCACAACTCCGGGTTTTCAGTTCAAAATTCCAATCACCTGAACAAGGCCAGAATGTTGTGAATATAGGAATAAAGATTAGGACAACAGCCTGAGCAATGTAAATAATTACAAAACCTCTTAGAAATATAGACAGAAAAATTTGTTGGTTATATTAAATGTTTCCTTTTGTGTCTGAAGTCTTCTACTGTTAAGACAAAAAAACGTATTACAAGATTAACTTTGAGAAATCAACATAAAACACTAAAGATATGTGATAAACATTTTAATTAGATATTAATCTGTTATGCTAGACAAACATTAATTTTGATTATTTTATTGATAATGTAAACAGAAAGGATTAAAATACAAGATGTGCTTACACATCTTGTTAAAATACAATTAATGCTCATCTGATAAAAAAATAAATTCTTCCATTAGTAAATTGAAAAAATAAAGAAAAGAAAAGCTGACCAGTTATCATTTGTCACTCTTCAGAGTTCTATTGAGGAATAAGATAAACATTTTCTGATACCAGACCAACATTATCTTATTGATAATAATGCACAGAAAAGACTAAAATACAATTGGTGCTTGTTTGGTAGCTAAAAAATAATATCTGAAAATATATTCCACTAGTGGAACAATGAGAACTAAAAGGTTGCGTAAAAGAATTTTTTTTATATATATAAAATTAAAGGTGCAAATATGTATGACAAAATTGAAAAAGTTTTCATCGAACACCTTTAGGACTTCATCAGGATGAAATGCGTTGTATAAAAACTTTTTCCACTCTGTCATACATCTCCCCACCACCCAATAGTTCTTGATATATATAAAAATTTATATCTTTATCCGATATGAAATTTATTAAACCCCTTACTATTTTCTCATATCTTCTGCCATCATTCAGGAAGAAATTTAAATTTATTTAATGTTAAATTCTCTGAAAAAAAATAAATAAATAAATGGCAATGCTAAGGTGCAATATCTTGAGAATTTGGTAGATGAGTGAAATTATCTCAGTTAAGTTGTAACCATTTTTGCCCAGTTTCCAAAGAAATGTGTAGAAATGTCCTGATAAAATATTGCAACTTGTCTCTTAACTAATTCTTTTTTTATCAGTTACTATCTTCCAAGGGTGGACTGAAGACCTATTAGGCTGGCTATGGAGTGATGCTAGAACTATGATTTTTTGCGTGCATTAATTTCAACTTTTATTATTAACTGCAGTGTTTCTTTCCAGGTAAACTGCATCTGACTGTTCAAAGAAGTTTCATCAACAGCAGACATCATCATCATCATCACTGTAATAGTAGTTCTTAGCCAAGTGTTTATTCATGTTGAGGGACAGAGAATAGTGAGAGGTGATCAACCAGTTCAAAGCCGCAGTCACATACAGGAGCCATTGGCACCAAGGACTTGCATCCTGAGGAAACATGACATCTATCTTCAGTTTTTCTGGGCATTTAGTCTTTCGTAGTTGCCTCAGCAAGTTAGCATAGTACTCTCCATTAATGTTGTGGCTGTTTTGAAGATAGTTAATAAACACAATGCCTTTTGCATCCTCAAAATTTGAGGTTATAGCCTTCATTCAAGCAGGTGAGGAAGCGTGTTTCCACTGTATTCTTTGTCACTTGCTCAAAGTGATAAATCCAACACTCATCCTGGGTTCAAGGAAACCAACTGAATCTGACTCAAACAATGTTGAATTTTCCTGTGATGTAATCAGACCGATGTGCTTTCGATTAGATATCAGAAGCCATTCTTTCGAGCACGTAAATACGGGTGTTTCCACTTCATGGATGTTCTCTTTGAACACAACACTCATCTTGGGTTCAGAAATGTTCAAAGAAACCAACTGAATCTTACTTAAACAATGTCGGATATTCCTGTGATGTGATTAAACTGATATTCTTTTGATTAGATATCAGAAGCCATTCTTTGGAACAGGTGAGGAAGGGTGTTTCCACTTCATGGATTGTCTCTTTGAACACAACAATCATCCGGGGTTAGGAAATGTTCAAAGAAACCAACTGAATCTGCCTCGATGTTGGATTTTCCTGTGATGTGATCAGATTGATATTCTTTTGATTAGATATTGGAAGCCATTCTTTGGAACAGGTGAGGAAGGGTGTTTCCACTTCATGGATTGTTTCTTTGAACCCAACAATCATCCTGGGTTAGGAAATGTTCAAAGAAACCAACTGAATCTGCCTCGATGTTGGATTTTCCTGTGATGTGATCAGATTGATATGCTTTTGATTAGATATCAGAAGCCATTCTTTGGAACAGGTGAGGAAGGGTGTTTCCACTTCATGGATTGTCTCTTTGAACCCAACAATCATCCTGGGTTCGGAAATGTTCAGAGAAAAAAACTGAATCTGCCTCAATGTTGGATTTTCCTGTGATGTGAACAGATTGATGTGCTTTTGATTACATATCAGAAACCATTCTTTGGAACAGCTGAGGAAGGGTGTTTCCACTTCATGGATTGTCTCTTTGAACCCAACAATCATCCTGGGTTAGGAAATGTTTAAAGAAACCAACTGAATCTGCCTCAATGTTGGATTTTCCTGTCATGTGATCAGATTGATGTGCTTTTGATTAGATATTGGAAGCCATTCTTTGGAACAGGTGAGGAAGGGTGTTTCCACTTCATGGATTGTCTCTTTGAACCCAACAATCATCCTGGGTTAGGAAATGTTCAAAGAAACCAACTGAATCTGCCTCGATGTTGGATTTTCCTGTGATGTGATCAGATTGATATGCTTTTGATTAGATATCAGAAGCCATTCTTTGGAACAGGTGAGGAAGTGTGTTTCCACTTCATGGATTGTCTCTTTGAACCCAACAATCATCCTGGGTTAGGAAATGTTCAAAGAAACCAACTGAATCTGCCTCGATGTTGGATTTTCCTGTGATATGATCAGATTGATGTGCTTTTGATTAGATATTGGAAGCCATTCTTTGGAACAGGTGAGGAAGGGTGTTTCCACTTCATGGATTGTCTCTTTGAACCCAACAATCATCCTGGGTTAGGAAATGTTTAAAGAAACCAACTGAATCTGCCTCAATGTTGGATTTTCCTGTCATGTGATCAGATTGATGTGCTTTTGATTAGATATTGGAAGCCATTCTTTGGAACAGGTGAGGAAGGGTGTTTCCACTTCATGGATTGTCTCTTTGAACCCAACAATCATCCTGGGTTAGGAAATGTTTAAAGAAACCAACTGAATCTGCCTCAATGTTGGATTTTCCTGTCATGTGATCAGATTGATGTGCTTTTGATTAGATATTGGAAGCCATTCTTTGGAACAGGTGAGGAAGGGTGTTTCCACTTCATGGATTGTCTCTTTGAACCCAACAATCATCCTGGGTTAGGAAATGTTCAAAGAAACCAACTGAATCTGCCTCGATGTTGGATTTTCCTGTGATATGATCAGATTGATGTGCTTTTGATTAGATATCAGAAGCCATTCTTTGGAACAGGTGAAGAAGGGTGTTTCCACTTCATGGATTATCTCTTTGAACCCAACAATCATCCTGGGTTCAGAAATGTTCAGAGAAAAAAACTGAATCTGCCTCAATGTTGGATTTTCCTGTGATGTGATCAGATTGATATGCTTTTGATTAGATATCAGAAGCCATTCTTTGGAACAGGTGAGGAAGGGTGTTTCCACTTCATGGATTGTCTCTTTGAACCCAACTCTCATCCTGGGTGAGGAAATGTTCAAAGAAACCAACTGAATCTGCCTCAATGTTGGATTTTCCTGTGATGTGATCAGATTGATGTCCTTTTGATTAGATATCAGAAGCCATTCTTTGGAACAGGTGAGGAAGGGTGTTTCCACTTCATGGATTGTTTCTTTGAACCCAACAATCATCCGGGGTTAGGAAATGTTCAAAGAAAACAACGGAATCTGCCTCAATGTTGGATTTTCCTGTCATGTGATCAGATTGAAGTGCTTTTGATTAGATATAAGAAGCCATTCTTTGGAACAGGTGAGGAAGGGTGTTTCCACTTCATGGATTGTCTCTTTGAACCCAACAATCATCCTGGGTTAGGAAATGTTCAAAGAAACCAACTGAATCTGCCTCAATGTTGGATTTTCCTGTGATGTGATCAGATTGATGTCCGTTTGATCAGATATCAGAAGCCATTCTTTGGAACAGGTGAGGAAGGGTGTTTTCACTTCATGGATTGTGTCTTGTAACCCAACAATCATCCTGGGTTAGGAAATAATCAAAGAAACCAACTGAATCTGCCTCAATGTTGGATTTTCCTGTGATGTGATCAGATTCATGTGCTTTTGATTAGATATCAGAACTCTTTGTAACCATTGAACAGAAACCATTCATAATGCCAAGTTCATTGTGCAGAATATTCTCAAGTCTCTTTCATGGGATATGCTAATAGCATTGACTATTTGATCTGCAGTCAGTTGCTTATTGTCCTTCACCATGTGGTGAACATGATCAATGTTTCCTTTGGTGGTGGCTATCACGGGACTTCCTTACCTTAGGTCATCTTTAAGACTTTCCTTTCTCATACTAAATTCAGTTTCCCACTTTTACACTGTTGATAACACCCATCCCCTAATTTTAGCAACCATGTCAGCATGAATATCCTTGTGGGCTAAACCCTTTTTTCTGCAGATAACACCATGATACCAAATTTTGTCCATTTTCAATAGAATTTGCTACTGATTAAATTTGAAATCTTTGAACAATCAGATGTCAGTTTACCTCGAAAGAAACCATGCAGTTATTAACAAGAATAGTTGAAATTAAAGCTCGCAAGGTTTCACAGCTCTAGCATCACTTCTTCATATTCATTTTATGAACTTTTGAGCCTACCCTCATAGTTAGCTTTTAAATGGGAGCAATGCTGCCTTTGAATCAATTGTTTTGGTTTTCCTAGAAGTTCATGTACAATTAAAAATTCCTTTCTAATGCCACCATATACATAGAAAACATCACACCTTGTATTGATGGCCAGCTTTTTGTGTTCATTTACCCTATAAATCTTTCATTGTACATTGCTGTGAAGTATGCATTTTTCATCACCTGCCAGTATTTGTTTCAAAAACAAAGCTTTTAAATAATATAGTTGTGAAAGTAGCTAACATAATTCAATTGTTACAAAATATTTTCACCACTTGATTTAAATATTTTGAGTTTTATTTATCTTTTATCTGTAAATTCTTCTTATATTTGATATGTACCTTCAGGACATGGATGATCATTGCTCTCCACAACTTCCTATCCTTTGTAACTCTTAATAAAGTTTGTCTTTTTACAATCCCGCCACTCACTGTTCTACCACATATTCACATAAGCTCATAAGGTCTACTGCTTCCTCCTCCATCTGTTTCTTTCGTCTTCTTTATGATCAGTGAGTGTTAAATTGTTCAAACCTTCCTTTCTCATTGTGTCACAAAAAATTCAACTGTTTTTGATTCTAAGTGTCCTTTTTGTTCCCATTTTCCCTAAACCTTTCTCATCCAAGCATCCTTCTGTAGAACCACATTTCTGTTACCTCCAATTTTTCTTCATCCATGAGGAAATCGTCCCACATTCACAGCCATACAAGCGGTTTGTTATTACAGTAATGTCAAGTAATGTTTTGATGTTATCTCTCATTTGTTTACTATGGAATATCATTCATTCATTAAAAAAATCTCTAGTACAAGTCTTTGCAAATCGTTTTTGACATATTTGAAAATTGTAATATCTTTTTATTGATTCAGTTTATTTTGAGAAAATACTTTTAAAAGTATGTACTAATATATGACATCTGTCACAATATAATCAAAAACAATTTTTTTTTTATTTAGTTAAAACTAAATGTCCTTGTACAAACTAATGGTAAACAGAACAAATATTTGATTTTGTGACAAAGCTGAAAGTATGGAGAACACTGAGGATTGAACCCACTACTCGCTCATAATTGATCTAGTGAGACAAGCTTGTCAATCATCACATCAAAGTATCTATGATTTTGTTAATATATCACATGAACTCTGAAATAAAGTAAATAAATAATAATGTTTAACTCATAGAAACAATAAATTAATATTTATTCTGATCTATCTGCCTACTTTTACTTTTATCACTTATCTCATTATCAATTGATTCATTAATGAGTGTAATGATCTATTTATCCCATGAGAGAAAGGTAACACCCTCTTTGGTCAAAATTAATTTCTTTGTTGGTGAAACTGGTGTGACCTCTGTAGGGCACAGGTTTTGGTGGTGGTATATGGAAACCATGTGCACTTCCCAGATCATATGACACCTATTTTGGCCGTACTAATAAGATCTAAAGGAATGCAAGGCATTATATTTGGGGTTGACTTGACTGCAGGAATTGCCAGAAGATTGTCAGTGTTGATAGCCAACTGCCTTTGAGGTTTCACTAGTGATTTTCTGTCTGGATTTACTTTCATAGCCTTTTCTATGTTCAAATATGACTGCAAGGCATTGGAGGTTTAAAATCAGTGTTTTAGTGAGTGTAATAGAATGAATAAATAACTGAATGCTATTCAATAATAAGTAATAATTAAACATTTTAAAAATTGGCATATAATTGTTAATATTATAGTAATGAAAATAGACATATCAAAAAATATCAGGAAATGAAGAGAAAAGAGAAAGAAAAATTATATAATTACTGTAAAGAGGTAAATTGAAAAAAAAACTGATTTTGTCACTTCTTTTGAGTTCTATTGAGAAATAAAAAAAGTGTACACAACAATTAAATTGCCAGTCAAAGGTTACAAACTAGAATAGGTCAACATGCACTGGCCCAAATTCAATGTGTTAATTTGTATATCAGTACATCTGGATCTGTGATAGCTGAACATCTATTAAATAACCTAAGTCTGCCTAGTCCTATATCAAAGACGTCTTTTTTGTATTTAGAAAGGTGCAATCAGAATTCCATTTGAAAGTCCTATAGACAATATAATAAGTCTCTTACTTCCTCTGTAAGAAAAAAAAGTTTGGCTTTTCAGCTCTAATTTTGTTTGCTTTTTGAAATAGCGCCCTGAAGAATGACAAACAATAACAAGTCAACTATTTTTTATCATTTTCACCTTCATGGTAATTACATTTTTTTTCTTTCACCATCCACTTTGTTTATTTTTTAATATATCCATTTTTACTGCAATAATAAAATGTTATACCCTGAGAAAAATATTTGTTATTATTAATATTTTACTTGAGACAGACAATATTGCTTTTCCCACAACCAAATTGTCACAAAAGAAAGAGTAGAAAAAAATGCTAACAAATATTTTTCCACTCCTAATTTTTTCTTTAATAAATTTCTTCAAAAGTAAATAAAAAATCTTTTGCTTTTCATCATAATTTTGTAATTAGATAAACCACTTATTAAAATATGTAATAATTATATTGTTATATTATGTTTAGATAATATGAGTAGAAAATTAAATTCTAAAGTTTTCTTGGATCATTACTGATCACTTTTACTAATTTTGATAGAATTAATTATTCCTTCCTTAAGAACGGATACTTTGAATTAAAGTTTAGATATAAACTACATCATGTTAATTTTCTATACACACAAGTACTGGACCCACTCCCTGCATGTGAACATCTTTGAAGTGGTGAGGGTGGTCTGGGTCAGTTCATTATGGTCTATTTTCATTGTGACCTAATACAATGAGTTTATTATTCCTTCATGGTGGGGCTGGAGTATAAAAATAACCTCCTTTACTAAATTTGCTCCCTCACCAGTGAAGTGGATGACAAACGCTTTCATTTATAAACATCCTCCAAGCGAATGTGAAAGAAGAGAAAATGAAAAAGCAGCTGTTTGCTGAAAGTTAGATTAAACTTAAGGGGAAGTAACTCTGGGGTGAAAAATTATTACCGTTGTCTGGGATAAAGAATCTAGAGAGATCATCACTGTAGGGTTAGAAAATGGAAAGAAACTGACTTGCTGATAAATTTTCAAGTCAAACCAGTATAGATTTTGTTGGCTTTGTATTATCTGAATTATACATGTTGTTGATATGTTCTTATTCTAAAAGGTTGATTCAGCCAGTGTGTGTGTGTATGAGTGTGTGTATATAAAAGATAAATTCTTTTCATAAAAATATTTTTTCCATGTTTAGAATATTGCTGCCACATATAGTCTGGTGACCCTGCTTTTTATCTTGAGCACCTTGATAAAATCAAAAGAAGAATCAGCAATATTATTAGTCCTGATCTGGTAGCTTGACTTCAGTCATTTTCCCACTACCATAAGTTTGCCTCTCTGTGTCTTTTTTTATAAATACTTTTATGGTAATTGTTTGGATGAGCTCTTCACTATCGTACCTACACTTTTGAATTTAAGCACAGTTCTAGACTGGTATTGAGATCTCATCATTTTACAGTTGAACTGGCTAGATGTAACTGTAAACTCTATGCTAACAGTTTTTTTCTCCAACTTCTCACTTGCGGAATCTTTCTGGCTCCATACTTTCCAGCCAAATCTAATCTGCAAAAATTTAAATGCAATGTCAATCGCTATCTACTATCCTCCTGATTACTTTTTTCTCTTCTCGCTCATTTTTAATGTTTCTGTTCCTAATTCTTCCACACCCTGTAACGCCTCGTATCTTAGTAGCTTTACTGCCTTGCATGGGGTGATACCATTTAAAAAAAAGATTATACATATAAACAAGGCTATGGAATGGTTACAGTTGATAGATTAATAACAAAAGCAACAAAATGATTAAGAATAATGAACAACAATTACAATAATATCTCTCTCCTTTCCATATAAATTGTTTACCTGAAGAAGGTTAGAAAATAGATTGGTTGAAATATTTTGGTAGTAATTTTAAAAAGTAATTTTAATAGTCTAAACTATTTTTGGAAAGTAATTTTAAATATTGTCTAAAGTACTAAAATGAAGTCTTATCATTATTTAATTATGACACTGTGGCTGGCTGTGCTTAGGCTTATTAATTAGCAATTAGGTCACCTACTTAAGTGAATTGGTTAAATAACATTATTAGTAACTGAAGTGAACCCTACTGTCTATTTAAATTTTGAAATCTCCACATAGCGGATTGAACAAAGATCAGATGTGCTATTGTTTAAGCAGTGTGACTATATAAAAGAAAACTTCTCAGAAAGAAAAATAAGGGATCACCAGACTGTTTGGAGAGTGCTGTCAGGCTGTAAAGAGTGTCTTTTGGTTGCCACATTGAACTCCAGTGTCATATGAATTGCAGTCCCAGGAAGTGCTATCAAACTAAGAAAGGTAGATTCTTTTATCAAAGAGTGAATATTGTTATCTTTGAGGTATTCCAGTGAATCTTTGGACAAATTCATCCTTTTGTGAGTATACCCTAACCTTGGTAGTTTTGGTCAACACCAAGAAGCAATATTTTTTCAAACAACAAATCAGTGTGGGGTTGATTGCTTGTTTAGTGAATCTGTCATGGCTTTGGTGTGTGGTCACACAATAAATTATGCCACAAACGCTTGTTTTGAATATAATATTTCAACTTGCCCTATCTCTTTCCTTTTTTTGATGTGATGGAATATTTCATTAATATTGATTAATACACATAAGGGAAATCTGTATAATAGAGTTTTCAAAATGTTGTGTTCAAAACACAAAATATAAAACTATTTGTCTTCATAATCTATAGCATTATAACATTGCAAACATTGGACAGAAATCTCTCCCAAAAATCAAAAATGTAAAGAATAATGAACAAATTAAAAAAAATACCCAGGCAAAAATTGGCAGTAAGATTTTAACTGAAGTAACAAGAATAATTTTGTGATCAATATTAACTGAAATATTGATTTATTTTTATAACCATTTGCCAAGCCAAACTAATTATCTAAAAAAAACATGGAAACAATTTGAGCCAAAAACAAGGATTATCTCAAGCATACACCTGCTGCAAGGAAATATTCTACATGAAACTATCAACCTGATACTTTATTTGAAATATTTGAAATTAACAAATGATGCTTGAATACACTTGTCAAGGGATTGAACTCCTTCATGACTTCTCGGTTCTCATTAACCTCAATTCACTTATGCTTCATTCACATTATTTTTTTTATTTGATTTTTATATTTTAGAGTATTCCTATTATTTTTTTAAATTTTTCTGTGACAGATAGATGCATATATACATAATTATGAACAGGGTGAGATAGATAGATAGATAGATAGATAGATAGATAGATAGATATACAGATAGATTGATTGAATTGAACAGACTAAGATAGATAGATACAGAAATCAATACTTTCATACAGTGATCTGTGATTGTTTTATTTATTTGTTTTTAAGTATTTTTGTCTTTGAAATAAAGTTTATTAGATTTAGGTTATTGGATTTTATTCAGTCTTTTTGTGTCATGATGTGGTTGTTTTTTTTTAATAATGTTCTCCCCTCCCCACATACAATGCCTAAGATCCAAGGTAGAGAGTTACTGAAGGATGTAGTTGTATTATCAGTAAGAGTAAGACATAATAGTTAACCCTGGATTTAAAGTGGTTAATATTGTAGGAATCAAGAAAACATTGTCTCACGAGACAGTTCTACAGAGTAGACATTAATGGGCTTTTTCCTTGCTAATGTAATTCAGATGGAATGAGGTAATTTGCCTCAGATTATGTGGCATGGAATGTCTTAGCTGTGGGGATTAGACTTGATGGAACTAAGGAATGTAACTATCAGAATATTTTTCCATAGAAACAGAAGGTAGAGCAGTAAGAGGCTTGCAACATTTCACCTATGCAGAAGGGTTTTTAGGGTGGAAAATAATTAATCACCTACAAAGCCACACAGATGCTTTTGAACTCTATCAAGACTGGAAAGTGAAGACAAGAAAGAAGTAGCCCGAATATGGCAGTGGTACTCTATTAAATGTAAATGTAGAGCCAAGTGAGAGGAATCAAGTACTTACTGGAGAAGCACATAGAACTGCATCTTTAGCAATGGATTGTATATATGAGTTTCATTTGAGGTCTAGATAAGCTTGTCCCAATAGGTATTCAAGCAAGGGGTTCCCTTGCAAGAACTCACATTCATTGCGATATTCAAAAATTAAAGGTCAGGTACATTACATTTGGTTTTTGTAATACTGAATGTGATCTGTTAGTGCTAGCTCAGAGGTCATGAACAATGACCTTCATGGACTTATTTGTTAGGAAGTAACTGAGAAGACTATTCCAGTGATTCCATAGCTGGAATGTTTGTGTAGCCACACCTGTGACTCCATAGTGAACAGATCCTGAAAATAATCCTGAAATGCTTCACATATACTCACATTAGCAATCACTGTTCATCCATCAGGTAATGTGACTCTCATGATATGCTGATTAGATGCATTTTGAAATTTTTCACCTTGGAAGATATTCTCTTTAATCTATCCCTAAATACTAAAACTTGACCCCTTTTGATAAAGAAGGAGGCCATCTCTACTGTAGCTACAGCTACTTTCTCACTATCCTCCAATTTGATAGCCTGATCTAATAAAGTTTCATATGATGTCTGTGATGCTTATCTATCTCCATTGAGTTTTCCACTAAAGTCAGCAGAAAACAACCTAAACACTAGATTTCAAAAGATCTCACCAATTATTTCCAACCACAGACCATCAATTCCCACTGTAATGTTAGTATCAGCTGTTCATGGAAATCTTTCTTATCAAATAATGATATGTTCAATTTCCAATAACCAGCCATCCTAACCATAGGCCTATCTAAGTTTACAAGCCTATGATCCTTATAAAATATTGAGTGAAAACTTGGACAACCTAGGTGCTCTACATCAACTCACCTAATTAGGACTCAGTCAATGTAGCTGGATCACATTACTGAAACTGACCTTATTAGTACATCCATACTACATCCTAGGGATGCTCACTTCAATATTGATTGACAAGATTAAACTTAAATGGTATCACATCCCTTTTATTAGTACTCGATTTTTCACATATGGTCTAAATAGGAGTCTTGGATGGCATACCCCCTGCTAAATCTATCCAGTATGATGTTGTCAAAAATGGCTCAATCTGCCGAAACAAACCACACTACTCCACATGGTGATTGGGTGCATAAACTTCAATGAGACAAAGTGTCTTACCACTTATGGCAACATTCAGCACTCAAAGTATGTCTATTTAATCTGCAAAACCAAGAGCACATGCCAGTCAGAGATTTGCTCATCAGCCAGGAAAATCTTCTAAAGTAACAACTAAAATATACTGAGAAAAGATCAAACCTCTTTGACAGACTATCTTCATGGTTGCAAACTGAAAATTGGCTCAAAACAGACAAGCCCTATACACTGGAGATTGCAAACAAGCCTTGACTTCAGACCTTGTGTATTCACTCTAGCTAACCAGAGAGTCATTGCCAGTCAGTTATGGTTGGTGCTCTGCATGGGGGAAAGGAAATGAGAAGCCTTTCCTATCCACCTTTTGTGACCATCTGAATCTTAATAGTGCCATCAATGTTGTATAGCCCCTTGGTGGGGGTGGGGGTGGGCTTGGGGCAACGGTGATTGCTCAATAATAAAGTTGCATTTGTGTAATGTGTGAAGAAGTAGTTAAGAGGTCATCTGCTGATGGTATTTCTGCCCTGTTTAGGGCCCAGAAAAACCCGGTAGATTGATAATAAGCTATTTCTAATATTACTATTACCCTTATCATGGTCTGACTTCAAAACTGTCACTACCAAGCTGAGACAGACATATTAAAACTGGATCTTTCTTAACAGACAGAGTGACAGCACCTTACCAAATAACAGAAAGATGTTCCCCGAGGAGAAATTTCAAAAAAATTAAATACTGCCTAATGGTTATATCCACCTTGGCAGAAAGGGAAATAAGCTACTGCCACTGCTTAAAACATTCATTAAGCTAAGGGATAGTAGTGTAATTTGTTAGCCAAGGATGGTGAGTTCAATCCTAGGTAGGAGTCAGAATAGTTAAAAGTTCTTCCCCTTTTCATTTTTTCATTTAGATTATAGTGGCAGCTTATTTATCATACATGTTTTAATGTACATTTTTTTTTATTTTCAAGGAAGAGAGATTCTAGGCTGACATACATGATCCAGAATCTTCTTAGAAGAGACACCTCTGCTAGGCAATCTGAAACTTGCCGAGCCAAAAATCCATTCAAGTTTATGTATTGCCTTTCATTCAAGCATTTCACAAATAATTGAAGTTTCAATTCAATATTTGAGTAGATGAGTGATCAGACTCATATATGCTTGCATTGTCAGTTTTACATATTACTGGAAGATTTTCCGTCTTATCTTCAGTGCATAAAAGTTTTATAAGATATTTTCTATAGAATGTGCAGGCTTCAATTATTATCAGCCATAGCAAGTGTCTGCTGCTTGCCTAGTTTTCACAACTCTCTTGACTCTATGAGATTGCCAAGAAATAGGAACATAACTATCATTATCACCCACAATAATGACAATGTATCCTGCTTGAGATCCTCCATTGTTAAATTCAGAAAATCCTGCATCACTATATGCTACCAGTTTTATGCTTGTAAGATTGCCTAAGTTAGGTATACATTCTTGAGGAGATTTTCTTAGCTTTTCTAGTTGATTTATTTACCAGTGATATACTCTCTACTTTTCTATCCTTTAAAAATGATTTTACATCACTTATCTCATAATTTAAACCAGGCTGTATCTGTGTAGCTAGACAACTTAATTTTCCTATTGAGTTTCTACATAATTTGAGCTCATTATTTGAGAAAACTTTGTAGATATCATAGGAATTGATTTCACAAACTCATTTTGACTAATTATTATAGACTCCTTTCACTGACAAATCACAAGACCAAGATATTTGAAACTTGAAGTTTCCTCTGATTTGATCATAAAGACTTCTCTTCAAATTTTACAATGCCTGCCCAGAAGAAGTCATCCACATGAGTTGATATGATTCCATTAATCTTTTTACCATAGTATTATGCAAAGACATCTTGTTCATACTTAGATGGACAGTTTCCCAATTTCATTAGCTCTTCTCTAACTGTTATATAACTTAAGAAGTATCATTCAGTCCATATATAGCATCTTCCATATGTAACATTCAGTAACTTCAGCTTCTGGAATAGGTTTTAGACTGTTTTCAAATTGCTCTCTTTGCAAAAATATTGTCTTGATATCCATAGAATATTAATGTCCACTTCAAAGCCACAATGATGGTCAGGATAATTCATAAACTCTCTTTTGATCAAGTAGGTGAGTCACTTCTAACATATCCAGAGTCTTCATCTTGGAATCATTTTGCAACCAGTCTGACCTTTATTTTAATTCCATCTTTTGTCTCTTTTTGGTGCAAATCCATCTTCTTGTAATTGTATTTTGGCCTGGGTTTGATACAACAGAAAACACTTTGTTTTCAGCCCAGTGATATAATTCCTTTTTTTAGCATATTCTACAATATTGACTGTTAAAAGTAAGCTAATTTCCTCATTGTCTGAAAATTCCTTTTCAAGAGGTTTGCTTTCACAAGAGGCTTCTTGTAGATTTTCTTTTCCATAGTTAAGAAAGTCTTTCCCCTCTACCACATTTATCCCCAAATTAAGTCAAAATGGGTCTAAACCTTAAACACATACATTTAAAATATTTTTGTTTTTGCCAGTAGCTTTTTTAGCTCAATTGATAACTTACATTTTCTTCCAAGAAGGATCATTTTCTGATGCCACTTTGCACATTATCTCTTGCCCTATTCTTGGTAAAATTACATTATCTGTCTTCACAGATTTTTTTATGGATGTCAAGCCTTTTTTGCTATTTAATTCATGAGTTTTTGCATTGTTACTCATGGAAGGACTAATATTTTTCCCATCAAGTGAACCATCCATAGCATCTTCAAAATCTGTACTTTGACTATCTTGGTCCTCTAATGAATCATCTTCCAAATTTTCTGTATTAGATTGGTTCTCATCAGTTGTTGGCACATTCAGTTCTTAAACAAAATCATTTTTATAAATCTGCGGACAACATGGATGAACTTTAACATAGCTTCCTCCATGCTTGATCAATATCTGCTTGTTTTCAGTTCCTATAACTGTTCCTGATCCTATCCAATGGTTTGATTAATTTTTCATAAAATATAAGAGATCTCCATTTCTATATTTAATAGCAGTAATGGGTCTCACCTTTTCAGATGACTTTGCTTGGATAAAGGCCTTTCTTGCTGCATGCATAGCATTCAAGTTGTTACCTATGGATTCACTTAATGTAACACCATCTAAAGCTGGGGGTTTATTTATCCAAACAGAAGGTACATTAGGATTTTTCCCAAATACCAGTTGATTTGGACTATAACCAATTACATTATGCAAAGTATTTTTGAAGCTCAGTGACTAAGCAATGACAAGTTCCAAGCTGCAATCAGTGTCTTCCATAGTTCTGAGTACCATTTAATTAAATATAGCATTGTGGTGTTCATTTAATCCATTGCTCCATGGAATTTGTGCTGATGTAGTTCGTACAATCATATTTAAATTCTAGGCCATGTCTCTGAAAGCTTGATTACCAAATTCTCACCTGTTATCAGTTAGAAAACTAGAAAGAGATCCAAAATATGCAATCCAAAACCGAAATACAATGTTAATTAATTTCTGAACTTTTCTTATTATAGAAGCTACACTGTATCTGGTGGAATGATCTGTTAAATGAAGAATTTTTGTCTCTTTAATTTCTTTTATGTACATAAATACCATTTCATTGAAGTGTTTTGCTAATGAGAAACCAACCATTGACTTGGGTGGTGCTCTTATATTTTAAGCATATGTCACAATTGGAAGTAATTTCCTGAAGCTTTTTCATAAGTTCAACATCAATAACTCCTGCATCTTTTGGAGAGTACTCATTTTCTCATAACTTGGGTGATTTGCTTGTGAAGTTTTTCTGCAAGTTTCCTTTTTTCTCCAACAGAATTATTTTTAATATCCCGAGTGCTGATTAGAACAATACTTTCCTTCTTTTGGAAACCTGGTGTGGCAAAAGAGATGTAATAATGCCCAGAGTTAGTGCAGAAAATTTGAAACTTTTTGGCCAATCTTGAACACACTATCATTTTTAAAATTCAGAACAGTATTAATTTTCTTCATTGCATCTTTGCTCAATAAAAGAGGTATTTTAAACTTTACTACATCAGCATGAATTTCAACATGTTTTCTTGCTAATATACAGGGTAACTTCACTTTGAATATGGATTTCAAGTGTTGGCCATCTCCAAATTTAAATGTAGCATTAATAACCTCTGCTTTCATGTTTCTTTTAACTTTCTTTGGTAAAGTGTCTAGGTAGCAATTATACCAAGTCAAGCTGCACACTGACCTGGAACAACCTGCGTCCAAAATCTTGGCACCAATAGTTTGTCCTAAGAGTGGACTATCCTCAGAGTTATTGTGATTCATAAATATAATATTGGCTTCGAATACTTCTCCATTTCAAAGGCATATTGACAATTTTTAGCCCAACTGCATGGGTAGATGCACAAATAGCACATCTAGAGGGTTTACCATCAGATCCAAGAGGATTTTGTTTCTTGGTTTTATGCTTTTGATAATTGATATTACTTCATTTATTGAATTTATTACCTCTATCTGTATTGTCTCTTCATGTCCTACCATGATAATACTTCTGTTGATTTCTGTGAACAGAGCTATACATATGTCCTTTTTCTGTGCATCACTATTTTCATCCAAATATTAAGCTAAGTGCACATCAATTGGTTCAGACTTTATTTGATGGATTGCTGGAGAGGAAGTAGTCATTAAAGTCTCTGATCTAACACCATTCAACTTTTTTTTTTATTTGAACTGTCATTTAATTAAGTGTTATGTCTCTGATGGTAGCCATTATTAGTTTTTCATTGTTTTCTCCCCAATTAGCACTTTTGAGGGCTCTGTAAGTCAATACAGCATTCAGCAATTTAATATCATGTTCACTGAGTTGCTGAACCATATGGTCAAATTCTATAATGAAATCAGCAATGGTGATATTTTGTGGTCTCATATTTTTCAAGATACCCCATCAGAGCCACTTGATTGAACAGAGAGTTCAACATTTCATATAATAACTTCATTCCTTCTTCTGTGTTTAATTTATCAGGGTCCATTTCCAGCATTGCTTCTCTGGCTATACCATTTAGACTCAAAAACACAGTTGGAACTCTTTTCATCATATCTATATTTGTAGCCATTTCCCAGATCTTCATTTCTTTTTCTTTCTAAGCATGGTATTTTTCTGGGATAAGCACTGATGGGGCTAAAATCCTAATATTTGTAGCCATTTGTCTTTTTTTTATATTAACTATGCTCTGCTACTAGATGTAAAAACAGGATTTTGCTCAACAAACAGTGACAGTACTTCACCAGACAACAAGACGTTTCTCCATATTGCTAACATTTTGTGACACCAAATATCAAAGGACTCCCTACTCACTCTAAAGCAAATAAATAAAAATATATTATTTATTTTATACCTTGAGTTGGTTTGTTTTATTCCAAAGTTTCCAGTAAAGAAAATAAAACACCTATCCAAACTGTTTCATAAAATATTTTAACAATGTTCAGTTTACAATTCTAAGAAATCATAAAATATTTCTGTTTTAAAAATTCCTTTATCTACAAGGATAAAAATTTGCATAAGGCATGTGAGGCACACATAAGTGTCATTTTTATGTACACTGCATGCCAAATTATTATCGAGATAACTTTTTTCTAATATTTCAAAAACTGTCCAATCAATTCACACAAAATTTTCACTCAATGTTGGCAACACTAATCTGCGCAATCACTGAAATTTTTGTACTGATCTACGCAATGTAAACAAACTGGCACCATATTTGTTATCAGCACAGTGATTTGAGCGTCACCTGCTATCCTCTTCTATTATGAGATGCACCACACTATTTTGAAACAGGTGTAAGAAAACTCAGCACTGCCAATTCAACACTGCTTACTGAGTGCCAGGACAACTCAGCACTGCCAATTCAACACTGTTTACTGAGTGCCAGGACAACTCAGAACTGAGGCAACAAAGCATTATGTAAAATATGAACTCTAAAATATCAAAATATCTTTATTAAAAAAGATAAATTACATTATGATTTAAAACTGCTTCATTTTGTTTAAATTTTTTTTTTATTTACTTTATTAAAAATAATTAAAAACAAAAACTGGTTCATATTTTATATACTTTTCAAATGCCTTATTTAAAAAAATATTCACTAATTAAGGTTTTAATCCTTAATAAATTACTTTTATTCAGTTATAAAAAAGTTATGTTTTTCTGGTGCTGAGTTGTCTCAGTTCGGAATTGTCCCAGTGCTCAGTTGCCAGTGTTGGGTTGTCTCAGTCCTGAATTGTCCTAGTGCTCAGTTACTGGTCCTGAATTATCTCAGTGCTCAGTTACTAGTCCTGAGTTGTCTCAGCCCTGAATTGTCTCAGTACTCAGTTGCTGGGGCTGAGTTGTCCCAGTCCTGAGTTGTCTCAGTGCTCAGTTACTGGTGTTGAGTTGGAAGTGTTGAGTTGTCCCTTCCTCTTTGGAAAGCACTGTATTAAGTTGTATTTCTTGAAAGTAGTTTTGTTACAACCTTCATCATGGAATGCAACTTTTTATTTTTATCTTTTCATGTTTTAAAAGCAGTTTTAACATCCAGTCTTTGATTTGTTGTAAGCCAACATAATCCCATAATGTCAATTTTCGATGTAAGTTGGAATTGAATTAATCCACAACTTAAGTTTTTCATTTTCTGGTGAAGTACAATGCCACTTATGACACTTTTGTTTTTGAGTTGTGCATAGGATGCATTGTTAGTAGTTTGCAAATTTTAATATCAATTTTGTGAATGACCAATCAATAATATTAATGTCATGTATGTCTATATGCATTGTTGATGTCTATATCATAGGATGCATTGTTTGCAAATTTTAATATAATTTTTGTGAATGAACAATCAATAATATTAATGCCATATATGAATTGTTGATGTATTTTGTTTCTGGAATTTGATTCAGTGTTCCAAATTGCTCATACCCTCTGGTAACATTTTCTCTTTATTTTTTTCTCCCATTGCTGAGTGCTTAATTGCATCTTCTTCACAAATATCTTGTAGCAAGGAAGAACAGCCATGATTAGCATGCAATCGATGCAGAAATAGCCAAAAAGGATTCAGCAGTGTCCAGCATCTGATCAAGATGAAACAAGTGGTTATTTGGATTTGGCAGCCAATAAGAAAAAAGATGACCACTGAGTTGGCTTATGGATCCTCAAAGTGGAAAACTTGTACACACTATGAAGTTTGTTAAAAGGATTGTGTTTAGTGCCTGTTGGCATGTTGGCAACTTTCAGTGTTAAAGAGCTGGCTGTAATTATTCATTTTTAACATATATCCAAATATTTGTAACTGTCCTTTGGCTTTCATTATTTTATTATTATATCCTTATTGAGTACAATATTTCTGGTTCTTAATAGTTCTCCTTTGACAAATTGAAACTTAACATTTTTTTAAGTTCAAATTTCATTCTGATATCATCACTAAATTGGTGTACCACTGATTTTTTGCAAAAATTTTAAATCATTCATATAAAAGAGATGACTTGTTTCATTTAATATTTTGCTCAGCTGAATTAATGCCAAACAGAAAAAGAAAGATAATGAATCTCCTCAGAAGTTTACAAAATGGATATTGGCTTCACCAAAATTAATGGTTCTAGTGTTTGCGTTCACAGTCTATGTGGACCATCATAATGTGTAATAAGAAATTCCTGGCAAAAATTTTGAATGGTTCTAGATATTCTTCAATCCAATTATGACAAAGAATATCTAAGTCTTCTTATAGTCTACCCAGGAAAGTAAAACTTTTTTGTACATATTATGACAATAATTTAGAATCAAATTATTTATTAAAAATTGATCCTAACATCCATATGACATGTGTTTTCTGTTAATCAGGAAATATTTTGTTGATAAGGTAAATATAGTATGTTTGATCAGAATAGATGTGATAGTTTTATACCTTGTTTAAGATGTGTTAAATATCTATAGTTTTTAGAGATTTTTATTTTATCATTTTGAGAGAGAAAATGCGATAATATTAACCAGTCACTATCAGGTCATTTGCAGTTTGTTAATAAAGGAGGCTAGTGTTTTTATGAGAACTTGTCAAAATATTCAATCAAAGGTTTGAAATTTTATTCTTTTATGGCCTCTTCCATTTATTGCACATTTTTAAAGCAATTTCTAAAATTTCCTTCCAACTTTGCACTTCAAAATGTGCTGTGTTTTTTAATCTTTTTATGTATGTGGTAACAAAGACGTGTTCCTTTTTTTTCTGATCATAATCTATTGCAAAAGTCACACATTTCCTGCTCTGTAAATGTATATTCTACTTTGTACTTTTTCTTATTTTGCTGTAAAATCTTTTTTGGCTGATTTTGAAAATCTTGTTATCTTTGAGAAACCTAGATTGGTGTATGCATTTGTGGTTTTTGCTTACACTTTTTATTTTATCTTTTCTATTATTTCATAAATTTGGTCAACAAATTTTATTTTAGTTTTTTTATTTGATTTCATTGATCTTTGACAATTTGAAGATATGACTGTTGCTGATATTTTTTAGTATTTCTATGTCAGACATAAGAATATTGATTTGTTTCTTGATTTTTCTTTCTGTGCTGGATTTTTCAAAAAATTTTCATTTAATTTTTCAGTTATAGTAGATACAATTTGGTACATATAGTAATAGAAATGTAGACTAAATTATTCAAGAAAATGTTCACTTCTGTTTATGTTGTTTTTAATGATCATATTTACCTAGTAAATAATTTTATCCTTTATTCAGTTATGGATTTTTGGTACAGCTGGACTTTAATCCATTTGTAGATTATAGATGTTAATAACTTCAACAAGTTCCTCTGCAATGCTCCGGACTGTCTGAAGTGCCTGTGGATTATTTCATATTTCACAGTTTATTTGTGTTGATATCATTTCTGCTGATATCAGCTGAACTGTTAAGAACTACATCAACAAATTCCTCTGCAATGCTCCGGACTGTCTGAAGTGCCTGTGCATTATTTCATATTTCACAGTATATTTGTGTTGATATCATTTCTGCTGATATCAGCTGAACTGTTAAGAACTTCCTCAACAAATTCCTCTGCAATGCTCTGGACTGTGTGAAGTGCCTGTGGATTATTTCATATTTCACAGTTTATCTGTGTTGATATCATTTCTGCTGATATCAGTTGAACTGTTAAGAACTTCATCAACAAATTCCTCTGCAATGCTCCAGATTATCTGAAGTGCATGTGGATTATTTCATATTTCACAGTTTATTTTTTGTTGATATCATTTCTGCTGATATCAACAAATTCCTCTGCAATGCTCCGGACTGTCTAAAGTGCCTGTGGATTATTTCATATTTCACAGTTTATTTGTGTTGATATCATTTCTGCTGATATCAGCTGAACTGTTAAGAACTTCATTAACAAATTCCTCTGCAATGCTCCGGACTGTCTGAAGTGCCTGTGGATTATTTGATATTTCACAGTTTATTTGTGTTGATATCATTTCCGCTGATATCAGTTGAACTGTTAAGAACTTCATCAACAAATTCCTCTGCAATGCTCTGGACTGTGTGAAGTGCGTGTGGATTATTTCATATTTCACAGTTTATCTGTGTTGATATCATTTCTGCTGATATCAGTTGAACTGTTAAGAACTTCATCAACAAATTCCTATGCAATACTCTAGACTGTCTGAAGTGCCTGGGGATTATTTCATATCTCACAGTTTATTTGTGTTGATATCATTTTCGCTGATATCAGTTGAACTGTTAAGAACTTCATCAACAAATTCCTCTGGAATGCTCCAGATTGTCTGAAGTGCCTGGGGATTATTTCATATTTCACAGTTTATTTTTTGTTGATATCATTTCTGCTGATATCAACAAATTCCTCTGCAATGCTCCGGACTGTCTAAAGTGCCTGTGGATTATTTCATATTTCACAGTTTATTTGTGTTGATATCATTTCTGCTGATATCAGCTGAACTGTTAAGAACTTCATCAACAAATTTCTCTGCAATGCTCCAGACTGTCTGAAGTGCCTGTGGATTATTTCATATTTCACAGTTTATCTGTGTTGATATCATTTCTGCTGATATCAGTTGAACTGTTAAGAACTTCATCAACAAATTCCTCTACAATGCTCCGGATTGTCTGAAGTGCCTGTGGATTATTTCATATTCCACAGTTTATTTGTGTTGATATCATTTCTGCTGATATCAGCTGAACTGTTAAGAACTTCATCAAAAATACCTCTGCAATGCTCTGGACCATCTGAAGTGCCTGTGGATTATTTCATATCTCGCAGTTTATTTGTGTTGATATCATTTCTGCTGATATCAGCTGAACTGTTAAGAACTTCATCAACAAATTTCTCTGCAATGCTCCAGACTGTCTGTAGTGCCTGTGGATTATTTGATATTTCACAGTTTATTTGTTGATATCATTTCTGCTGATATCAATTGAACTGTTAAGAACTTCATCAACAAATTCCTATGGAATACTCCGGACTGTGTGAAGTGCCTGTGGATTATTTGATATTTCACAGTTTATTTGTGTTGATATCATTTCCGCTGATATCAGTTGAACTGTTAAGAACTTCATCAACAAATTCCTCTGCATTGCTCCAAGATTGTCTGAAGTGCCTGTGGATTATTTCATATTTCACAGTTTATTTTTTGTTGATATCATTTCTGCTGATATCAACAAATTCCTCTGCAATGCTCCGGACTGTCTGAAGTGCCTGGGGATTATTTCATATCTCACAGTTTATTTGTGTTGATATCATTTCCGCTGATATCAGTTGAATTATTAAGAACTTCATCAACAAATTCCTCTGGAATGCTCCAGATTGTCTGAAGTGCCTGGGGATTATTTGATATTTCACAGTTTATTTGTGTTGATATCATTTCTGCTGATATCAGCTGAACTGTTAAGAACTTCATCAACAAATTCCTCTGCAATGCTCCGCACTGTCTGAAGTGCCTGTGGATTATTTCATATTTCACAGTTTATTTGTGTTGATATCATTTCTGCTGATATCAGCTGAACTGTTAAGAACTTCATCAACAAATTCCTCTGCAATGCTCCGGACTGTGTTAAGTGCCTGTGGATTATTTGATATTTCACAGTTTATTTGTGTTGATATCATTTCTGCTGAAATCAGTTGAACTGTTAAGAACTTCATCAACAAATTCCTCTGCATTGCTCCAAGATTGTCTGAAGTGCCTGTGGATTATTTCATATTTCACAGTTTATTTTTTGTTGATATCATTTCTGCTGATATCAACAAATTCCTCTGCAATGCTCCGGACTGTCTAAAGTGCCTGTGGATTATTTCATATTTCACAGTTTATTTGTGTTGATATCATTTCTGCTGATATCAGCTGAACTATTAAGAACTTCATCAACAAATTTCTCTGCAATGCTCCAGACTGTCTGAAGTGCCTGTGGATTATTTCATATTTCACAGTTTATTTGTGTTGATATCATTTCTGCTGATATCAGCTGAACTGTTAAGAACTTCATCAACAAATTCCTCTGCAATGCTCTGGACTGTGTCAAGTGCCTGTGGATTATTTCATATTTCACAGTTTATCTGTGTTGATATCATTTCTGCTGATATCAGTTGAACTGTTAAGAACTTCATCAACAAATTCCTCTGCAATGCTCCGCACTGTCTAAAGTGCCTGTGGATTATTTCATATGTCACAGTTTATTTGTGTTGATATCATTTCTGCTGATATCAGCTGAACTGTTAAGAACTTCCTCAACAAATTCCTCTGCAATGCTCTGGACTGTGTGAAGTGCCTGTGGATTATTTCATATTTCACAGTTTATCTGTGTTGATATCATTTCTGCTGATATCAGTTGAACTGTTAAGAACTTCATCAAAAATACCTCTGCAATGCTCTGGACCATCTGAAGTGCCTGTGGATTATTTCATATCTCGCAGTTTATTTGTGTTGATATCATTTCTGCTGATATCAGCTGAACTGTTAAGAACTTCATCAACAAATTTCTCTGCAATGCTCCAGACTGTCTGTAGTGCCTGTGGATTATTTGATATTTCACAGTTTATTTGTTGATATCATTTCTGCTGATATCAATTGAACTGTTAAGAACTTCATCAACAAATTCCTATGGAATACTCCGGACTGTGTGAAGTGCCTGTGGATTATTTGATATTTCACAGTTTATTTGTGTTGATATCATTTCCGCTGATATCAGTTGAACTGTTAAGAACTTCATCAACAAATTCCTCTGCATTGCTCCAAGATTGTCTGAAGTGCCTGTGGATTATTTCATATTTCACAGTTTATTTTTTGTTGATATCATTTCTGCTGATATCAACAAATTCCTCTGCAATGCTCCGGACTGTCTGAAGTGCCTGGGGATTATTTCATATCTCACAGTTTATTTGTGTTGATATCATTTCCGCTGATATCAGTTGAATTATTAAGAACTTCATCAACAAATTCCTCTGGAATGCTCCAGATTGTCTGAAGTGCCTGGGGATTATTTGATATTTCACAGTTTATTTGTGTTGATATCATTTCTGCTGATATCAGCTGAACTGTTAAGAACTTCATCAACAAATTCCTCTGCAATGCTCCGCACTGTCTGAAGTGCCTGTGGATTATTTCATATTTCACAGTTTATTTGTGTTGATATCATTTCTGCTGATATCAGCTGAACTGTTAAGAACTTCATCAACAAATTCCTCTGCAATGCTCCGGACTGTGTGAAGTGCCTGTGGATTATTTGATATTTCACAGTTTATTTGTGTTGATATCATTTCTGCTGATATCAGTTGAACTGTTAAGAACTTCATCAACAAATTCCTCTGCATTGCTCCAAGATTGTCTGAAGTGCCTGTGGATTATTTCATATTTCACAGTTTATTTTTTGTTGATATCATTTCTGCTGATATCAACAAATTCCTCTGCAATGCTCCGGACTGTCTAAAGTGCCTGTGGATTATTTCATATTTCACAGTTTATTTGTGTTGATATCATTTCTGCTGATATCAGCTGAACTATTAAGAACTTCATCAACAAATTTCTCTGCAATGCTCCAGACTGTCTGAAGTGCCTGTGGATTATTTCATATTTCACAGTTTATTTGTGTTGATATCATTTCTGCTGATATCAGCTGAACTGTTAAGAACTTCATCAACAAATTCCTCTGCAATGCTCTGGACTGTGTCAAGTGCCTGTGGATTATTTCATATTTCACAGTTTATCTGTGTTGATATCATTTCTGCTGATATCAGTTGAACTGTTAAGAACTTCATCAACAAATTCCTCTGCAATGCTCCGCACTGTCTAAAGTGCCTGTGGATTATTTCATATGTCACAGTTTATTTGTGTTGATATCATTTCTGCTGATATCAGCTGAACTGTTAAGAACTTCCTCAACAAATTCCTCTGCAATGCTCTGGACTGTGTGAAGTGCCTGTGGATTATTTCATATTTCACAGTTTATCTGTGTTGATATCATTTCTGCTGATATCAGTTGAACTGTTAAGAACTTCATCAACAAATTCCTCTACAATGCTCCGGATTGTCTGAAGTGCCTGTGGATTATTTCATATTTCACAGTTTATCTGTGTTGATATCATTTCTGCTGATATCAGTTGAACTGTTAAGAACTTCATCAACAAATTCCTCTACAATGCTCCGGATTGTCTGAAGTGCCTGTGGATTATTTGATATTTCACAGTTTATTTGTGTTGATATCATTTCTGCTGATATCAATTGAACTGTTAAGAACTTCATCAACAAATTCCTATGCAATACTCTAGACTGTCTGAAGTGCCTGGGGATTATTTCATATCTCACAGTTTATTTGTGTTGATATCATTTCCGCTGATATCAGTTGAATTGTTAAGAACTTCATCAACAAATTCCTCTGGAATGCTCCAGATTGTCTGAAATGCCTGGGGATTATTTCATATTTCACAGTTTATTTTTTTTTGATATCATTTTTGATGATATCAACAAATTCCTCTGCAATGCTCCGGACTGTCTAAAGTGCCTGTGGATTATTTCATATTTCACAGTTTATTTGTGTTGATATCATTTCTGCTGATATCAGCTGAACTGTTAAGAACTTCATCAACAAATTTCTCTGCAATGCTCCAGACTGTCTGAAGTGCCTGTGGATTATTTCATATTTCACAGTTTATCTGTGTTGATATCATTTCTGCTGATATCAGTTGAACTGTTAAGAACTTCATCAACAAATTCCTCTACAATGCTCCGGATTGTCTGAAGTGCCTGTGGATTATTTCATATCTCGCAGTTTATTTGAGTTGATATCATTTCTCCTGATATCAGCTGAACTGTTAAGAACTTCATCAACAAATTCCTCTGCAATGCTCCGGACCATCTGAAGTGCCTGTGGATTATTCCATATCTCGCAGTTTATTTGTGTTGATATCATTTCTGCTGATATCAGTTGAACTGTTAAGAACTTCATCAACAAATTCCTCTGCAATGCTCCAGACTGTCTGAAGTGCCTGTGGATTATTTGATTTTTCACAGTTTATTTGTGTTGATATCATTTCTGCTGATATCAATTGAACTGTTAAGAACTTCATCAACAAATTCCTATGCAATACTCTAGACTGTCTGAAGTGCCTGGGGATTATTTCATATCTCACAGTTTATTTGTGTTGATATCATTTCCGCTGATATCAGTTGAATTGTTAAGAACTTCATCAACAAATTCCTCTGGAATGCTCCAGATTGTCTGAAGTGCCTGGGGATTATTTCATATTTCACAGTTTATTTGTGTTGATATCATTTCTGCTGATATCAGCTGAACTGTTAAGAACTTCATCAACAAATTCCTCTGCAATGCTCCGGACTGTGTGAAGTGCCTGTGGATTATTTCATATTTCACAGTTTATTTGTGTTGATATCATTTCTGCTGACATCAGCTGAACTGTTAAGAACTTCATCAACAAATTCCTCTGCAATGCTCCGGACTGTGTGAAGTGCCTGTGGATTATTTCATATTTCACAATTTATTTGTGTTGATATCATTTCTGCTGATATCAGCTGAACTGTTAAGAACTTCATCAACAAATTCCTCTGCAATGCTCCGGACTGTGTGAAGTGCCTGTGGATTATTTCATATTTCACAGTTTATTTGTGTTGATATCATTTCTGCTGATATCAGCTGAACTGTTAAGAACTTCATCAACAAATTCCTCTGCAATGCTCCGGACTGTGTGAAGTGCCTGTGGATTATTTCATATTTCACAGTTTATTTGTGTTGATATCATTTCTGCTGATATCAGCTGAACTGTTAAGAACTTCATCAACAAATTCCTCTGCAATGCTCCGGACTGTGTGAAGTGCCTGTGGATTATTTCATATTTCACAGTTTATTTGTGTTGATATCATTTCTGCTGATATCAGCTGAACTGTTAAGAACTTCATCAGCAATGGTCTTGACTGTCTGAAGTGCCTGTTAACTATTTTGTATTTCATATGTTCTGCTATTTCTTTTCTGTCTGAATTTTTGTGAAGACGACTTGTTATTATTTACACTATTTATATGCAGATTGTAGTTCTTATTTTTCTTGTCATCACAACATTTTCTGCTTTGTGCACAACAGCAGAAAAATTGTAATAGCAACAACAATGATGATGACAATAGGCTGAATGCAAATAGTGTATATATCTATTTCTTTGTTTTACATTTATTTTGCATTAACTCTGTTGATTTGAACTGTGTTTGTTAAGTTACCACTCATATATTATTATATGTTTTTCGTTATTTGATCTATTTTGATATCAGCAGTTTTTTTATTATATTTTTATATACATTCACAAGGGTATTCCTACTGACATTTGGCCATATGTCAGAATTCTTTTGCCCCCATATTCAATACGTTTGTTCAGTGTTTGAAACTTTTCATGGCTGTTTAGTAGGTCTCCTTAATTTGTTTCTTGTCATCCAAGGATCATCTCTCTCTTGATTTTAGTAGTACCTGTTATGGGAGATATCTATTCCTAAATATTTGGAAACCAGTAGCTGACCCCAGACTGATTTTTCACTGAGGAGTAGGAAACAACCAATCTACTATGAATTTTTGTCTGTAAAAATTTATGATCTTTGTCTGTTTTATCCATGACTGTGAAGAGGTAACTTAATTTGAGATACCACTCCTAGGATCAACTGAGACTAAAGTGTTTTTCCAGCTTATAAGACACTGTTAGTACACACTGGAGGCTGTCATGTCTTGCAGCGGGTGCAAGACTAATGTGACAGTCAAGGATCATCATCTGATAGTAGATAAGTAATTGGACTCACTGAATTTGATGATTCCACTTATGCAGATATTCTGGAAACTAATCTGGATATGCTGGATGATTCTATGGGAAACAATTTATCAACACACATTGCAAGAAAACACCAGGTTCAAGTGACCCACTCCAGGCTGTTGCATTTGTGATTATGAGATCAGTGGGAGTGTGGTGAAGAAAATTGGTGACTATAAGTGACAGCATGTCGTGTATTATCTGCTGGTGGAAAAGGGAGGCTTGCAGATATAGAGAATATTAGACAAATTTTTATCTCACCTCAGCCAATCACTGACTTTCTAATTTGCATATAAGCAGAGTACCCTGAATAATGGGATGATGTGGTTTTCTTGTTTGCTGTGGTGTGTGAAAGACAGTATTGTGACCTATGACCTACAAATTTGTAGCTTTTGATTTGTAGATTTTTATTTTTATTTTTGCTACTTCTGGAACTTTTCAACTACATGAATAATCACCAGTGATGAAAAGTGAATTCTCTAGAAATATATCAAATGAAAATTACAATGGTTAGCACTCACTGCAATAGAAGAATCCATTACCAAATGAAGACTGCACTCCAAAAATTATGATTTTTGAAGTAGTACGTAGAGCATGTCATCTATCATGAAGTGTTGAAATAAAACAAAACAGTTAATATGGAGAAGTATTGCTGTCAATTAGAAGCTCTGAGTCAAAATCTGCAGTAAAAGTGTTTATCCTGGGTTAATCATAAAGATGTATTGTTTTTAAATAATAATACAAGATCTCATATTGACTGAATCACTTATAACACTAAATATGGAAGTTTTGTTTCATTGGAACATTTTTAAAAGAAAATAGTATATTAATTGTGAAGAGGTTAAAACTGATTTTGAGTTTTTGTTTGCATTCAAACCTGACAAATTTTATACCCAAGGAAACACCAATTTGCCCAATAGATAGGGACTATATTGTTGGTAATGAGTGGAAAATATTATCTTGCTTAAATTTATCAATTAAGACCAAAGAACTATTTGTTTCTCTTCCATCTTTCAGGCTAATATATCAGATCTATCTATCTCATTCTGTTCACATCTATCAGTACATATCTATCTATCAACACATCTATCAGCACATCAGCTCATATCTGTCTATTTATCTATTGCAATCTCTTTATATCTGTCTATTGTAATCTATTCATATCTATCTATTCATATCTATCTATCTATCAGCACATATCTATCTTGCTGCAAGTATATCTGTCAGATAGTGAAATGGAAGGTTTACTTTTTAAGTGATTCTGGTGCTGCTGCTACAGCTGGTGGTGGTGGTAGTAGGTGGAGGTGATAATGATAAAAATGATAGAGAATTAATGAGAATTTGAATAATACATTTTTGTCTCTGAGGCACCATCCAGTAAACTTAATGATTGCGTCTGTCATTTTAGCTTCTTTCTGCTAAAATTAAATAGGCAGTGTTTCTAGGGACTGCCCATGCAAACATGCTAAGAATATAGAAGTGATCAGTGGTTTCTTTAAGGATGGAAGCAGAAAGCAGATTTCATTATCACAAGTACTTGTTATTTTCTTGGCTGTATTTTGTCAGACCTGCTGTAATTAATAACTTTATATTGATTGGCTGCTTGCTTCTTACTCAAATGCACTGGCACCTTCAATTAATGCTTGTCTAACCAAAGGGCAATGAGATTGGCAGAGTTGAATTTGCCTATTAGCATGTAATCAAGGGAAAAATCTATCTATTTCGGTTCATAGCTATCTGATTGTGTTCACATCTCCCTCTCTCTCTCTATATATATATATAAATATTTCATTCTATTCATATCTATCTATTTATTTTAGTCTATTCATGTTCATCTATCTCATTTTTTCCCTATCTATACTGTTCATTATCTATGTATTTACTTCATTCTATTCATATCTATCTATTTATTTCAGTCTATTCATGTTCATCTATCTCATTTTTTCCCTATCTATACTATTCTTTAGCTACATATTTATTTCAGTCTATTCATATCTATCTATTTATTTCAGTCTATTCATGTTCATCTATCTCATTTTTTCCCTATCTATACTGTTCATTATCTATATATCTATTTCAGTCTATTCATATCTATTTATTTTAGTCTATTCATGTTCATCTATCTCATTTTTTCTCTATCTATACTGTTCATTATCTATGTATTTATTTCAGTCTATTCATATCTATTTATTTCAGTCTATTCATGTTCATCTATCTCATTTTTTCCCTATCTATACGGTTCATTATCTATATATTTATTTTAGTCTATTCATATCTATCTATTTATTTCAGTCTATTCATGTTCATCTATCTCATTTTTTCCCTATCTATACGGTTCATTATCTATATATCTATTTCAGTCTATTCATATCTATCTATTTATTTCAGTCTATTCATGTTCATCTATCTCATTTTTTCTCTATCTATACTGTTCATTATCTATATATCTATTTCAGTCTATTCATATCTATCTATTTATTTCAGTCTATTCATGTTCATCTATCTCATTTTTTCTCTATCTATACTGTTCATTATCTATATATCTATTTCAGTCTATTCATATCTATCTATTTATTTCAGTCTATTCATGTTCATCTATCTCATCTTTTCCCTACCTATACTGTTCATTATCTATGTATTTATTTCAGTCTATTCATATCTATCTATTTATTTTAGTCTATTCATGTTCATCTATCTCATTTTTTCCCTATCTATACTGTTCATTATCTATGTATTTATTTCAGTCTATTCATATCTATTTATTTCAGTCTATTCATGTTCAACTATCTCATTTTTTCCCTATCTATACTGTTCATTATCTATGTATTTATTTCAGTCTATCCATATCTATTTATTTCAGTCTATTCATGTTCATCTATCTCATTTTTTCCCTATCTATACTGTTCGTTATCTATATATCTATTTCAGTCTATTCATATCTATCTATTTATTTCAGTCTATTCATGTTCATCTATCTCATTTTTTCCCTATCTATACTGTTCATTATCTATATATCTATTTCAGTCTATTCATATCTATTTATTTCAGTCTATTCATGTTCAACTATCTCATTTTTTCCCTATCTATACTGTTCATTATCTATATATCTATTTCAGTCTATTCATATCTATCTATTTATTTTAGTCTATTCATGTTCATCTATCTCATTTTTTCTCTATCTATACTGTTCATTATCTATGTATTTATTTCAGTCTATTCATATCTATTTATTTCAGTCTATTCATGTTCATCTATCTCATTTTTTCTCTATCTATACTGTTCATTATCTATATATCTATTTCAGTCTATTCATATCTATTTATTTCAGTCTATTCATGTTCATCTATCTCATTTTTTCTCTATCTATACTGTTCATTATCTATATATCTATTTCAGTCTATTCATATCTATCTATTTATTTTAGTCTATTCATGTTCATCTATCTCATTTTTTCTCTATCTATACTGTTCATTATCTATGTATTTATTTCAGTCTATTCATATCTATCTATTTATTTCAGTCTATTCATGTTCATCTATCTCATTTTTCCCTATCTATACTGTTCATAATCTATGTATTTATTTCAGTCTATTCATATCTATCTATTTATTTCAGTCTATTGATGTTCATCTATCTCATTTTTTCTCTATCTATACTGTTCATTATCTATGTATTTATTTCAGTCTATTCATATCTATCTATTATTTCAGTCTATTCATGTTCATCTATCTCATTTTTTCCCTATCTATACTGTTCATTATCTATATATTTATTTTATGAATAAAAATGACAATAGGAAAACTGGTAATTGCTGACGCGTTTCGTCCAATGTGGACTTTATCAAAGCAAAATACGAAAATGAAATTAAATGAACAAAGTAACTAATAAAAACAAAAACAGAATGTATCTAGCAACTGGAATGGAGAGAAACGCTATTTTCATATTTTTAACTGAAAAATAACGTCAGTAATTGTCACGTGTGGAGAATATTGTAATTATAATTGTGTTGATGTATTCAACCATTTTCTTTTGATTTTATGAATCTGTTGTGTATATTTGTTTGTAAGAGCATTAATTTTGTTAAGAAAGGTGAAATAGGGAAAAAACCTGGGCGTAGATTAATATTTGGGTAGTTTACTATGGCGGCACTCTCCAGAATTTTCCTTCTGAGTGAGTTATTTTCTTTTTTTATGAGTGTAGCATTTTTAAAATCAAAATTATGGTTGAATTTATTTCTATGTATGACTAGTGCATTAGCTAAGTTGTTTTTTGTGAGGTCTCTTTTGTGCTCATAAATGCGTTTTCTCAAACTTCTACTTGTTTCTCCAATATATTGAGAGGAACAGTTTTGGCAATTTATTCTATAAATGCCTGCTTCAGAAATATTAGTGCTATTATTGTTTGAAGATCTTAGTATATCCATAATGGTTTTGGAAGTGTTTGTGACTATTTCAAGATTATTTAGATGGGATAGGTTATTCTGGATAGTGGACGTGACAGAATTGGTCGGTAGTATTATGTATCTGTTTTCATGTGATTTACTATTGCGGATTATGTTATTAGTCTTGTTGCGGTTGTATATTTTGTATGCCTTTCTTCTTGCGCTGTGGATGAAATGATATGGGTATTGTAGGTTTTTGAATGTGTTTTCTATGTATGTTTCTTCTTTAAGTAAATATTGGGGACTACAGATTCTTAATGCTCTTAGATAGAAACCTATAATAATTCCAGGAAAGGCATACAAAATATACAACCGCAACAAGACTAATAACATAATCCGCAATAGTAAATCACATGAAAACAGATACATAATACTACCGACCAATTCTGTCACGTCCACTATCCAGAATAACCTATCCCATCTAAATAATCTTGAAATAGTCACAAACACTTCCAAAACCATTATGGATATACTAAGATCTTCAAACAATAATAGCACTAATATTTCTGAAGCAGGCATTTATAGAATAAATTGCCAAAACTGTTCCTCTCAATATATTGGAGAAACAAGTAGAAGTTTGAGAAAACGCATTTATGAGCACAAAAGAGACCTCACAAAAAACAACTTAGCTAATGCACTAGTCATACATAGAAATAAATTCAACCATAATTTTGATTTTAAAAATGCTACACTCATAAAAAAAGAAAATAACTCACTCAGAAGGAAAATTCTGGAGAGTGCCGCCATAGTAAACTACCCAAATATTAATCTACGCCCAGGTTTTTTCCCTATTTCACCTTTCTTAACAAAATTAATGCTCTTACAAACAAATATACACAACAGATTCATAAAATCAAAAGAAAATGGTTGAATACATCAACACAATTATAATTACATCTATCTCATTTTTTCTCTATCTATACTGTTCATTATCTATGTATTTATTTCAGTCTATTCATATCTATTTATTTCAGTCTATTCATGTTCATCTATCTCATTTTTTCCCTATCTATACTGTTCTTTATCAACATCTTTATTTCAGTCTATTCATATCTATCTATTTATTTCAGTCTATTCATGTTCATCTATCTCATTTTTTCTCTATCTATACTGTTCATTATCTATGTATTTATTTCAGTCTATTCATATCTATTTATTTCAGTCTATTCATGTTCATCTATCTCATTTTTTCCCTATCTATACTGTTCTTTATCAACATCTTTATTTCAGTCTATTCATATCTATCTATTTATTTCAGTCTATTCATGTTCATCTATCTCATTTTTTCCCTATCTATACTGTTCATTATCTATATATCTATTTCAGTCTATTCATATCTATCTATTTATTTTAGTCTATTCATGTTCATCTATCTCATTTTTTCTCTATCTATACTGTTCATTATCTATATATCTATTTCAGTCTATTCATATCTATCTATTTATTTTAGTCTATTCATGTTCATCTATCTCATTTTTTCCCTATCTATACTGTTCATTATCTATATATCTATTTCAGTCTATTCATATCTATCTATTTATTTTAGTCTATTCATGTTCATCTATCTCATTTTTTCTCTATCTATACTGTTCATTATCTATGTATTTATTTCAGTCTATTCATATCTATCTATTTATCTATTTAAGTCTGTTTACATCTATCTAATTCTGTTCATATCCATATATTCAACAATCTATATGTCAATTTCAATCTGCTCAAATCTAGCTAGCTATCAATTTCAGTTTGTTCACATCTCTCTCTCTCTATATATATATATATATATGTATATATGATAAAATATAGTTTCAGGGCATGCTATATTTATGGGTTATAGTGCGCAATATTAGGGATAGAGTATATGTAAATGTAAAAATGGACATTGAAGTCAACACCCAGAGTAGATGGTAACTTCAGTGTCCACATACACACACACACACACACACACACACATATATATATTTAATTCTGTTCATATCTATTTCAGTCTACCATGTCTATCTATCACATTCTGTTCATTATTTATCTAGCTATCTGTCTATTTCATCATATCCATAATTATGTATCTACATATCTATTCCAGTCTGTTCACATCTATCTATCCATCTATTTCAGTCTGTTCATATTTATATATCTATCTATCTTAGCCTGTTCATAATTATCTATCTATCTATCTATCTTAGCCTGTTCATATTTATCTATCTATCTATCTATCTTAGCCTGTTCATATTTATCTATCTATCTATCTATCTTAGCCTGTTCATATTTATCTATCTATCTATCTATCTTAGCCTGTTCATATTTATCTATCTATCTATCTATCTTAGCCTGTTCATATTTATCTATCTATCTATCTATCTTAGCCTGTTCATATTTATCTATCTATCTATCTATCTTAGCCTGTTCATATTTATCTATCTATCTATCTATCTATCTATCTATATCTATATATATATATATATATATATATATCTTAGCCTGTTCATATCTATCTTAGCCTGTTCATATCTATCTATCTATCTATCTATCTATCTATCTTAGCCTGCTCATATCTATCTATCTATCTATCTATCTATCTTAGCCTGCTCATATCTATCTATCTATCTATCTATCTATATATATATATATATATATATATATATATATATCTTAGCCTGTTCATATCTATCTTAGCCTGTTCATATCTATCTATCTATCTATCTATCTATCTATCTTAGCCTGCTCATATCTATCTATCTATCTATCTATCTATCTATCTATCTATCTTAGCCTGTTCATATCTATCTATCTACCAATCTTAGCCTGTTCATATCTATCTATCTATCAATCTTAGCCTGTTCATATCTATCTATCAATCTTAGCCTGTTCATATCTATCTATCTTAGCCTGTTTATATCTATCTATCTATCTATCTATCTATCTATCTTAACCTGTTTATATCTATCTATCTATCTATCTATCTATCTTAGCCTGTTTATATCTATCTATCTATATATCTATCTTAGCCTGTTCATATCTATCTATCTATCTATATATCTATCTTAGCCTGTTTATATCTATCTATCTATCTATCTTAGCCTGTTTATATCTATCTATCTATCTATCTATCTATCTATCTTAGCCTGTTCATATCTATCTATCTATGTATCTATCTTAGCCTGTTTATATCTATCTATCTATCTATCTTAGCCTGTTTATATCTATCTATCTATCTATCTTAGCCTGTTCATATCTATCTATCTATCTATCTTAGCCTGTTCATATCTATCTATCTATCTATCTATCTATCTATCTATCAATCTTAGCCTGTTCATGTCTATCTATCTATCTATCAATCTTAGCCTGTTCATGTCTATCTATCTATCTATCTTAGCCTGTTCATGTCTATCTATCTTAGCCTGTTCATATCTATCTATCTTAGCCTGTTCATATCTATCTATCTATCTGTCTCATTGTTGGAATATCTAACTTTTTCTTTCTCTCTCCTTCTCTCTTTCTCTGTGTGTGTGTGTATATATATATATATATATATATATATATATATATATTATACAAATATATTTTTAAGGTAAGCTATATTTAAGGGCAAATAAATCTTAAGAAACTGCAATGGCAGAACTACAGAAAAAATAAAACAAGAAATAAAAAAACCTTCAAAACCCTAGAATTTACAATAGATATAAAACCAAATCAAAAAATAGTAAATTTCTTAGATAAAATATCAACCCTAACAATGGAACCTACAAACCATGCAGAAAACTAAACAACAACCTAGTATACATTAACAAAAATTTTAACCCTCCTACTAATGTATTCAGACAGATACCATATCTATAAATAAAAGAATTCTAGTAGTCTAAAAATATTAAAGAAAATAAAAAAAAACATGAATCTGCCTTAATAAACAGCAGATATTGAAACAAACTAGAATACAAAAACAAAAATAATTCAAGTGAAAACAACAAATAAAGAAATATTATTTGGTTAAACCCCTACTCTCTCACAACAATACAATAAACAAAAATAGGGAAAATATTTTTAAAAATAATTGACAAACACCTCCTTAAAAACAGCAAATTATGAAAACTTATCAACAAAAATAGAATCAAAATTAGTTTCAGCTGCATGGATAACATGAAGAAACTAATAACTAAGCACAATAATAAAATACTCAACAAAACCAATAACAATTGAGACAACAATAACCTACATACAGTAAAATAACATCATTAAGTGTAACTGCAGAAACAAAGAAAATTGCCCACTTGACAATAAATGCTTAGCATAATACACAAAATAATATTAACACAGATGAAAATAGGAGTCACAGAAAAAACTCTTAAAGAAAGATATAACCACAAAATGTTAGTCAAAAGAAAAAATACACAAACAATCCAACCCTATAAAATATATATATGGAGCCAAAAAGAAAATGATCTCCCCACTAAAGTCAAATGGGAAATTATAAAAAGAGCCACTTAATACAATGTTAACAACAAAAATTGTAAATTATGTTTAGAAAAAAATTAGCAATAATTAGTTTTAAAAACCAAAATAAACTCTTAAGCAAGAAAACTGAAATAATGGGCAAGTGTAGGTATATAAATAAATATTTACATCTAAGCACTAAAAATAAACAAATAAATATAAATAAAATAAATATAAACTTTAAAAATAAAATACAAACTTTAAATAAATAAATAAAAGAAACTAATATAATATAAACTTAATTTATGAATAAACAAATGAATGAACAAATGTGCATGTGTATACATGTATATGTGAACATGCACAAACACACACACACACACACACAAACATAAAAAAATGAACAAACCTATATATCTATCTAAGTAGTTATATCAATGAAAATGTTACTTTCATCCAATGAAGTCCTAAAGGACTAAACACATCACCAGAAAATTTTTATCTACTTTGTCCATTAATAATAATAATATATATACAGGGTGCAATGTGTAAATTGTCACCATTTTATACTCTGCACCATGCCATACAAGTAGGAGAACCCAGTCATGGCTGTCAAACAATTTCTGCAGCCACATCATCCCTTACATCTGGCCACCTAACTCCTCAGACTGCAACACGCTTGAATATTATGTGTGGGGGCACAGTTGAACAAAAGACCAACAAAACTCTTTGTAACACCAAAGATGAATTGAAGGCAAGGATTATGGTGGCATTTGCCAGCTTAAACAAGGAGACCATCCAGAAAAGTTGCAGGAGATTCTGAAGTCATCTGGATGCTGTGGTTGAAGCCAATGGCAATTTTAATGAATACATTTACTCTTTAGAATTTCAAGATATTTTTGCGTAATTTTGTAAATATATCTGTTAAAATGAGATGTCAGTGTTATTTTCATTTTTACATCATTCAAACGACAATTTATACATCGTACCCTGTATTCTGTTAAAATGAGATATCAGTGTTATTTTCATTTTTGTGTCATTTAGACGACAATTTATACATCGCACCCTGTATATCTGTTAAAATGAGATGTCAGTGTTCTTTTCATTTTTGTAGCATTTTGACGACAATTTATCCGTCGCGCCCCGTATATTTCTTAAAATAAGATGTCAGTGTTCTTTTCATTTTTTTGAAATTTAGATGACAATTTATCCATCGCACACTGTATATATATATATACACATTCTTCCACTCTATCTCTCTCTTTGGATGCTTTAGAATAATTCCCCCTATTTATTACTGTAAAAATTTCAGTACAGGAAGACAGTAAATCATTTGATACAGCAAATTTTACAAAACACTCTCTTTGCACTTAGTCACCATTATTGCATTTTCTCCAATAAAGTATAAGAGAAAGTGCTCTTTACTTTGTGGGTTGGTAGCTGTGCAAGATCCCACAGAATATGGTTTGTCCCATACATGACAGTTTGTAATTTTTTTCTGAATGGAAAATGATACACCTTTGCTTCATATACACTTTCATGTCAGAGGCCATTTTGCCAGAATGAACAGAAAACGAGAATATTCAACATAACTGTACTTAAAGTCTAAACTAAGCTTAGCTAAGTTAGCTTTTTAATTTTAACTTCAGTACATATTTGTCAGGAGTTCACAACTCATTTTACGTCTTTGACAGAAAAAGGTAGGTGTTTCTGATTTAGATGATATGGATGATTTTACATTATATCCATGTGGCACAGTTCCTTGTACTGATTAAGAAAGTTTTTTCTGCTGGTCATCAAGCCACTCGCCCTTGAAAGCATGTTGTTTCCTGTCGACATTCCCACATGTTTTTAAAAACAACTGGAACAAAAGCTTAACTAATATTATTGTAAGACAGTTATAGCTATTTTTACTTCCAATTTTTGATATGCACACAAAACATCTTTCACAAATAACTATTGTTATAAAATAAAATAAGACGTATCTTGGCTGATTTGCAGGCAAATAAACTAACATACTTAAGAGGGAGAGCCAGATGTGAACGGGACAAGGCCCCATCACAAAATGACCATTATCTTCGTTTATGCATGTTCCCGATGCACGAGTTCCAGTCGAAAAATAAAATATTTTAAAGTGTTTCTATTTTTCGACGAATAAAAATGCTTCCCTCCTAATTATACTCGCGACATTTTTCAAGACTGTTAAGCCATAAAAAAACGCCATAAAAGGGGTCAGACGGAAGTACACCAGGCAGTCAATAGAAGGCCAGGGAAGAGACCTGACACGGTTAGGCTGAGTGGTCAGCAGCGGTCAGCAGCAGTAGCGCCACGCCAACTAGTGAGAACTACTATGAGAGATCAATCCAGATCTTCAGCCGGCCTATGAACTATACCACAAGGTAGCTGTCCCAAATCCACACGTTCCTAGTGAAATAAATCATGTAAATCTATTTCTGCTGTTGTCGTATTTCTTTCTTGCAACCATACGCTTGTCTATAACACTGGTGCCAGAAGCGTACAGCAAGAGAAATATGTCCGACTACACGAGCTTCACCTGAGCTGAACTATTTAATCTCATCAAGGAACAGAAAACACTACTATTCAACTTGAAAACCGGACCAACACAGCCTTCCGAAGCCACGATACAAGAAATTCAAGCTGACATAAACGACATGCTGACTGCCCTAAAATCAACTACCTTAACATCTCCCACTGCTCAAACAAATGGCGATTACAGCTTAATGATGTACCAAAAACCTATACGCAACATATTGAAACTAGAGAGAACTTTTTAACCTGGAAAACGACGTGAACCGATTCATCACGGCTCTAAACAAAGCATACACAATCCATGTCACACCAAAACTCAGCACCTATCCCAGCCTGGAATGCGAATTCGTCAAGTCTGCTAAAGATTTACTGGACCAAAGTATCTTTCAGCAGATGGTTGACTCAAAAAAAGACATATCCACCTTCGAACAACTGAAGGAATACTTATTAGCAGCCCATGGAAGCCAGATGACTAACTTCCAACACCTCAGTCAAGCCTGGGATCTGGAACAGCAAGACGGCGAAAAATTAACAGACTTCGCGTGTTGACTCGAAAACACCCTTAGAGAGGCAGCCATCCACATAAAAACAAATACAAAAAGACAAAAATACAGGCTTAACAGTTGATGGACTTATTTCCATCATCGGCGCTATGCTAATGAGTGAAAAGGTGAAAATTTGGAACTCAAATCTTTACCCACATCTTGTCAAGACAATGGACAACCACTATTCAGCTATTGGCATAGCCTCCGAAGCTCAAAGATACCTTGATCGTGGTGTAAAATCCAACAACTTCACACAACACTGTGTATTTCACACAGAAACCACAGCGGTCAAACCAAGAAACGTACCACTCTGACCCAGCAGGCAACCAAACCCACTGCAGACGGGCTTCACCAACCTTCCCGAACATGGCCACCATCCGACACGCAGAAACCATCAGCACACACCACGAATCAGCGTGGGCAAGAACTACCTCAGAGGTCGCCCCTGCCTCCGTGGATGCAACTGCCTATATTGCCACCCACCTCACACTTGGGCACAGGCCCATATCGCCGCAACGAATGATAATATACAAGCCATAAATGATGTGGAACAGGATTTTCACTTCGGGCAGGATGAAATGTGATGCCTCGTTCGCCGTCGCCCTATGTCAGCCATCACACCTTCAACTTTCAAGGACTCACTCACCATTCACCACTCATCCAGTTCACCTTCAACTTCAGGGACATCACCTTCTCTGGCATCGCAATGCTAGACTCTGGATTCTCCACCTGCATCTTACCAATATCTCAGTTACCCAGAGAAGCCAAGAAACACATGGCCTGCTCCAACGTCGTAGTAAAAGGAATCAATGGCAGCAGCACCACCGCCCTTGGCGAACTGACTTGCGACATCACCATCGGCAGTCAAGACTCACCCACATTCAAAAAGGTTAACATGCTGGTAACTACCCAAACCACACCGATCCTGATCAGCCAAAATATCCTATGTCACAACACGCTCGATTCCTATCTAATCGACAACCAAAATGCGACTATAGAATTCAGACGCACACTTTCCTCAGGATACACAACACACACAGCTGCAATCATATCACCGACATCGTCAACCAACGATCCAGCATATGGCACCCAAGCTGATGTCATCCAAAACCAGCCTACTATGGAACTACAGCCCAACATCCAGACACTGGATCAAAAGCTAACCTGGCTAAAGCATAGCACGGGGCTATCACTACCAAACCACCCGAACTGAGACGAACTAGAGGCCACTGCAAACTTACTCATTCGCTACGCTGACATTATTGGCACCAAAAGCAGCAGCAAAGGCACATTCATCCGACCCATCCGCATACCAACCAATAGCCAGTCTCACAGCCAGAAACAACACCCGATTGCCCAGGCTTTGGAAGCAGACGTTGATACCAAAATTAAGTGCATGGTCGATGAAGGTATCATTGAAAACTGCAGCGATCCCAAAGGCTTCAATAGTCCTGTATTTGTCATATGCAAGAAAAATGGATCGATTTGCGTCGTCACTAACTTTAAAAGAACTCTCAACAAGGTCTTAGTCGATCTTGACCCTTACCCAATGCCAAGGATCAACCACTTGTTCAACAAAATCGGCAAAGGCTATAAATATTTCACTACCCTTGATCTATGCAGCAGCTACTGGCAAATTGAGATTGACAAGCGAGACCGATACAAAACAGCATTTACATGGAAGGACCAATGCTATCAATACATGCGCCTGGCCTTCGGCCTTACATCTGCCGGACAAATCTTCTCCCGTTGCATAGCAGAAACCCTAGCCATGGTCACATCCTGTGACAACATTTCTTCCTATCTCGACAACAACCTGGCCCACGCTAGGACATTTAGGGAGTACATACTCTCCCTCAAACAATTTTTTACTGTCCTCTGAAAATTCAGACTCAAGCTGAATCCAGATAAATGTTCCTTCCTCGCATCAGAAGCAAAATTCCTTGGACGTATAGTAAACAGTGAAGGATTCAAGGCTGATCCAGAATACGTTCATGCCATCAGGGAAATGAAACCACCAACATCAAAAAAAGAATTACAAAGCCTTATTGGCTGTTTAGTGTGGATCAGACAATTCCTAGAGACACGTCTTCATAAACAAATCAGGTCAGATATGTTTTCAAAACTTATGGGTCCCATACATAAACTCAACAAGGTTAATAAACCGTTTATCTGGACGCAAAATGCCGACAGAGCCTTCAAAAAAATCAAGAACCATCTCTCTTTGCCACCCGTCATCTCGTTTCCAGATTTCTCCAAACTTTTCACACTCACCACCGATGCCAGTGATGTCACATGTGGAGCAATCTTAATGCAAGAAGCCGACAATGGGAAGAAAGATATCATAGCGGTCGCTTCCCATACATTCAACTCCATGGAACAGAACTGGTCCTCGACAGAACGAGAGGCATATGCAATAAAGTGGGCAATATTGAAATTTGATTATTTCCTTCGCAACCGCCCCTTCGTCATCTTCACCGACCACAGATCGCTGACATATCTGGACCAATGAGAATTCAATAATACCAAAATACAACACTGTCAAGAAGAAATTTCATGTTATAAATTCGTCTTAGAATATGTCGAAGGCAAATCAAATGTATGGGCTGACATCCTCAGCAGAGGTTGTGGACATAAGAAAACAAAAGCCCCGTACGACCCTACACCAGCAGGCAGGACATTCGAGGTAAGTGGTTCAGACCTCTGCGTATACATCCCATCTTGGTGCCTCGGTGAGTTTAATGGCTTATAGCTCATTCCCAAAATTCACACACCATAAAATGCCCGCACCCACAAGCGCGTCACCAATGCATTCTTTGCCTATCACTCTACCATCACCATCCCCACTGAGAGAATCTGCAACCACCTCAGCATCGCAAATGAGCAACAGAAGGACAACGCCCTGGCAAAGATCATCAGCACCCTCCAGTCACCCACTCCAAGCGAACCTCATATCAATCCTGACGACCACCGAGCTACACTTTTCAAAAAACATTTGCACCAATTTTTTCTAGAACCAGGCACCTCCGTTTTGATGATAAGAGACAGTAAACACTCTCTGAGATTGGTTGTACCATACAAACTATGATCCAGATACCTCTACCAGGCACAAGAGGGCAACAACCACTCAGGTGTTATCCGTATGCAAGAACTCCTTTCCAGCTACTGGTGGGAATTCAAAAACCGCGACATCAAGGCCTATGTCGATTCTTGTGACACGTGTGCAAGGGCAACTATGGTAGACATACCCACTGGCCCATTGGCCACTGCAAACAAGGAAAGAGACCATTCGATCTCGTTTTTATAGACTTTGTCACAATGCCCAACTCAAAGGGAAAACGCTACATCCTAACCATCTTGGATAGCTTCAGCCGACACTTTACAGCCATACCATGCACAAGAGACCATGCTATCGATGCCGCCCGTGGATTGTACCAGTTCTTCCTTCGACACAGAGAGATTCCACGCATAGTATCCTCTGATCGAGGCACACACTTCACTGGAGAAGTCTATTGACAATTCTGTAACCAGATGTCAATCATGCAAGAACTTCACTGTCCTTGGCACCTGCAAAGCTCAGGAAATATTGAGAGACAACATCACACAATGAAGAATGCACTTTATATGTTAAGCGAAGGCAGAAACTGTGAATGGACAGACGTTCTAGAATGTGTTGTTTCGTCCATGAATGCAACAAACAACAGCGGCACCGGTGTCTCCCCGCACTATGCCATTACCGGCCGTCACCCCAACATTGGCCTACCTACACTACACAGAAAAGAAATCACAAGTGACGATCCTGAAGCATATGGAATGCAAATTAATGCCCTGCTAAAGCAGGTTCACCACCACGTCACCCTGGCCGACGATGAAGCTGACCACAAACTTGAGACTAACTTAAATCACCTCACATACAAGGACCCAGTACAAGTAGGCGACAAGGTTTTACTTCACCGGCCACACTCAACTGTGGCCCAATCCTCTCATCTGCCCTGGATAGGAAATTACACCATTCTAAAAACGAACAATATGATGTGTCAGGTGCAAAACGATAATGGTGATACAATCTGGATTCACCACGCACATATCCCACAACTGGCTCCACGTCCAACACATCTATCTAATACAATCCCTCTGCCTCCACCATGTAACAGTCACCAGGATCATTCTCCTCCACATCCCTCTGGGACACATAATTCAGCAAATAACTCCATACCAAAACAAATGCCAATAAGAACACGAGGACAACTTCCCACACTTTATCATGAATTAATCACCCAAATATACACGAATAATACTCACTGTAAATCAGACCGAGATCTGGGGGAGCCTTGTTATAAAATAAAATAAGACATATCTCGGCTGATTTACAGGCAAATAAACTAACATACTCAAGAGCGAGAGTCAGATGTGAATGGGACAAGGCCCCATCACAAAATGACCATTATCTTCGTTTATGCATGTTCCCGATGCACGAGTTCCGGTCAAAAAATAAAATAATATTTTAAAGTGTTTCTATTTTTTGACGAATAAAAATGCTTCCCTCCTAATTATACTCGCGGCATTTTTCAAGCCTGTTAAGCCATAAAAGGGGTCACACAGAAGTACACCAGGCACTCAACAGGAGGCCAGGGAAGAGACCTGTCACAGTCAGCCAGCAGCAGTCAACAGGAGGCCAGGGAAGAGACCTGTCATGGTTAGGCTGAGCGGTCAGCAGCAGCCAGCAGCAGTAGCACCATGCCAACTAGCGAGAACTACTATGAGAGATCAATCCAGATCTTCAGCCGGCCTATGAACTATACCACAAGGTAGCTGTCCCAAATCCACACGTTCCTATTGAAATAAATCATGTAAATCTATTTCTGCTGTTGTCGTATTTCTTTCTTGCAACCATACACTTGTCTATAACACTATGCACACAAAACATCTTTCACAAATAGTAAATACGTGAACAGCACAATCCTTTCCAAGTATATCTAGAAAATTGAAAAACAAAACAAAACACTAATCACACCAAAAATATCATGGAAAATAAGGAAAAGATCATCAGCCTACAATAATCAATCAAAAACCTGCAAACTTTGCTTGGAGAAAAAATTACTATTATTACCTTCCCAGACAAAAATAAATTACTAAATAAATGATCTGAGCTCATCTCAAAATGCAGACATAAAAACAAATTTTTGCTATGTTACTTAAAAATTGAAAACTGAAATGAATAAATACAAATAAACAAAATAATATAAAAAAAAGGAAAAAAAATTAACCAAAACAAATAAGAAAACAAATTAACAAACTACTCCTGTTAGAATAGATGAAATAGAATAAATAAAAATAAAAAATAAAAAACAAGTAAAAATAATCAACCCAAATAAATAAATAAATAAAGTAAATAATAATAAACAAATTAACAATCCAATCCCGCCAAAATAACCGTTAGAATAGACTACAACAACAATCCAAAAATTGAATGTAAAAATAGCTATAACTGCTATATGACGATAAAAAACATTACTATGTTGCTCAAAAATCAAAAACCAAATAGAGTAAATAAAAATATACAAAATAAAAAATAAGTAAATAAAAAAAAACAAATAAAAATTAATCTAAATACATAAATAAATGAATAAATTAACAAATCGTCCCCGCTAAAATAACCATTAGAACTAATAAAAATAAGCATAAATAAGCAAAAACAAATAAAAATAATCAATCCAAATAAATAAATTAATTAATTAATTAAAAACTGTCACCCACCAAAATAATAGAATAGACTACAGCAAGCAATCTAAACATTGGATGAATAAATAGCTTTAATTATCTTCCCAGACCAAAACAAGCAATTAAATAAGTGACCTAAGCAAATCCCCCCAATTTTTTTACTACGTTAATAAAACATCAAAAAACGAAAAGAATAAATAATACATAATGAAAATGAAAAACAAGTAAAATAAATTAACTCAAACAAATAAATAAACAAACAAGCAAAAATAACCGCCAGAATAGATTACCCACAATGTACCACTGACCCATATATATATAAATAGTTGAGGAAAAATCCAACATTTGCAGCCTGATGATCGCGTCTAGCCTGTAGCCTCTGAGTGTTGACTTCAATGTTCATATTTATATTTACATACGCTCTATCTATATCCCATAAATATAGCACACCTTAAAACTATATGTATATATATATATATATTAGGTTGGTGCAAAAATAATGACGCAATAATGTTGTTTTTTGACGTATTTTTTAACGTCAAAAACGACATTATTACGTCATTATTTTTGCACCAGCCTAATATATTGTATGTGTATGAGTATGCATATATATTTATGAAAAGAAGTAATTCAGCTAAGAGATTTCTTTTTCTGCAGTCAATTTAGTCAAATGTTTGGGGTAAAGCTTTTATCTCACTTGTGTTGCTCTGACTGAGAGATGATTGCTATTGGTACTATTTTGTGTCACTCCTGCGTGTAGTTGATGTGAGTACTTCTGTATGTGCTCCCTGTAAGTCCTTTGAGTGCTTTTTGGCACATTCTTATATAGGCCAGAGACAGGCTCCAAATGAAAGCAAAATTGGTTAGGAAGGGTCACATGGTGCAATTACTGTTACACCCAAACAGTGGCAACAGCAAGTCTGCTTTTCCATGTCTATTTTTAGACTTGATGAAGTTGGGAATTTGAAAATGTATTTTTGTTTATTTTTGTGTATTTTCGAAGTCCCAACAAAATATAAGTAATTATTAAGCAAATTTAACTTAGAACTACAATAGGACAGCTTTCCTGACTTTAATTGATAGTAGAAAGTCTTAATAAGAAAACTCAATAATTTTTTAAATAAAAAGCCAGAATTGTAGTGAGCAGGTTTAAATATGAATAAGATGATAGATAGATAGATAGATAGATAGATAGATGTGAACACAATCAGATAGATATGAAAAGAATTCTTCTTCTTCTATAATGCTGGTTATAAAAAAATCTGCTATGTTTCTGTTGAAATAGGTTCTTGACAAAATCAAAAGAAATATCTGCAATGTAATCGATCCTGATTTGGCATTTCAGCTCCGTTCATTTTCTTACAGACAAGATATGGCTTCCCTTTGTCTTTTCCACAGATATTTTCATGGCAATTGTTTTGATAAGCTTTGATCACTGGTACCCCAATTACATGAATTTAAGCATGCTACTAGATTGGCATCTAAGTTCCACCCTTTTACTGTTGAAATAGTTAAATGTTAACTTCTACTCCAACAGTTTCTTTTCTTGCACTTCCTGACAGTGGAACTCTCTTCCTCTTACTTGCTTCCCTGATAACTACAATCTCCAAAAATTTAAATTACAATGTCTCTCTCCTGTTGTCTTGAACTAGTGGCACTTGCTTGCGGTGAAAGGATTAAAAAAAATAGAGTTAGATAGATAGATAGATAGATAGATAGATAGATAGATAGAAAACAGTCTAATTGAGAAACTGATAGAATTTCAAATTCAAAGAAACAAATTTATTTTAAGAAAATTAATTAAATTGTCATAAGAACATTTTCAATAAACCAGATCTTTACATTGTTTAAACAGTTAAAATCACATAAACGTTTACATGTTTTTCAAATGAGTAAATTAAATTGTAATAAATGTGATAAATATCATTATTTTACAAAGTTTTTTACAATTTTTTAGTCACTTTTAATAACATTGTAAATTAAATTTAATCTTTTGACAAATAATTTTTTTAAATTGATAAAAAAATTATTAAATTTAAAATCTTGAAAATCTAATAAAATTAGATAAATGCATTTATTTTGTATAGGTAATGTTTTTTCATACTTGAAAATAGTAACATATTTAATTACACAATTTGTGTTTAATGTAGGTGAAGTGGAGAAACTTGAACCAGTTGCCAAATTTAGAAAGTTCCAGATTTGTTTGCTTATTATCAAACATGTGTAAGGTATTAACATTTTGTATCAATTACATTTTCTTCTTTTTTTTTCTCATTTTTAGTGAGATTTTAAAATATTCAGAATGCATACTGATTAAAACTAAAGGAAACATGACAACTTTCTTGAGAAATGAAGAGTTTGTTAATGTTGTAAATATTTTTCTGTATCAGAGTGAAATACAATATCAATGTACAAAGTGAGGGAAAGTAAAATCAAGTAAGATCTAGAATTTAAAAAAAAAATGAAGACATTTCTACTTTTGGGACAATAGAATACAGTAGCACATTTTACTGATAAATTATGCTCTTTTAAATTAAAACCAAGGTCATAAGAGATGGCTTTTAACAGTTAGTAGGCACTTAGAAACATTAAGGATTCACTTTAAATACACTCTAGGTCACCATTTCAATTCAATACAGACTTTTAATAAGAAGAATTAGACTTTAAAAGTTTATTACTAAAAACCTATATGAAGAAAATTTTGTACAAAGATTTGTCATTTCAATCCAATACAGACTTTTTAATAATAATTAGAATTTAAAATGTTTTTTTTAAATTATATTGACCCCAGACAAGGCAGTAAAGCCACTAAAACACACGTAGTTACTAGGTGTGAAAATATTAGAAAGCAGAAACATTACTAATGAGTGAGAACAAAGAGTAATCAGGAAGACAGTAGATAGTGATTGACATTGCATTTAAATTTTTGAAGATTAAAATTGACTGGAAAGCATGGAGTTTGAAGAGAGTTCCACAAGCAAGAAGTGTGAGAAAATAAACTATTAGCATAGAACTTACGGTTACATCTAGCCATCTAAACAGTAAATTGATGAGGTTTCAACACCAGTCTAGTACTGCACTTAAATTAAAAAAAATTAGGTGCCATAGTGGAGATCTCATCTGAACAATTACCATGAAAGGATTTATAGAAAAGGCACAGAGAGATAACCCTATGATGGTAGGAAAGAGACTGAAGCTGAGATGCCAGATCAGGACCAATAATACTGCTGATTCTTCTCTGGATTTTATCGTGGATCTTTAAATATATAGAAGGAAGAGCACCGATATAGTCTTTCTACTTCATATTAGCTGAGAAGATTAGCCTGGGAAGGCACGTCATTCACCTGGAGGTGAGTATCAGCTATACTGATGGAAGGCAGAAAAGGGTCTCAGATGATTAATAGAAAGAAGTTTAGTTTTGGAGGTATTATTTTTGACATCAGCTGCCAATTTGACTTTATGGAACCGATCATACTTACTATTGAGTCAGGAGTAAATGATTGCGTCATCAGCATAGATACCAAGTTGAGAGAAAGGTTGTTAATGAAAATTAAAAATAAAGTAGGACCAAGGATAGAGCCCTGGGGGACACCTGTATTAGTATGAAAGGATCTAGAAGAGTGGCCATTCAGGACAACTTTCATTTCATGATATGATAAGAAATTAAAAAATAATACAAAAAAATTTGGCCAGAAATACCATAACTTTTGAATTTGTGAAGAAGACCTGCATGTCAAACTCTGTCAAAAGCTTTCATGATGTCCAAAGCAACAGCCCAGGCTTTACTGTTCTTATCCAGAGCTTGATAGACTCATTCTGCAATTATCGTCAGTACATTGGCAGTTAACCTAGAGAAACAAAAGCCATATTGCTTGTCTGAAAGAAGACCCTTGCCAGTTTTGTATTAAATAACAGAATAGACTGGGCTGTCTTGCCTTCATTGAAATGCCCTTAGGAATGCCATGGCTCTATTCTAATGCCATTTCCTGGTTTGTATTAAATAAAAGAATAGACTGAGCTGTCTTGCCTTCATTGAAATGCCTTTAGGAATGGCATGGGTCTATTCTAATGCCATTTCCTGGTTTGTATTAAATAATGGAATAGACTGAGCTGTCTTGCCTTCTTTGAAATACCCTTAAGAATGGCATGGATCAGTCTTTTTTAATGAAATCTTGTGATGTGAATGCTATTCTCATCAGGATTTGGTCAGATTCTTTGAGCATCAGTTCACATTGAAGATCAGATCTGATAGAAAGCATTTGGTATTTATAGATTTTACTGAGAGGTGGGTGACTGCGGTGAACCTGGTTTGTGTGAATGTGGATAGCCTTGATTTTCTTTTTTAAGTCTCCCTAAGACATATCAAGCCGGCTTCCTGTTGAGCCCTATGCACTGGTAGTTTTTCTTTCCCCTTGTCTGTATTTATTTTATCTTTCCCTCTCCCTTAGTGAGAGAGCCTCTTGATTTTTGTCTGTAGACAGAATACAGCAGTCTTTCTCATTTCTTTTGAGGGTTGGACAAGTCCTACTAAAATCAATTATTTTTAGTTTGTGCATTTTGTTATATTTTAGTTTGATTTTGGGTACATTCCTCACCCCACTCATTGCTTATCATTGATAAATTTTTATATATAATTTTATATACACAAATTTTTATGTCATGGCGTGTTTTTATAGCCCCACCACCCCCACCTGCTGCGTGTATGCGGTATTGTGGTGTGTGGAGGATTAACTGATGATGGACAAGTTTTTATGGTGGATATATAAATTGTAACAAATGAATAGTCATGAATCAGACTAGCTATGTATAAAATAGTCAGTGACAACCAGCCTCAGCTCATTCCTCCCTTTCTAGCCTTGTGCCACAATTGCTGTATTTTCAAGCAATAAATCTCGAATTCTAAAAACAGGAAACCACTCCATTATCTTTCCTAAGAAGTCCTAGCAATTCACATATAATAGACAAAAGGAAGCTGTGAAGAAGCATCACTGCCTACATCCTTAAAGAACATAGCAGAAAAAATATGTTTATAAAATATATTTTAATCTAGATTTCTGGATAAAGTTAAATAATCCTGAATTAATGAATTAATACACAAGTTTAGAAATATTCGTAACTACTTTTCTTATCCAGTAGTTAATAAATGCATAAAAAACTAATTTCATTAGTATGAAAAACTTAAGAATGCAACTTATATACTTTCCTAACAAGATTTCTAAGTGAATAAAGTGACATACATCTTCTTCTGTGAGTGAAGACATGGAGGATCCCAGTTTATTTGGTTCAGTTCTTTGTGATTCTGTGGCAGTAGTTCACAAGATTCAAAGATAAATGATTCTTGCATAGATTTATGTTTCATTCCCTCAAAGACGTTTTTAACCATTAGTGGCTGTATTTAGCTGTTAGTCTTGATATTTCTGAATGACTTTTGTGCCATGCATGACATCTATATGACAATCTTAGTCTGATAGGGCTATTTGGGGCAATTTACAGTTTTGGGTAAAATATTTGATGAAGTTTCTCTATTAGATTGACACATTCAGTTGATTTGTAACTTGGAAGACAGTTTCTAATGGATGAGGAGAGGGTGTTTCTATTGAAGTATGCTGTTGGGAAATTGACATAGCAGGCATACAATTTTCTATTGGAGAATTATGTGATCTCCTGGAGTTGTTTGGTAACATATGTCATCATTCACCCCTTACCAGAAGAAAATTAAATAAGTTGCTGAAAGGTAGACATATTTTTAATTACTGAATACAGCCAGTTCATTGTGACTGTGTTCATAGTTGATGTTGTTAAGGGTTGATTTTTTGTTTTTATGATAAGGGCTTCAATTATTTTAGATGTTTTTTACAGTTAGAGATGCTATCACTTTAAGCACTATTTTTAGCAAATACTCATATTTGAGTCATAGACTCTCAAAATTTCATAGAGGAGGATTTTGCTTAAAGGCCTTGCTTGGTCAGCAAAGGCTCTTCATGGTTAAGTTGGTTAAAGTATGGAAGGGGGTCATAGGTTCAAAGCCTGTCAGAGAGTACATATTTTTCTTTAATAAGATTTCTCAAATAATCAGGCTGGTAGACAAAAATAAATAAATATACTTTTTAATAAATAAACAGAGTGTTTATTTAAATATGAATATCCACTAGAAATAACATTTAAATTGATAAAATTTGTCAGATTAATAAAAAAAAAAAATCCATTATTTCTTTAGAAGTTGGAGACACATATAACATGTGTGTTCTTGACAATATTGTATATTGATGTTGGCACATTTCCCTGGTGGTTTAAATGGGCCTGTATGGAGCTCTGGTCATAGAAATGTAGAGTCAGCCATCTTGCTGATGATAAGATTAGATGTTTTGAATTTTTTGTAATGAATAATTAACATAAGAAAATATTCTACTATCAAATACCAAAGAAAAATTCATAAACTCATCAGACTATGAACTAACAGATGGCCAAATGGAATAATCTAAATTTAGGACTAAACTGCCACCTGAAATTGAAATTTGATCCACTCAGAAAAAAAAAAAAAAAAATGAAATACTACACCAGTTTATATCCCAACTCCAAGAGGAAAAACTAATTAATATTCATCCAAATTTAAAAGATTTCTTAAAAGGCAGAAGTAATTTAAAATCACGCCACTTGAAATAATTAAAACTGTATTCTAATAAAAAAATCTTTTAAGTCCTAATATCATAATTAAACAGCCTGATAAAGCTAACACATGTTATTTTAAATTTAATCAACAGGACTACAAACAACAAGAAACTACAAACAATCAGTGACGACCAGTCCATATTTACATAATTAAATAATAGCAGTAGTGCACTTATTTAATTAATTATAGAATTTTTAAAATTCATCAATAAGTTTATTACAACAAATAATGTTAAAGTAGGAATTACTGATGACTGATAACCAGGATACGTAAAGAGAAATAGCAGTCAATGGAAGTCAATAGTGGTTCCCCTAACTACAAGATAGACAACCAAATTGTTTCTTTCAAAAGTAAACAATAAAAACAGTTCATAGAGAAATAATAGCAATAATATTCTATATTTTATTGAAACCACATGTGCAGAAATTACAAACAGGAGAAATTCACTTTAAAAAAATATTATAAAATAAATGCTTTACTCAAGTTGAACAAACAAAAAATGACAAGTTAAAAAAATTGGAACCTATTATCAACAATAGCAATTTCCAAGACAACATTATTTAATCATTCAAATACTCCATAGGAAAGTGTATTCCTGATATGTCCCGGAAAGGGATATATTTGAATGAAGTAGCTAAATGGTTTTGGCTACTATAACCAAGTAGAATACGGTAGCAATAATCAACTGCTACGTGTCGTAGTCACAGGTAAGAAGTGTAGATCAATGGCGTAGACCAATGGGCGTCATTACAGACTTAGCTCTGAGACTAAGGCTCTGACTTCTCTGACTCTCCCACGCATCCGTCGATATTTATGATGGACACCAGCCAATCACACTCCAGTGAGGGGGAACATAGGTGTATGCATATTCCATTATATTAGGTTGGTGCAAAAATAATGACGTAATAATGTCATTTTTTTGACGTATTTTTTAACGTCAAAAAATGACATTATTATGTTTTTATTTTTGCACCAACCTAATATCAATTCCCAATGAAAACTAATTCATAAATAGTATTTTTTTTTTTTTTACATATCCTCCTTTTTTTAGTATTTAGATAATCCTACTGGGATGCATAAATTAGTAGCTTTTTGTCATCTATTACAGTCTATAGCTGGGGTTCTGTAGCTAGGGGTCTAGCTCTTGTTAAAGTTGAGCCTCTACTTATGAAATCCTGAACTAACGTAGCATTTAGGGCTCTTCTAGCACATCTACATTTCTGTTTTTATTTGCTTGTAGCCAGTCAAGTAAACTGATGACTAAACTTTTTTCGCAACTAGGCTTTTCTGGTAAGAATGGTGACTAAAATTAAAAACAAGACCTATCAAAAGGTAGACAAACCTGATTTTGGGGTTATCTACATTTTTGTTTTTTACTTTGTTGCAGAAATAGAAGTAATTCATTTTATGCTTCATGGTACATTTTTCTAACATAAAATATTTGGCAGGTTCATGTGATTCTGGGTAAAAATAAAACACAAAATATAGCATTCAAAAAAGCAAAAGTTAATAAATGTAATAACTAGACATGTTACAGAATGGCAATATATGAAATGAAGTTGTGAAGAGTTCAAAGTATCTCTGAAGTAATTATATGGACTGGTGTCTACTGGAATGGGAATAAATGTGTTTTGTCACTTCACAAGTCAAATGAGAAAGAGAAAGAGGCTTTCAAATCTTGGACTGCCTATGATTATTATCAAGGGGTGGTAATCCAACAAATTGTTTGGCACCAGTCAAGTAAAATGGTACCTAAACTTGATCCCCAAACCAGGTTTTTCTAGTGAGGAGGGTGTCTAGAATTAAAAGTAAGGTCTGTCAAAGTGCAAACCTTTTAGTGTGATCTATATTTCTGTTTTTTACTTGTTTGGTGCCAGTCAAGTAAACTGGCGACTTTAACTTGTTTTCTACCAAGCTTTTCTGATGAGGAGGGTAGCTAGAATTAAAAACAAGATCTGTCAAACTTTCTTTTAGGGTTGTCTAGCACAATGAGATTGATGAGATTCCATAGCTATGTATATATCTATTTCAATAATGGAACAGCATTGCTGGGTGGAGAGTTTTGTAGACTGAATTCTATGGCTATGGTGGAGGGTTTCTCTAATGTGATTAACATCTACATGACCATGACTAAGGTCAGCCTTATAGTTGGAAGACATTGGCTGTGGTTTGAGCAGGATGGGTCTACTTGCTGAATAAATATCTCTTCAACTTTCAATCCAGAGATGGAAAAAGAACAGGTCAGGTACTCATCTAACCCTACAACTACATCTGGTCATGGGACTAATGATGATGATGATAAGGAGGAAGAGGAAGAGGTGGATGACAACAACAACAACAATAATGGCAATGATGATGATGATGATCCAATCAAGTAAGTAGTTATGAAATTGTAGTTTGTTGAATGAAAACTTCTAAAATGAAACTTTTTCTCTTCATCTTAACATTTTTGGCAAAACAAGTAAAAACCTTCTAATATCAGCTGTATGCTATATTTTCTTCCTTTCTCTTTTCTCTCTTTTACATTCATAAAATCAGCATGTTTACTTAAACAAGCAGGAAACATTGTAACCTGTCAATGACCCCATCAACTGTCATTTCATTCATGATTTTGAACTGAAAACAATCCTTCTGCTACTGACACATTCACAAATGTCAATGAAACTACAAATGTGCAACTTGTTACCCACAAAGGAATATTTCTTTTTTCTTTCTTTCAATCAGTTTTATGTGATTCATTTTCATTGAATAATCATCATTACCATAATCCAAAAATTATTATCACAATCATCATCATGACCAATGAGCTGTATTTCTTATCAAATAGCTATCTAAAACTTATATATTTTAAAAATTCAAATTTAGATGCTTTATTATTTTCCTGCATTAAATTATTCTCTAAGTACTCCACCCCAACAATTACATCTTCAAATCCTCTGTCAGATACAAATCAGTCAATTTCTCTAACCAGCATGGGATCAAACAATGCAATCCCTGCATAGCCAGTTTCATTTAATGCTAACAAAAAAAATCTGTTTAGCGTTGATCCACTGTGCTGATTAACTCTTTTTGTGACACTAAATCAACATAAATTCCATTAAAATTACAAAAAAATTATACTCATAGTGACCTCTATAAGAAAAGGAGATTCCTTTTTAGGCTTAATATCATATCCCATATCCCTAATGAGATCAGAAGTATTTGAAAATGTGTAGGCTGGCCAAAAATAGCAAATAACTAATCAGAATTCTGATGACCCAAACTAAATGAGTGTGGAATTTTGACAGTCATGGATTGTTTTTGCTTTAAGTTTTGATATAAGATCAAACAGCCAGTATGGCTACAAGAATAGATGGGTCAAGTTACCTTGCCACTCCCAGATTCCTTTGTGAGACAAGCTACCTTGTTGAAGAGTTGGTCAACTGGTTGATATCTGTTCATTCTATCTCCTTCTGTCTCTCACTTTCTCACTTCTTTCATGAAATGATGCTGTGAATACTGCCTCTTGTAAAATAAAGTGAGTAAAAAGAAAATCCTCTGTTGATTTGTTAACTCAGTCTGTGATGCGTCATTGGGAATTGAAAAACTGAAGCCAGATATGACACACAATATATAATGCAAGTCACTTAGTCTGTCAGGTACATTCCTTAAGATAGAATCCAAGATGTTTACCCTAACCCAGGTAAAAACTGATTGACATTTCCAAACCCAAAGAAAGAATAATAATGATGAGCAATGTATGCGAAGCAATCCCATAATGAGAAAAATATTCCACCATTAAAATACCTTGACTAAAATGTCTACCAACTCTTTAATATGTTTATTTTTAGTTTAAAGCTGTTATAATTTTTCATTACTTCTTCCTAAACATGGGGTGTGAAGATATATATTAGGTTGGTGCAAAAATAATGACGTAATAATGTTGTTTTTTGACGTTAAAAAATATGTCAAAAACAACATTATTACGTCATTATTTTTGCACCAACCTAATATTTTTGTGCTGGCAAAACTCAAAAGAAAATGTTTTTGCTTACCCATTTAACAAACTTGAGGGATTTTACAGTCTTTATTCTGGTAGAAGTTAAGTCTATTGTTCATCCATGATGGCCGAATTCTCTTCTCTCTAGGTAACCAAATGACATCCCCCTTCCACCTCTTTGGGATGCTGTGGTGATCTTTGGGGACACATTCTGGCCTATATGGCATTCAATGTGACTAAATAGTAGTGCAATTCAGGAGTTATTTCATTGTTATTTTCCTTTTATGTTAATTAATACTGTGGCTTATTTTCAAGGCTTAATTGGCCAAAGTTGTCATCATTTTGGCTCATTTTGACTCTCTGCTTGTGGTACAATGTCATCCGTAAAGTTCAGCTCAGTTAGTTGCTTTGTCCTCCAGGTAATATGTTCTAGATTTGCTAGTACTGTACTTAGTAGAAAGTTTATGACAATAAAAGAAAAGTGAAAAGTGACTATTTTACAATAGAAACAATATGGAAGAAGTTAGTGTATCTTGTTCTCATGCAAACACTGCAATGGAAAATGATATTGTAATAATGTAATCAACAAATACACACAGTAGCTTTGGAATTTTCAAAATGTTGGTCAATGAAGACTATTAAATTCTCTCTTGAATCATGTAAGGAAGGGGTTATGTTGAATGCCTTTAGATCATTTCATATTAATGCAGATGTTGTCTAGGGCTCTATCCATGGACCTAAGTTGTTTCTGATCTTCAACAATGGCCTTCCTAATGTGATCAGTTCCTAACTATGTATATGTGCAGATGACACAATTATCTACTACTGTCTTAGTAGCAAGTCTGACAGGCAACTGTTCTTGAAAATGACCTCCAGTCAATGGTTAACTGGGACAATGCATGGCTTGTAAATTTTAATGACTTTAAAACAAAACTGCTTCTCACCATAGAGAACCTTTTCTGCCTACCATCAGCATGGCTGATGCTAACTTTCAGGAGAGAAACACTTTACAACTTCTTGGTTTCACATTTTCTACTGACATTATATAGAGTAATTATATTTAATCAGTTGCTAGATCTGCAGCTAGGAATGTTAGTTTCCTGTGTCATGACAGATCCTTGTCAAAATCAATCTTACACATTTTTATAAATCTACCATTTGTCAGTGCACTGAATACAGCTCTCATATCTGGTCTGTATATATATCTTGAGCTTCCCGACAAAGTTCAAACAAAATTCAAATATAATCAATCCTGATCTGGCATCTCAGCTTCAGTCACTTTCTCACTAATGTGACATGGCTTCACTCTTTTCTTCTACAAATATTTTCATGATAATTTTCATGAAAAATATTTTCATATTTTGATGAGCTTTCCTCCTTCGTACTACAACTGCATAAATTTAAGCATCTTACTATATTCACAAATAGCTCTCACCATTTTACTGCCAAACTGGCTACATGCAACTGTCTGTTTTATTCTAATAGTTTCTTTTCTTGCATTTCTCAACTGTGGAATTTTCTTGAACCTTCTTGTTTCTTTGCCACCTATCTACGATTTTCAGATATTTCCATACAATGTCAATCACCATCTTCTGTCTTCATAAATTCTGTTCCTTTAATGTTCTTTTCCACACTCCTTCTCACTAAAGTTTTCTCATTCTCGTTCACTCCCTGTAACTCCCTGTATCCTAATGGCATTATTATCTTGCTTGGGGTGAAATAATTAAAGAAAAAAAGAAAAAAAAAGAAAAGTCTATGGCTACCAGGCTTGGAGTCTGTAATGATCCAGTGTGGCAAGATCTGTTCACTACAAAAGTGACCATCATAGAACCCAACATATTCTTCCTTCACCAATTATTTGTTTCATCCTTTAGCTTGTCCAGCAGAAATTTACAGAATACTTTGTCTAGAGTTAAAAGCAACATGATACTTTATAAGTTGTTGCAACTGCTCATATGTTCTTTCTTTAGTAATGCAATTATTACTTCCCTTGCTCAAGACATTTTCTAATAGCCACATTTCAGCATCAGATCAGACAGGTATGTAACTAGTAAGTCACCACTCTTGAATATAAGACACACACATACACATGCATGTACATGCAGACTCACACTTTCCATAATATGGAATATTCAATGAATAGTTAAGATTTCAGAAAGTTATTGTAGACTGATATAAAATTAATGTAAAAAAAGTAGATTTTTTTAAAAATTCAGAATTAATTCTTGGTTATGTCCATTAATTAATTAGTTATGTCCATGAGTCACTAATTAAATGACATATACTGACACAGCAATTAAATGACATATACTGACACAGTAATAAAATGACATATACTGATACAGAAATTAAATGACATATACTGACACAGCAATTAAATGACATATACTGACACAGTAATAAAATGACATATACTGATACAGAAATTAAATGACATATACTGACACAGCAATTAAATGATATATATGTTGCGGTAATTTTTCTTTGTCACATATTGCATTGGATGGCATATTAGACTTCTCATTTATTTTTAAAAAATGTTGAAAAATATTTCCTGAATCTTATACATGAAGTTAAAGTATCTGGTAGGATAATTAATATCTAGATAATGTAGGCTACATGTATTTATACCTAGTTTGATTCCATAATACTTTAATATCAAATGTAAATAAAGGAAGTCTGATATGCCACTAAACATAACAAATTGTGATGGGTGTATCAAAGGTATAAAGTAATTAGTTGACTCATAGCATGTTAAAATTTCACAAACTCAGACCAAGACAATGAGAAGGGATATTTCATCACCGCCAACTCAGCAATGCCAACTCAATGTCTATGTGACAACTCATTTCCAGATCAACTCACCACCAGCCTACTCAGTGCTAGGACAACTCAATGCTGATGTTGAATTCATAGCTTCACACAGGTGTGGGTTGATCTGGGGAGCACCCCACATTATGGACATTCATTACAGGGGCTGCAAAAGGTGCAAAGAAACCAAGATGCATTTTTCAAGTAATTAATAGGAGGTCATCCCCCTCACAATAAATTGAAGAAATCTTTGAAAGAAGTCTTTGAAGGCAGATGAAAGAATTTTGCAGATTGTTTCTTTTTTTTTCACAACAATATCCAACTGAATATTTCAGGGGAATTGCAGACAATTTTCAATAAATTTTTAAATTAAAAATAAAGTCATTATTTACACACATAACAGAGTTGATAAAGGCGTTGGTTAGATCCAGTGACAGGACCCAAAGAGTGTGAGTTCAATACCCAGTTAAGGCAGTGGAGAACTTTCAGAGGGAAATTAACAGGAGATAACTGATAACTGACATGGCACATGGAACTAGAACAGTCTACCCCAGTGAGTGAGATAAAGGGTTTAGTTTGACATTCCAAACATTGAAGAAGGCCAGAGCGTACAACATCCGAAACATTGTAATAAATATGGTGACAAAGATGAGGACAATAGTCCAAATAATGTAAATAATGTACATAATACATCATCTCAGAAATATAGACAAATAAAATCATGTATTAAAAAATGATCCTGAATTACTTTTATTTGTTTTTAAAGTTGACAAAAAAATTTCATAGTTTGCATGTTGTTGAGTTGTAGTCATGCAAGGCTGGTGGTGAGTTATAATGAATATGAATTGGTGGCGATTAGTTGTTCTGCATCCCAAGACCATAACTCATAAGAGAAAAATGGAAAACAACATTTCTGATAAATAAAAACAGCATCAAACAGACAAGAAACTGGATGCAATTTTTTAAGTTAACAAACAAGCAAAATATATTCAAAGAATGAATTAATATTATAGGAATTTTCTCAGTGTATTCATAGAATGATGAATATATTTTCATAGCAATTAGTTCTCTTGTCTTATGAAAGTCCTGTGGTTTATGTGAAGGTATAGTAAGAGTTTGTGCTTAGTTCTTCAAAAGGCCAAATCCGGGTTTTTTTCCTTGACTGGCTGTAGTAAGAAGATGGACACTGGGCTTTATGTGAAGTTGTAAAGATCTGTACTTTTTCTATTTTGTCTCCATATCTGTGTCTGCAGGTTAACAGACCCATACAATGATGCCTAGTACCAAAAAAAAACAAAAAAAAAACCCCAGAAAAGCTTGTTTTGAAATTCTGAGATCAGAGTCAGCTGGTTAAAGTGTTTCTGGTTCCTGTTTTGTAATTTTTTTTTTTTTTTTACATGATTGGAAACAGGTTTATTTTTATTTATTTATTTTTTGATATAATTGCCACAGTCATCACATACATGCACACATAGTTTTGAGTATTTGTTTTTACTAAATTGGTGAGATTATCTCAAAATAACTTAATAATAAATATTATATTATTAGCATGACCATACATAAGTTTTAATATACTTTTACAATTCTCATATTGTTCTTGCATTTGATCATAACATCCTTTCAGTTTTTTAATCAGGGATATTTCTCTTTGGCAAATGGAAGAGTCAAAATATAGTTTTGTAGTTACTTTTTAATACTAACAGGTAAAAAAAGTAAAAATATATTGGATTTTTCAGTGTGCCCATTATAATACTGAATGTAATACAAGGTCAATGTTTAAGTAGGTTTATCATAGAAAATATTGCAGAAAAATTGCTCTATTTCCCTCAGCACTTCCCCTTTTGGGGATGCCTCATGTGCCAGGTACTTTCCATTTTGGAGATGCTTCAGTTGCCCCAGCCCCTCCTGAAGGCCCCTTTGTGCTTGAGCTTAATATTATTTTGAAAGTACCCCAGCCAAAGCCAATGAGGTAAGAAAAGTAAAAATATATTGGTAAAAATTTATACAGTCATCATCAGGCATGGTAACTATTTTGTTTTTGGTGAAATTCAGGTAGCATCTGAGATGAAAAAATATGATGCAAATCAAAATATTTCTTTTTGAAGTGTGTTATTGATAACAGATACAAACTTGTAAAATGTGCAGTCACAATGCTAAAGTTGAATTTTTGAAAATTTAAGTGAGAGTTTTTTTTTACTAATATGGCAATTTAAGAATTTTTTTGTTGTAAGAGTAAAAAATGCTTTCACTTAAATTTTCAAAAATTTAAATGATAATTTTTTTTTTTTTGAGTCTTACATTATTTCACTCAGTTAAATGAGATTTTCATGCAATATGTAGTTTTATAGAGGAGTATCAAATACTAACATAATTTTGTTTAGTTGTTATAAATTTATTTTTTGTTATATAAAAATCTTTGAGAATTAATATTTTTATCTCTCCCCACCAAAATTCTACATATAATTTTAATTTATGACTTTCACCTTGTAAATGTGGTATTTTGATGATTGTGATGCAACAAGTAGGAGTAAATGTGATATTATGGCGAATGGAAAATTATTTGTATGGATGAGAGTCTAGCTAAGTTAAGATAGAACTGGCAAAGACCAGTCATTCCCATCCGCCATTTGGCAAAGTGTCACATTTGTACCAAATTACAATAAATACTTATTCTCATTGAATACAGAAATAAATTATTTTCATTATTTCATTTATTTATGACAGTAATATATTCATCTTTTTCTTATTATTTAAGACAATGCTTTTGAGGTTTTGATTAAAAAATTATTTGATTGTCATACTAGGATATGACTATGTATCTTGCTTTTACAAATTTTCCAGTATCTCTATAAGAAATTACATAACCAAAATGCCATCAAACGGTTTACACTATTTACAAGCAGACTAATGTCCTCGACTTTGTTGTCATTATTAAAACATTTCAGCTGTTGTGCCTACTGACCATCATCAGGTGTATACCAATCTGGGAAACTTTCATACTGGATTAAAGCATTGATTTCTGAATTTGATGATATTGTAACTGTGAGTTCAATCCTGGGTTGAGCAGGATGTACATAGTGGAAATGGGACAAGACATAAATGAACAGTACTAAATAAGCATGAGATATCCCTGTAGATTCTCTGTGCCTTCTCTGTTTTCATGATAATTGTTCTTATGAACTTTCCTCTTTGGTACCTCAACTTTACAAATTTAAGTGCAATACTAGACTGGTAGCTATCATTTTTACAATTAAGTGCAGTACTAGATTAGCAGCTCCTCAATTTACAATTGAAATTTGCTTGATATAATTGCAAGTTCTATGCTAATAGTTTCTTCTCTTGGACTTCTTGCTTGTGGAACTTTCTTCTGGCTTCAATCAACTTAGAACCTCAAAAATTTAAATGCAATGTCAATTGTCATCTGTCTCCTTGAATCCTCTTTTATTGTCCACTGTTTAATAATATTTTTTCTTAGATTCTTTCATACTCAGTAACCCCTTGCATCTTAGTTGCTTTATTGCTTTTCTTGGGGTGAAATGATTAAAAAACTCTTTGTTTTCCTTTTGTCCATTGAAGATGCTTGTACCTTTTTGTAATCAGATATCTTATATTACTATACCACCTCACATTTTCTACTAAATTTGAGCTTATATAAAACTTCACTACTTTATATTTTCTCTAATACTAAAATTAATAATTATTAATATAACATGTCATTATGGACAGAAAATTCCTTTTAGCTATTTTCTCTCTCTCACACACACACATTTCTTCATATAAATCCATATGCCAAAATATTTGTTGGATAATGTATACATACTTATTTGCATCTATTATCTGAAGATAAGTTCTCTTTCTATGTGCTGTGGCCTTTGAGGATGTAAATGATCCTGACTCTCCACAGCTTCCTCCTTTTGCTGCTCTCAGCAATACTTTCCATTTTATGACTCCTCTTTCTCTTTATGACACTTTTTCTCTATCCATTTGGTCAATATTTTCAAGTAGCTTCTCTCTCACTTTCTATGTTCTGTGGCTCTTCAGGATATGGCTGATCATGGCTCTCCACAATTTCCTCTCTTTAGTTACTCGCAGCAATACTTTCTCTTTATATCTAAGCTATTAGCTATTTTGTTTCTTTTTGTTTTTATACACTCTCTTTTTTATGAAAACAAAGAACTGTACCAAATGATAAAAACCACATCACTTGAGGATTTTCAATAGCAGCACATGTAACTTGAAGAGAAAATAATGGCATAATCAAGATGTTGACATTCCACACTACTTCAGATAAAAGGTTAGGAAGGACCCCGCCCATCAATACTGGAAAGAATGATAACATTTTTTCTTGCCAAAATCTATCTTAGATATTTATAAATTTGCCAGTCACTCATGCTTAGAATATTGCAGGTACATATATATGATCCAATGCCCCTGCTATTTATTTAGAGATTCTTGATAAAATCCAAAGGTAAATCAGCAATATTATTGGTCCTGACCTGGAGTCTTGGCTTCAGTCACTTTCCCATTGCCATAAAGTTACTTCCTTGTGCCTTTTCTATAAATACTTTCATGGTAATTGTTTGGATGAGCTCTTTGCTATGGTACCTAGAATTTATGGATTTAAGCACAGTACTAGATTGGCAATAAGGTCTCATCAATTTACAATTGAATTAGCTAGATGTAACTGTAAGTTCTATGCTAACAATTTCTTTTCTCACACTTCTCATTTGTGGAACTCTCTTTCAGCTCCATGCTTTTTGGCCAACTTTGATCTTTAAAAATTTAAATGCAATGTCAATCATTATCTACTGTCTTTCTGATTACACTTCTATTGTTCTTACTCCTTCATAATGTTTTCTTTTTTCTAATTCTTTCACACCCAGTAACTCCTTATGCCGTAGTGGCTTTACTACCTTATTTGGGGTAGATTCAATTAAAAAAAGAAAAAGTACTTGACAAAAATATTTTCCTGAAAAATTGTTTTAAGAGAAATTTTTTAAGTAACTATTCTAGAAAAAATTTGAGAAAAATTTAAACTGAAAGCAACACTGGCTGCTTGATCAATGAATGTTGAATGTTTCATTATAAGGAAAGAGATAATATTATCATGACCAATTAGTCAAATTCATGCTACTTAAATAGTTGGATAGTACATTTTTAACTTCTTCTGAGAATTATCAAGCTATTCTAAAAATCTTGAGAAGCAGTTGATATAACTTGACAACCAATCAAAAAAGAGCTTTGTTGTACATGCTGAATTTATTAAATAATATCTTTATTATGGAATTTTCTAAAAATTTTACTTAATTTCTTTGTGAACTCTTCCACCAAAAGAATATAAATGACTAAATTTTTCTGTTTTCATGGATTTTTATAATCTTTCCTCTTGTTTATCATTCATTGTACATTGTTTTTTTATATGGCATTTGAACTTATTTGTAAAGACTTTCTACTTCTGCTAAACTTTGATAATCTTTTTTGTAACATGCTGATAGGAGTTTACCTTGAGGGGCAAAGTTAACCATCTTTTGCTAAATTATTACCATACAGAGAGAACTGTTTTTTTAATTTTTTTTAAAAAGCAGTAAACATATATGTCAGTAAGGTCATGATTCCCTTAGCTGGAACATACCAGAAAGGGAATTCTAAACAAGAAAAAAGGGAAAAAGATAAACAGAAAAGAAAGAAAAAGAAAACAAAAAACTGAAACTAAAAAAAGCAACAAAAGGAACAAAAAATTGGACAAAACTAAGGAACATCTACAGAGACAAGAAGGACAAGTGGGGGCTCTCCTCAAAATACTTGAAATACCCACCCCCTTGTTTAATTGATATCATGGAATTCATACAATAGGCAAAACAGTATACTCATTCAGTAACAATTGGTTGTTTGCTGGTTGGTCTTCTAGAATTAAAGGTCACTGAGAAAAGAATTGTGTTTATCTTTGTGGTTGACAAGCAGCTTAATGTGATTGATAAGTTTACAAAAAACTATTTGATTAAAACATTGTCAAGTTTAGGGTAAGGGTTTTGCAGATTGTAAAAGGCATAAACTTTCCTATGTATGATATACTGTTGCTCACAGCTAAACCCCCACCCCGATGCTCAACAAATAAAAGAACTCCAGAATAAAAAAAAAAAGAATATTTTGAGTGGAATATGAAGTCCACATGGGGATCACAGTATACAGGGTCCTATACTACATCTTTGGTAGTTATTTTCCATGAACGATGCAATTCAAGGAAATCATAGCTGTGAGTCCCAATTTTATGCACGAGACAGAGAATCAAGGTTCAACCTCATAACAGGCAGGCAAGGTATCTTAACGGCATAGAGGTTGGGGACCAGTATCTGCTGGCTATCATCTCAAGAAGAATATCATGTATATAGGGAAAATGGTAACCTCTCTACAGTTTTCCTGAGGAAGACAGTCCCAGAGAAATACCCTTTTATATACTTCTGCTATGGAAACAGATACCATAATGAATACCATACCATTTCACACCTCTGGACTGATTTTCCTGCCAGACTTAAGTTGAAATCTGTGCCATTATTCTCTCCATATTTCTCTATCTTTTAAAAACATTGAGAAGTCTGAGGGTAAATGGCAAATGATGGAAAGACATTGAGGAATATCCAAGCATCAGGATCTCAGTGTCTTTTAGGCTCCTCATTCAAATCCTGGAAAACAAATAGTGAAATCATAGACAATAAAAATGAAAAGCTGTGGTAGTTGTGTTAATTTGGGATGGAAAGAAAATAAAGCTCTACTTAGCAAGAAAAAGATTGGAAGTGGCTAGAGACTGGCTAATGGAGATGACAGACTCCCCTATTAATATGTTTCCTCTTTTCAAACAGCAACTAAATACAATCATTATCACAAGTAAATTTATAAGAGATTACTTCTCTTAGTAGTTTTAATAATATATACAAATAAAATATTTATCTGCATCTAGAAAAAATTACTTCCTGAGCAAAATAAATTGTTTAATTAATCAGTTTCTTTACTCCTACATTTCTTACATTGCAGTTTTATTTGCTCAAGCCTTTCATATGAGGTACTCAGATACCTTTATCTATTAAGTGATCATCTTGCTTCAACTTGGTATTGAAATAAGCTTTGCCATCCTTGTCTTTATTGTTCCATTGCTAATCTTTTCTTCTAAGAGATATTTCCATTTCACAAAACTTTTAACATGAACAGGTATTGAGAAAAAATGTGATTTATACAATACTAGGAGCAATGAATGAATCATAGATACCAGTAAACATCTAAAAAATATAAAGAGAACAGATTACTTAAACAGTTCCTTGGCCTCTATTTTAATTATGGATTCTTTATTTCGGCTTTATTGAATCTTGAAACTTTCTAACAACTGCCATTATTTTTGATGGCACTAGTACACTAGTTAATTACTAAAAAACAAATGATCACATTGGTGGAAATGCAAGAGCAACTATTTAAAAAAACATTACCAAGAAAGAAAACAACAAAAGAAAGACTTTCATCGTGTTAACCCAAACATTTTAGAAAAGAAAAGTTAACAACTTCAAAAACTTAAATACTTGAAGATTATCCACAATTTCAAAAAGGAGAAACCTGATAAAATAGGTATGCAGGATCCTGTAAATGTTTCCATAATCTACACCAGTCTCCTGACCAATGCAGATTGGTCCAGGTACATGACAAGTATGGAATACCCTGAAGGGAATGAATAAAGCATTTAAAACATTGTGTCTGTTAACCAAGTGTACAAATGAAATTTTGGAAAAAAAGATTTTTTTAATCATTTCACTCCAAGCAAGGTGATAAAGCCACTAAGATGCAAGGGGTTACTGGAAGTGGAGGAGAATGAGGACTTTAGGTGAAGAAACTGGAAACACAATCCTAGACAGGAAACAAGGGATAAGCCTCAACTCCTGTTCAAAAGAGTGTGAACCAGGCGATAGGTGAATCCATCTACTCACATTATATTTGGAAAAGGTTTCTTTGTATATGCCTCATTCCTTCAACACATCCATCGAGTTAATGTCCTGGGAGAAACATCAGTTTCTCCCAGGACACAATAACATCAAATTTGAAGTGGTCCATAAGGTGTGGGTTACTCCGCATGACGTTACTAAAGAACCATTGCCTGAGGAACACACTTCTTAAGCCTATGAATAGGTAATGATATTCTCAGTCATCCTCTTTCCTTTTTTTCTCTTAGACAATAAGATGTAGCTGTACGTCGCAGGAAATGTGTCCCCGACTGGGGCACGTTCTATTCAATTTCAATGTATTACTTAGCTCTCAGACTTCTCCTACATAAACATCATACACAGAAACACATTTTCTACTTTAAATATTTTCTATACAATTATAGTTTAAATTTTTCTTCATTTATATTCATTGTTTTGTCACCCACAACAAGGGTATTCCATTAGTTTTCTCATCCTTGGCATGGCTTTTCTTGGCTGTCATGACACAAGTAAACTAATTATGGTTAGCTAGTTTAAATAGCTGTGACATGAATTTAGAGTCCAGAATAAAAAATATACTAATTTGCAAAATTTGGTATATTGGTATTGATATATGTTACTGTTATTAAGATGAAGATATCCTGTGAAGGAGTTGTCACTTCTCAGAATATTTTGAAAGTAATTCACTTAACTGGTAAATTGCTTTTTGCATGCTATAGTGATATTCAAAGCATAGCTTAGATGTGGCACAATGTCGAAAGTGTGGTGAGAATTGAACTCACGATCCAGTTGTAATTTCTCTAGAGAGACAAGCATGCTAACAATTACCCCAAGTGAAAGAGACTGTATTATTTTCTAAGGATAGCTTAGATGTGGCACAAGGTTGAAAGCATAGTGAGGATTGAACTCGCTATTCAGTTGTAATTAATGTAGAGAGACAAGCATGCTAACCATTACCCCAAGTGAAAGAGACTGAATGATTCTCTAAGCATAGCTTAGATGTGGTGCAAGGTCAAAAGTATAGTGAGGATTGAACTGATTCAGTTGTAATTTCTCTAGAGAGACAAGCATGCTATCCATTGCCCCTAGTAAAAGAGACAGAATGATTTTCTAAGCATAGCTTAGATGTGGAGCAAAGTTGAAAGTATAGTGAGGTTTGAACTGCCTATTCAGTTGTAATTAATCTAGAGAGACAAGCATGCTAAACATTACCCCAAGTGAAAGAGACTGAATGATTTTTTAAGCATAGCTTAGATGTGGTGCAAGTTTGAAAGTATAGTGAGGATAGAACTCACTATTCAGTTGTAATTAATTCAGAGAGACAAGCATGCTAACTATTACCCCAAGTGAAAGAGACTGAGTGATTTTTTAAGGATAGCTGTGATGTGGCGCAAGTTCGAGAGTATAGTGAGGATTGAACTCACTATTCAGTTGCAATTAATCCAGAGAGACAAGCATGCTAACCATTATCCCAAGTGAAAGAGACTGAATGATTCTCTAAGCATAGCTTAGAAGTGGTGCAAGGTCGAAAGTGTGGCGAGGATTGAACTCACTATTCAGTTGTAATTAATGTAGAGAGACAAGCATGCTAACCATTACCCCAAGTGAAAGAGACTGAATGATTCTCTAAACATAACTTAGATGTGGTGCAAGGTCGAAAGTGTGGCGAGGATTGAACTCACTATTCAGTTGCAATTAATCCAGAGAGACAAGCATGCTAACCATTGCCGCAAGTGAAAGAGACTAAATGATTCTCTAAACATAACTTAGATGTGGTGCAAGGTTGAAAGTGTGGCGAGGATTGAACTCACTATTCAGTTGCAATTAATCCAGAGAGACAAGCATGCTAACCATTACCCCAAGTGAAAGAGACTGAATGATTCTCTAAACATAACTTAGATGTGGTGCAAGGTCGAAAGTGTGGCGAGGATTGAACTCACTATTCAGTTGCAATTAATCCAGAGAGACAAGCATGCTAACCATTACCCCAAGTGAAAGAGACTGAATGATTCTCTAAACATAACTTAGATGTGGTGCAAGGTCGAACGTGTGGCGAGGATTGAACTCACTATTCAGTTGCAATTAATCCAGAGAGACAAGCATGCTAACCATTACCCCAAGTGAAAGAGACTGAATGATTCTCTAAACATAACTTAGATGTGGTGCAAGGTCGAACGTGTGGCGAGGATTGAACTCACTATTCAGTTGCAATTAATCCAGAGAGACAAGCATGCTAACCATTACCCCAAGTGAAAGAGACTGAATGATTCTCTAAACATAACTTAGATGTGGTGCAAGGTCGAACGTGTGGCGAGGATTGAACTCACTATTCAGTTGCAATTAATCCAGAGAGACAAGCATGCTAACCATTACCCCAAGTGAAAGAGACTGAATGATTCTCTAAACATAACTTAGATGTGGTGCAAGGTCGAAAGTGTGGCGAGGATTGAACTCACTATTCAGTTGCAATTAATCCAGAGAGACAAGCATGCTAACCATTGCCGCAAGTGAAAGAGACTGAATGATTCTCTAAACATAACTTAGATGTGGTGCAAGGTCGAAAGTGTGGCGAGGATTGAACTCACTATTCAGTTGCAATTAATCCAGAGAGACAAGCATGCTAACCATTACCCCAAGTGAAAGAGACTGAATGATTCTCTAAACATAACTTAGATGTGGTGCAAGGTCGAACGTGTGGCGAGGATTGAACTCACTATTCAGTTGCAATTAATCCAGAGAGACAAGCATGCTAACCATTACCCCAAGTGAAAGAGACTGAATGATTCTCTAAACATAACTTAGATGTGGTGCAAGGTCGAACGTGTGGCGAGGATTGAACTCACTATTCAGTTGCAATTAATCCAGAGAGACAAGCATGCTAACCATTACCCCAAGTGAAAGAGACTGAATGATTCTCTAAACATAACTTAGATGTGGTGCAAGGTCGAACGTGTGGCGAGGATTGAACTCACTATTCAGTTGCAATTAATCCAGAGAGACAAGCATGCTAACCATTACCCCAAGTGAAAGAGACTGAATGATTCTCTAAACATAACTTAGATGTGGTGCAAGGTCGAACGTGTGGCGAGGATTGAACTCACTATTCAGTTGCAATTAATCCAGAGAGACAAGCATGCTAACCATTACCCCAAGTGAAAGAGACTGAATGATTCTCTAAACATAACTTAGATGTGGTGCAAGGTCGAAAGTGTGGCGAGGATTGAACTCACTATTCAGTTGCAATTAATCCAGAGAGACAAGCATGCTAACCATTGCCGCAAGTGAAAGAGACTGAATGATTCTCTAAACATAACTTAGATGTGGTGCAAGGTCGAATGTGTGGCGAGGATTGAACTCACTATTCAGTTGCAATTAATCCAGAGAGACAAGCATGCTAACCATTACCCCAAGTGAAAGAGACTGAATGATTCTCTAAACATAACTTAGATGTGGTGCAAGGTCGAAAGTGTGGCGAGGATTGAACTCACTATTCAGTTGCAATTAATCCAGAGAGACAAGCATGCTAAACATTACCCCAAGTGAAAGAGACTTAATGATTCTCTAAACATAACTTAGATGTGGTGCAAGGTCGAAAGTGTGGCGAGGATTGAACTCACTATTCAGTTGCAATTAATCCAGAGAGACAAGCATGCTAACCATTACCCCAAGTGAAAGAGACTGAATGATTCTCTAAACATAACTTAGATGTGGTGCAAGGTCGAAAGTGTGGCGAGGATTGAACTCACTATTCAGTTGCAATTAATCCAGAGAGACAAGCATTCTAACCATTGCCACAAGTGAAAGAGACTGAATGATTCTCTAAACATAACTTAGATGTGGTGCAAGGTCGAAAGTGTGGCGAGGATTGAACTCACTATTCAGTTGTAATTAATCCAGAGAGACAAGCATGCTAACCATTGCCGCAAGTGAAAGAGACTGAATGATTCTCTAAACATAACTTAGATGTGGTGCAAGGTCGAAAGTGTGGCTAGGATTGAACTCACTATTCAGTTGCAATTAATCCAGAGAGACAAGCATGCTAACCATTGCCGCAAGTGAAAGAGACTGAATGATTCTCTAAACATAACTTAGATGTGGTGCAAGGTTGAAAGTGTGGTGAGGATTGAACTCACTATTCAGTTGTAATTAATCCAGAGAGACAAGCATGCTAACCATTGCCGCAAGTGAAAGAGACTGAATGATTCTCTAAACATAACTTAGATGTGGTGCAAGGTTGAAAGTGTGGTGAGGATTGAACTCACTATTCAGTTGTAATTAATGTAGAGAGACAAGCATGCTAACCATTGCCGCAAGTGAAAGAGACTGAATGATTCTCTAAACATAACTTAGATGTGGTGCAAGGTCGAAAGTGTGGCGAGGATTGAACTCACTATTCAGTTGCAATTAATCCAGAGAGACAAGCATGCTATCCATTACCCCAAGTGAAAGAGACTTAATGATTCTCTAAACATAACTTAGATGTGGTGCAAGGTCGAAAGTGTGGCGAAGATTGAACTCACTATTCAGTTGCAATTAATCCAGAGAGACAAGCATGCTAACCATTACCCCAAGTGAAAGAGACTGAATGATTCTCTAAACATAACTTAGATGTGGTGCAAGGTCGAAAGTGTGGCGAGGATTGAACTCACTATTCAGTTGTAATTAATCCAGAGAGACAAGCATGCTAACCATTGCCGCAAGTGAAAGAGACTGAATGATTCTCTAAACATAACTTAGATGTGGTGCAAGGTCGAAAGTGTGGCGGGGATTGAACTCACTATTCAGTTGTAATTAATGTAGAGAGACAAGCATGCTAACCATTGCCGCAAGTGAAAGAGACTGAATGATTCTCTAAACATAACTTAGATGTGGTGCAAGGTCGAAAGTGTGGCGAGGATTGAACTCACTATTCAGTTGTAATTAATCCAGAGAGACAAGCATGCTAACCATTGCCGCAAGTGAAAGAGACTGAATGATTCTCTAAACATAACTTAGATGTGGTGCAAGGTCGAAAGTGCGGCGAGGATTGAACTCACTATTCAGTTGCAATTAATCCAGAGAGACAAGCATGCTATCCATTACCCCTAGTGAAAGAGACTGAATGATTCTCTAAACATAACTTAGATGTGGTGCAAGGTCGAAAGTGTGGCGAGGATTGAACTCACTATTCAGTTGTAATTAATCCAGAGAGACAAGCATGCTAACCATTGCCGCAAGTGAAAGAGACTGAATGATTCTCTAAACATAACTTAGATGTGGTGCAAGGTCGAAAGTGCGGCGAGGATTGAACTCACTATTCAGTTGCAATTAATCCAGAGAGACAAGCATGCTATCCATTACCACTAGTGAAAGAGACTGAATGATTCTCTAAACATAACTTAGATGTGGTGCAAGGTCGAAAGTGTGGCTAGGATTGAACTCACTATTCAGTTGTAATTAATCCAGAGAGACAAGCATGCTAACCATTGCCGCAAGTGAAAGAGACTTAATGATTCTCTAAACATAACTTAGATGTGGTGCAAGGTCGAAAGTGTGGCGAAGATTGAACTCACTATTCAGTTGCAATTAATCCAGAGAGACAAGCATGCTATCCATTACCCCAAGTGAAAGAGACTTAATGATTCTCTAAACATAACTTAGATGTGGTGCAAGGTCGAAAGTGTGGCGAAGATTGAACTCACTATTCAGTTGCAATTAATCCAGAGAGACAAGCATGCTATCCATTACCCCTAGTGAAAGAGACTGAATGATTCTCTAAACATAACTTAGATGCGGTGCAAGGTTGAAAGTGTGGTGAGGATTGAACTCACTATTCAGTTGCAATTAATCCAGAGAGACAAGCATGCTAACCATTACCCCAAGTGAAAGAGACTGAATGATTCTCTAAACATAACTTAGATGTGGTGCAAGGTCGAAAGTGTGGCGAAGATTGAACTCACTATTCAGTTGCAATTAATCCAGAGAGACAAGCATGCTAACCATTACCCCAAGTGAAAGAGACTGAATGATTCTCTAAACATAACTTAGATGTGGTGCAAGGTCGAAAGTGTGGCGAAGATTGAACTCACTATTCAGTTGCAATCAATCCAGAGAGACAAGCATGCTATCCATTACCCCTAGTGAAAGAGACTGAATGATTCTCTAAACATAACTTAGATGCGGTGCAAGGTTGAAAGTGTGGTGAGGATTGAACTCACTATTCAGTTGCAATTAATCCAGAGAGACAAGCATGCTATCCATTACCCCTAGTGAAAGAGACTTAATGATTCTCTAAACATAACTTAGATGCGGTGCAAGGTTGAAAGTGTGGTGAGGATTGAACTCACTATTCAGTTGTAATTAATGTAGAGAGACAAGCATGCTAACCATTGCCGCAAGTGAAAGAGACTGAATGATTCTCTAAACATAACTTAGATGTGGTGCAAGGTTGAAAGTGTGGCGAAGATTGAACTCCCTATTCAGTTGTAATTAATCCAGAGAGACAAGCATGCTAACCATTGCCGCAAGTGAAAGAGACTGAATGATTCTCTAAACATAACTTAGATGTGGTGCAAGGTCGAAAGTGTGGCGAAGATTGAACTCACTATTCAGTTGCAATTAATCCAGAGAGACAAGCATGCTAACCATTACCCCAAGTGAAAGAGACTGAATGATTCTCTAAACATAACTTAGATGTGGTGCAAGGTCGAAAGTGTGGCGAGGATTGAACTCACTATTCAGTTGTAATTAATCCAGAGAGACAAGCATGCTAACCATTGCCGCAAGTGAAAGAGACTGAATGATTCTCTAAACATAACTTAGATGTGGTGCAAGGTCGAAAGTGTGGCGAAGATTGAACTCACTATTCAGTTGCAATTAATCCAGAGAGACAAGCATGCTAACCATTACCCCAAGTGAAAGAGACTGAATGATTCTCTAAACATAACTTAGATGTGGTGCAAGGTCGAAAGTGTGGCGAAGATTGAACTCACTATTCAGTTGCAATTAATCCAGAGAGACAAGCATGCTAACCATTACCCCAAGTGAAAGAGACTGAATGATTCTCTAAACATAACTTAGATGTGGTGCAAGGTCGAAAGTGTGGCGAAGATTGAACTCACTATTCAGTTGCAATTAATCCAGAGAGACAAGCATGCTAACCATTACCCCAAGTGAAAGAGATTGAATGATTCTCTAAACATAACTTAGATGTGGTGCAAGGTCGAAAGTGTGGCGAGGATTGAACTCACTATTCAGTTGTAATTAATCCAGAGAGACAAGCATGCTAACCATTGCCGCAAGTGAAAGAGACTGAATGATTCTCTAAACATAACTTAGATGTGGTGCAAGGTCGAAAGTGTGGCGAAGATTGAACTCACTATTCAGTTGCAATTAATCCAGAGAGACAAGCATGCTATCCATTACCCCTAGTGAAAGAGACTGAATGATTCTCTAAACATAACTTAGATGCGGTGCAAGGTTGAAAGTGTGGTGAGGATCGAACTCACTATTCAGTTGCAATTAATCCAGAGAGACAAGCATGCTATCCATTACCCCTAGTGAAAGAGACTTAATGATTCTCTAAACATAACTTAGATGCGGTGCAAGGTTGAAAGTGTGGTGAGGATTGAACTCACTATTCAGTTGTAATTAATGTAGAGAGACAAGCATGCTAACCATTGCCGCAAGTGAAAGAGACTGAATGATTCTCTAAACATAACTTAGATGTGGTGCAAGGTTGAAAGTGTGGCGAGGATTGAACTCACTATTCAGTTGTAATTAATCCAGAGAGACAAGCATGCTAACCATTGCCGCAAGTGAAAGAGACTGAATGATTCTCTAAACATAACTTAGATGTGGTGCAAGGTCGAAAGTGTGGCGAAGATTGAACTCACTATTCAGTTGCAATTAATCCAGAGAGACAAGCATGCTAACCATTACCCCAAGTGAAAGAGACTGAATGATTCTCTAAACATAACTTAGATGTGGTGCAAGGTCGAAAGTGTGGCGAGGATTGAACTCACTATTCAGTTGTAATTAATCCAGAGAGACAAGCATGCTAACCATTGCCGCAAGTGAAAGAGACTGAATGATTCTCTAAACATAACTTAGATGTGGTGCAAGGTCGAAAGTGTGGCGAAGATTGAACTCACTATTCAGTTGCAATTAATCCAGAGAGACAAGCATGCTAACCATTACCCCAAGTGAAAGAGACTGAAAGATTCTCTAAACATAACTTAGATGTGGTGCAAGGTCGAAAGTGTGGCGAAGATTGAACTCACTATTCAGTTGCAATTAATCCAGAGAGACAAGCATGCTAACCATTACCCCAAGTGAAAGAGACTGAATGATTCTCTAAACATAACTTAGATGTGGTGCAAGGTCGAAAGTGTGGCGAAGATTGAACTCACTATTCAGTTGCAATTAATCCAGAGAGACAAGCATGCTAACCATTACCCCAAGTGAAAGAGACTGAATGATTCTCTAAACATAACTTAGATGCGGTGCAAGGTTGAAAGTGTGGTGAGGATTGAACTCACTATTCAGTTGCAATTAATCCAGAGAGACAAGCATGCTATCCATTACCCCTAGTGAAAGAGACTGAATGATTCTCTAAACATAACTTAGATGCGGTGCAAGGTTGAAAGTGTGGTGAGGATCGAACTCACTATTCAGTTGCAATTAATCCAGAGAGACAAGCATGCTATCCATTACCCCTAGTGAAAGAGACTTAATGATTCTCTAAACATAACTTAGATGCGGTGCAAGGTTGAAAGTGTGGTGAGGATTGAACTCACTATTCAGTTGTAATTAATGTAGAGAGACAAGCATGCTAACCATTGCCGCAAGTGAAAGAGACTGAATGATTCTCTAAACATAACTTAGATGTGGTGCAAGGTTGAAAGTGTGGCGAGGATTGAACTCACTATTCAGTTGTAATTAATCCAGAGAGACAAGCATGCTAACCATTGCCCCAAGTGAAAGAGACTGAATGATTCTCTAAACATAACTTAGATGTGGTGCAAGGTCGAAAGTGTGGCGAAGATTGAACTCACTATTCAGTTGCAATTAATCCAGAGAGACAAGCATGCTAACCATTGCCGCAAGTGAAAGAGACTGAATGATTCTCTAAACATAACTTAGATGTGGTGCAAGGTCGAAAGTGTGGCGAAGATTGAACTCACTATTCAGTTGCAATTAATCCAGAGAGACAAGCATGCTAACCATTACCCCAAGTGAAAGAGACTGAATGATTCTCTAAACATAACTTAGATGTGGTGCAAGGTCGAAAGTGTGGCGAGGATTGAACTCACTATTCAGTTGTAATTAATCCAGAGAGACAAGCATGCTAACCATTGCCGCAAGTGAAAGAGACTGAATGATTCTCTAAACATAACTTAGATGTGGTGCAAGGTCGAAAGTGTGGCGAAGATTGAACTCACTATTCAGTTGCAATTAATCCAGAGAGACAAGCATGCTAACCATTACCCCAAGTGAAAGAGACTGAATGATTCTCTAAACATAACTTAGATGTGGTGCAAGGTCGAAAGTGTGGCGAAGATTGAACTCACTATTCAGTTGCAATTAATCCAGAGAGACAAGCATGCTAACCATTACCCCAAGTGAAAGAGACTTAATGATTCTCTAAACATAACTTAGATGTGGTGCAAGGTCGAAAGTGTGGCGAAGATTGAACTCACTATTCAGTTGCAATTAATCCAGAGAGACAAGCATGCTAACCATTACCCCAAGTGAAAGAGACTGAATGATTCTCTAAACATAACTTAGATGTGGTGCAAGGTCGAAAGTGTGGCGAGGATTGAACTCACTATTCAGTTGTAATTAATCCAGAGAGACAAGCATGCTAACCATTGCCGCAAGTGAAAGAGACTGAATGATTCTCTAAACATAACTTAGATGTGGTGCAAGGTCGAAAGTGTGGCGAAGATTGAACTCACTATTCAGTTGCAATTAATCCAGAGAGACAAGCATGCTAACCATTACCCCAAGTGAAAGAGACTGAATGATTCTCTAAACATAACTTAGATGTGGTGCAAGGTCGAAAGTGTGGCGAGGATTGAACTCACTATTCAGTTGTAATTAATCCAGAGAGACAAGCATGCTAACCATTGCCGCAAGTGAAAGAGACTGAATGATTCTCTAAACATAACTTAGATGTGGTGCAAGGTCGAAAGTGTGGCGAAGATTGAACTCACTATTCAGTTGCAATTAATCCAGAGAGACAAGCATGCTAACCATTACCCCAAGTGAAAGAGACTGAATGATTCTCTAAACATAACTTAGATGTGGTGCAAGGTCGAAAGTGTGGTGAGGATTGAACTCACTATTCAGTTGTAATTAATCCAGAGAGACAAGCATGCTAACCATTACCCCAAGTGAAAGAGACTGAATGATTCTCTAAACATAACTTAGATGTGGTGCAAGGTCGAAAGTGTGGCGAAGATTGAACTCACTATTCAGTTGCAATTAATCCAGAGAGACAAGCATGCTAACCATTGCCGCAAGTGAAAGAGACTGAATGATTCTCTAAACATAACTTAGATGTGGTGCAAGGTTGAAAGTGTGGCGAGGATTGAACTCACTATTCAGTTGTAATTAATCCAGAGAGACAAGCATGCTAACCATTGCCGCAAGTGAAAGAGACTGAATGATTCTCTAAACATAACTTAGATGTGGTGCAAGGTCGAAAGTGTGGCGAAGATTGAACTCACTATTCAGTTGCAATTAATCCAGAGAGACAAGCATGCTAACCATTACCCCAAGTGAAAGAGACTGAATGATTCTCTAAACATAACTTAGATGTGGTGCAAGGTCGAAAGTGTGGCGAGGATTGAACTCACTATTCAGTTGTAATTAATCCAGAGAGACAAGCATGCTAACCATTGCCGCAAGTGAAAGAGACTGAATGATTCTCTAAACATAACTTAGATGTGGTGCAAGGTCGAAAGTGTGGCGAGGATTGAACTCACTATTCAGTTGTAATTAATCCAGAGAGACAAGCATGCTAACCATTGCCGCAAGTGAAAGAGACTGAATGATTCTCTAAACATAACTTAGATGTGGTGCAAGGTCGAAAGTGTGGCGAAGATTGAACTCACTATTCAGTTGCAATTAATCCAGAGAGACAAGCATGCTAACCATTACCCCAAGTGAAAGAGACTGAATGATTCTCTAAACATAACTTAGATGTGGTGCAAGGTCGAAAGTGTGGCGAGGATTGAACTCACTATTCAGTTGTAATTAATCCAGAGAGACAAGCATGCTAACCATTGCCGCAAGTGAAAGAGACTGAATGATTCTCTAAACATAACTTAGATGTGGTGCAAGGTTGAAAGTGTGGTGAGGATTGAACTCACTATTCAGTTGCAATTAATCCAGAGAGACAAGCATGCTAACCATTGCCGCAAGTGAAAGAGACTGAATGATTCTCTAAACATAACTTAGATGTGGTGCAAGGTTGAAAGTGTGGTGAGGATTGAACTCACTATTCAGTTGCAATTAATCCAGAGAGACAAGCATGCTAACCATTGCCGCAAGTGAAAGAGACTGAATGATTCTCTAAACATAACTTAGATGCGGTGCAAGGTTGAAAGTGTGGTGAGGATTGAACTCACTATTCAGTTGCAATTAATCCAGAGAGACAAGCATGCTAACCATTGCCGCAAGTGAAAGAGACTGAATGATTCTCTAAACATAACTTAGATGTGGTGCAAGGTCGAAAGTGTGGTGAGGATTGAACTCACTATTCAGTTGCAATTAATCCAGAGAGACAAGCATGCTATCCATTACCCCTAGTGAAAGAGACTTAATGATTCTCTAAACATAACTTAGATGCGGTGCAAGGTTGAAAGTGTGGTGAGGATTGAACTCACTATTCAGTTGTAATTAATCCAGAGAGACAAGCATGCTATCCATTACCCCAAGTGAAAGAGACTTAATGATTCTCTAAACATAACTTAGATGCGGTGCAAGGTTGAAAGTGTGGTGAGGATTGAACTCACTATTCAGTTGCAATTAATCCAGAGAGACAAGCATGCTATCCATTACCCCTAGTGAAAGAGACTTAATGATTCTCTAAACATAACTTAGATGCGGTGCAAGGTTGAAAGTGTGGTGAGGATTGAACTCACTATTCAGTTGTAATTAATCCAGAGAGACAAGCATGCTATCCATTACCCCAAGTGAAAGAGACTTAATGATTCTCTAAACATAACTTAGATGCGGTGCAAGGTTGAAAGTGTGGTGAGGATTGAACTCACTATTCAGTTGCAATTAATCCAGAGAGACAAGCATGCTATCCATTACCCCTAGTGAAAGAGACTTAATGATTCTCTAAACATAACTTAGATGCGGTGCAAGGTTGAAAGTGTGGTGAGGATTGAACTCACTATTCAGTTGTAATTAATCCAGAGAGACAAGCATGCTATCCATTACCCCAAGTGAAAGAGACTTAATGATTCTCTAAACATAACTTAGATGCGGTGCAAGGTTGAAAGTGTGGTGAGGATTGAACTCACTATTCAGTTGCAATTAATCCAGAGAGACAAGCATGCTATCCATTACCCCAAGTGAAAGAGACTTAATGATTCTCTAAACATAACTTAGATGTGGTGCAAGGTCGAAAGTGTGGTGAGGATTGAACTCACTATTCAGTTGCAATTAATCCAGAGAGACAAGCATGCTATCCATTACCCCTAGTGAAAGTGACTTAATGATTCTCTAAACATAACTTAGATGCGGTGCAAGGTTGAAAGTGTGGTGAGGATTGAACTCACTATTCAGTTGTAATTAATCCAGAGAGACAAGCATGCTAACCATCACACCAAGTGAAAGAGACTGAATTATTTTCTAAGCATAGCTTAGATGTGGTGCAAAGTTGAAAGTATAGTGAGGATTGAACTGATTCAGTTGTAATTTCTCTAGAGAGACAAGCATGCTATCCATTACCCCTAGTGAAAGAGACTGAATGATTTTTAAAGCATAGCTTAGATGTGGTGCAAGGTCAAAAGTATAGTGAAGATTGAACGCACTATTCAGTTGTAATTAATCCAGAGACACAAGCATGCTAACCATTTCCCCAAGTGAAAGAAACTGAATTATTGTCTAAGCATAGCTTAGATGTGGTGCAAGGTCGAAAGTGTGGCGAGGATTGAACTCACTATTCAGTTGTAATTAATCCAGAGAGACAAGCATGCTAACCATTACCCAAGTCAAAGAGACCGAATGATTTTCTCAGCATAGCTTAGATGTGGCATAACTTCAAAAGTATAGTGAGGATTGAACTCACTCTTCAGTTGTAATTAATGTAAAGAGACAAGCATGCTAACCATTACCCCAAGTGAAAGAGACTGAATGATTCTCTAAGCATAGCTTAAATATGGTGCAATGTCGAAAGTGTGGTGAGGATTGAACTCACTATTCAGTTGTAATTAATCCAGAGAGACAAGCATGCTAACCATTACCCCAAGTGAAAGAGATTGAATGATTTTCTAAGCATGGCTTAGATGTGGCGCAAGGTTGAAAGTATACTGAGGATTGAACTGATTCAGTTGTAATTTCTCTTGTGAGACAAGCATGCTAACCATTACCCCAAGTGAAAGAGACTGAATGATTTTCTAAGCATAGCTTAGATGTGGTACAATGTCAAAGCTGTGGAGCATCAAGTACCAAACACATTACTCACTCATCATTGATCCAGTGCTACAGGCTTGCTAATTATTACACCATAATAAAAGTGCCCATCTTTGTATGCTATGTGTTTGCTTGTGATCGCAGATGTTGCAGGCAGTTTGTGTGTGGTGGATGTTAACATAAAGGAAAAAGTGTTTAGCATCATTCTTTTGCCTAAGGACAGCAGGGAATGGAATACTCTTATTTAAATTAATGAATCACTTTGTGATGTTGTTGAAGCAGGTAGTTTTAATGGATGATTGGAATTATGACTCGGATCCTGATCTATTAGGTTGTTCAGAAATCAATATCTGATTTTAAAACTTAAACACTATATACCCCTCAGCTTAAACATGAAAGAGGAAGAAATGTGTTTACTTTTTTATATGAGTTCAACGTGGTTCATAATGCTTCTCAAACTGTTGCCAACATGAACAGAGTATGGGGTGAAGGATCTGCTTGTGATCAGACAATATGGCACTGGTTTATGAGTTTCATGATCAAGATACGAGTCCTGAAGATTAATGTAGCAGATGATGTCCATCTGCAATTGACAAGCATCATCTTTAAACAGTAGTGGAACAAAACCCATGCCAAAGTGTTAGAGAAATTCTTCAGATAATGAGCATCAGCATTTCAAGAATATCAGACCAGATCAAGAAATTTGGCCCTGAGAAGAAACTCAATAAATTGGTTCCATGTGAAATGAGTGAATGTCAAAGAGTTTGACATTTTGAAGTGTGTCTGATGCTGCATCTGTGAAATTTGAATGATGTATTTCTTGATTGAATAATGATTTGTAATGAGAAAATGGATCCTTGATGACAATTGTAAATGTTCAGTTTAATGGCTTGATCATGATGAAGCATCCACACACTTTTCAAAACCCAAATTACACTAACAGAAGATTATGGTCATCGTCATCACATACTACTCTGAATGGGGAAGGGCAACATTGATTGGGAAACCTGGGCAAATGCATTGTGACCATCACTATCTTATCAATATTTGCTTTTTTTCTACCTACATTTATATAAATTACAAATTAAACTAAGTACTGGATGAAAATTTTCATGGATTTTGACATCATTCTTTTTTTGACCAAATCGATGAATTTGTTTTGCCCATGCTAAGTTTCGAAAAAGCACTGTAAAATTTACTATATTTTTATCCATAATGTTGAACGTATTAAAATTGTTCAACTTTTTAAAAAGAAAAATCTGAAATTGATGTTAAAAATTGCTGCAAAACATTTTTGAAGATGGAATGATCTATTTAGATACATTGTATTTATTTCAATTTTTCTATCTTAATTATTTGCTGAAATTGGATATGATCCATTATTGCACATAATTAGTTACAAACATGATTTCGTCAATAAATTTCAAAATGAGCATATAGGCAGTTAGGCTTAGTTTCAATGCACCATTCTGGCAATACTGAATGAGTTTCAGTTAGTAGAGTCAACTAAGGACTCTTAGTTTGTCCAAGTTTTCACAATTTAGTTTCTTTCGACTTGTTCAGGATTGGATTAGGTTAAACCTAGGATGATTGAGTACTGGAAATTCAGCACATCCTTTCGGAATGTGAAATATTTTCCAGACAAATAATACTAATGCTAAAGCGGAAATTGGTGAGTGCTGTGGTTGGGAATAAGTAGCGAGACAATTTGAAAAGTTAAGTAGAATTAGGTTGTTTGGTACTTATTAAAGCTGCCAACTAAACTTAGATTAGCAGCACAGATGACAATTGAATCTACAGTAGACAGTGTTGTTAAATCAAAGGATATAGGGTAAATAGCTATTGTTAATGCAAAACTGAACTCCTTGTTTAAGAAGAGAAATCAGGCTTTGATAGATTAAAAAGAATGGCAACCAATGTGAATGTAAAATTGTATGCATAATGCTGGAATGCAACAGATTGTCTTATCACCAATGCCACATTGTTGAATGGATGATGTTTGAGAACAAACAAAAGTATCAGTGAGGATAAGGTTCAGGAAGCCTTGAAGAAGGTCCAGGTGGATGAGAGTGTGGGGGTCTAGGGTTTCTTTAATGAAGTGCATTTGAGCCTGTCACATTTGTTTGTCCTTGTTCAGGTACTGGTCTTCAAAAACTGAATGAAGTAAGAGATTATTCTTCAATACTTATCTAGGGATGTAGTGAAGTTACTACACAAGAACAAATATAGTAGAGACAGTATTTGTAATTGCTGGGTCTTAAATACAAAGTAAAAAAATTCATAGAATTTGGATCCATAGTTAGTTTGTCGAAGTAGAGTTCACCATTTATCACTATGAAAGTGAATTGTAACGGGGTAGGTAAGTTAATGTTGATGCAGTAGTAATCCTGACTTGATATTATTTGAGTGTTGTTAAAGTAATTACCGCATTGCTATATGTATTTGTATTGTAAGAGGAATCCTTTTCTCTTTTTTATATTGAAAATGAAATGAATTAAAATGTACAACAATAATATAAACAATAAAAACTTGAGACATGTGTTGACATAAATAGCAAGAATTTGTATTTTTGTTTTGTGATGTGAATTACAGAATATTGGTAGGGTAGTGTAAAAATGTTTTCAGTGAGTCTTTTGTTTAAAAGTCAGTATTTACTTGGTTTGGTTCCGAAAATTTTGTTTGTGAGGATAGCATGTGACATGGTTTGGTTCCAAGAATTTCATTTGTGAGGATGGCATTTGACATTGCCTATTTTTTATCTTTATGGAGTGCTGGCAAAGACATGAGTTTCTGTACTACTACTATTTGTCTACTGGTCTACTGCTATAGGGTACCCTAGTCTACACAATTCTACTCTATTCTACTGACTCTGTTGTTGTGGAAGGATCGTTTTTATAATGATGAGGGTAGGATGATGAAATATCCTTTTTTATAACATTACTGATGACAAAGTTATTTTTAGAATGATGAAATATCATCATCATTCTAGACCATAACAAAATTAATAAAATAAATTGTAATAGAGCAACAAATCTAAGTAGAAACTTATGAAAAACATTTATTATGATAGATTGTTAGAAGTGAGAGGGAAGATGGGATGTCCTTATTTTATTACCACAAACTACAATATTAGAAATTGATATGTGTGGCAGGTAAATATTCAGCATATAGCAGAAAAACCTTCTACATATACCTCCCAGAAATACTTCCAACATAATGGTAAGATATTAGCCAGATGAAGATACCATTACCACTAATGTCTTACCATTATGTGAGAGGTATTTCTTGGAGGTATATGTGGAAAGTTTTTCTAACGCACACTGTACTAACGTATTTTTATAAATATTCCTTTTTTATATTTTCCTTCTTTGATTTGTTCCTGGCTACTTATTTCTTATTTTTCCAAACAAATCAGCTTATTTGAATAAGCTGATTTGTTTGGAAAAATACTTTGACAGAAACCCTACTTCATGGTTTTATGCACCCTAGTAAAACCAACTGTATTTTGTACCCACTTCCCCCAAATTTGGTTTTGATCTGTCAATTTATGGCTATTTTAGAGGGTGTGATGGACAGACTAACAGAAGTCACAGAATTTTATATATAGATAGGTAGAAGTTTAACAAAACATATACTCCTCTGTTGGGTTACTCAGTAGTGAGATGACAATGAGTGAGCTTGTATACTGTGTGAGCAGGTAGGTTTTTCACATCATATGCAGGTTTGTTTTAATGCAAAACCTCACCATTTACAGTCCAAATATGCTCCCTGCAACTTGTTTTTTTCCACTGTGGAAAAGGAAGAAATTTCAGACCATAAGTGAGATTAAGGAAATGTGATAAGACAGCTGATGTTAATTTAGAAAGTGTATTTAACAGAATGTTTTAAAAAGTAAAAGTTCTATCAGAAAAGTAATGAGCTTTGTTGTGCTTTGTGAGCTATGAGTGAAAAAGGAATAAATTTGGATTGTGTTATCATCTAACATCTTTAGAGCACATAATTATAATCTTAGCTTATTACAACTATTGGATTATTTTTCACATGTAAGAAGAATTGTGGAAAGCCAAATTGTGGCCTCTTCACCATGACAATGCAACTGCTTGAAATGCCCTGAGCAGAGTTACTGGCCAAGAACAACATTGCTGTACTAGAACAACCTCCCTATTCACCTGATCTTGTTCCATGTGGCTTTTTTCTTTTCTCCAAGCTCAAGTAGACCTGTTTTGAAGGCATGGAAATCATCAAGAGGATCATAACAATGGAACCAAGTGGCATTCAAGAAGAATCCTTCTAGCAGTGTATAGAAGTGTAGCAAAGAAAGATGGAAATGTGCATTAGACTCAAGGGGGGTTACTTTGAAGGGAAAACCATGGAGTTTGTTTGGAATTTAAATAAATTGTTTGTGATACCAGTCCAAATATTTTTCAGACAGATCTCATAGAAGGTATGCTGGGTTAAGTAATTACATTGAAAGGTACTAAGGTGCTATTGGGCTAGGTAGACATTTTTTTTGGCTAATATTAAATGGATGTATACTTTGTGGGCAGCACTTACATGTAAAACATTTGCTAAAATATTTAAAAGTTAACAAACACATGAAATTCACTCTCTTTTACTATCTTCCTTTTATGTTGTCTTTCTCAAAATTTGGGCTTCTCAGCTGACTGCCAACAAAGGACGTCTTGGTTTTACTGAGCTGGTTGCATGGATGTTCAATATTTGCTTCAATATGGAGATAAAAGTTCAGAGTCTGAGTATGTATAAAATCCATCCGGTTAGTATTTCAAAGAACCAGGATTAGAAAGATTATAAATGTCTTAAATAACCTAGTCTCAGTACCAGCAAACAAATTTGATATCAAAATCAATATGAGCTTAGTAATGAAATATAAGTAAAAATTATTTGAGCACCAAATTTCAGTTTTGGTTAAGGAGTATTTTTGGCATTTTCTTATCTCCAGGCACCAATTTTGTGGTAATTAATAACTGTCTTAATATGACTGTCTACATTTGACAACTCTTTCATATGTTCTGCTTGGATCCAAATTTCTGCCTATATTGATTTGACCATTTTAGCAAAGTTCTTCATTAGATCTTCATAACTTGTAGAGATTACATCATCTTTTCCAAAGACTGAGCATTAGTGATAATACTCTTATTCAGCATAAGGTAAAATTAGCAGCTGGTCTCAAAAATGACCTACAATCTGTTGTTAACTGAGTCAAGAAATAGCTTGTTAATTTTAATGCCTCCAAACCAAAACTGCTCTCTTTTAATCATCTTAGAGAATCTTTTTTTCTTTTTTTTATCTTTCATCAACATGGCTGGTGCTAATCTCTAGGAGAGTGACTCAATGCACTTTCTCGGGCTAAGAATTTCCACTGACATGAAGTGGAAAGATTACATTGAATCAATTGCTAGGTCTGCTGCTAGAAAAGTTCTTTCACTGTGTGGTACTAGACAATTTTTCTTACCAGAATTTTACACATCTATAAGTTTAACATTTCTCTATGCCTTGAATATTGCTGTCATACTTGGTTTGTTGCTTCTGCTTTGTATTTAAACATTCTTGATAAAATACAAAGCAGAATCTGACATGTCAGCATCAGTCACTTTCCCACTGCTGAAAAATAGCTTCAGTGTGTCTTTTCTATAAATATTTTCATAGCAATTGTTCTTTATGAATTTAAGTATAGTACTACATTGGCAGGTGAAATCTCATCATTTTAGTTGAAATGGATAGATTTAACTGCCTTGCTTGGGGTAAAATGATTTAAAAAAATGTTTTCTACTTTGTATTGACTTAACTTTTATTCTTACATTTCTAAATATTTTAAAACAGAGTTAGTATCTTGGCAATATAAAAGGTTACTGAAAATCTCTTATATCTCTATAATTCTTATAGGGAAATTCTTTTGTGCACTTTTTCAAAATAATACTGATAACTTAAAAATGCCTAACTTCTACACAGAGTGAAATAAGATGGATATTTTGTCTATTATGATAAGTAAATTTTTTCCTATGGTCTTCATTAGTAATGGTTTAGTGATTGAGTGTTAACCAATTTTGGGATGCATTTATTCTTCCCTATATAAATATCACTGGTCAGTTTCAGCAGCCACTTAAATCATCTTCTATGTGCCATGCCCTATCAGGATATTGAAGATCATGGCTCTCCACAATTTCCCGTCCTTTGTAACTCTTAGTAAATGTTGTCTTTTTGCTATATCTCCCAAACCCTGTTCTGCCTTCCATTTACACAAGCTTGTTGGGTAAGTTATATGCTGTTTTCCTCTGCCCCTCTTGTCTCCAATATATCCTGTGAGTGTCAAATTTTCCAAACCTTTTTTCCTTATTATGTGCCCTGAAAATTTCAACTCTCTTTATCTGATGTCAAATATAAGTGTCCTTTTTGTTTCCATTTTCTCTAAAATTTCATTGTTATCTGTCTATATTTCTGAAATGAGGTATTGTAATTATTTACAATATTGACAATATTTGAACTCATCTTTGTTGTCATATTCACAATATTTCAACTGTTGTACGTTCCAGCCTTCTTCAGGTGATTGGAATTTCAAAATGAACCCTTATTTTGTTCACCAGGGTAGATAGTTCTAGTTCCATGTGCCATATCTCTTCTGGATGTCTCAGTATCAGTTATCTCCCTTTAACTCAACTCTCCAAGTTTTTTGTTCATCTCAGTTGTAGCCAGGTATTGAATAGGTATTGAAAAGTGTTGGTTGAATCCAGTGACTTGACCCAAAGAGTTGTGAGTTCAATACCTGGCTACAGGTGAACAAAAAACTTGGAGAATTGAGTTAAAGGGAGATAACTGATAGTGAGACATTTGGAAGAGACATGGCATGTGAAACTAGAACAATCTATCCTGGTGCACAAAATAAAGAGTTTAGTTCAAAATTCCAATCATTTGAAGAAGGACAAATCATACAACAGCCAAAATGTTGTGAATATGGCAACAAAGATGAGGAGAACAGTCTGATCAATGTAAATAGCATAAACAACTTTTGTCTTGGCTCACATATTCAATTCATAATATTCTCAGCATCCTTCTGTAGAAGAGAATTTCTGTCATATCAAGTATTTTCTTCATCTATCAGGATATTGTTCAATATTCACTGCCATATAGGAGGACTGATATTATGTAACAGTTTAGTACTCTTTTCTTCATTTCTAAGGTGCATTGGGGAAGGAAAAGATGCCTCCCAAAAGCTAAGCAAAGTAGTAGGTAACAGGAAAATTTTGTTAGAAATGAAGAAAAGAGCCTCCACAATACAGTACGAATAATTGAATACACTTAAATCTAGCTATATTTACTTTCCGTACTTAACAGATTATAGCTTTTATCTTATCTGTGTAAACTTAAACAGTAATAGAGGCTAAGTTTAAATTTTTGAAAATTACATAAATATTTAGATTATTAGACACAAGCAAATAAAGATAGAAGTGACAATAAATTGGATATAAGATCTATTAAGTAATTATTTTCTGAGTCTGTCTATATTTCTGAGATGAGGTATTATGTACAGTATTTACATTAGTCGGACTATTGTCCTCATCTTTGTCGCCATATTTGTCCCAACGTTTCGGCCGTTGTACTCAAGGACACATGGCACAGTGGATAAAGGTGTTGGTTAGATCCAGTGACAGACCCAAAGAGTGTGAGTTCAATACCCGGTTAAGGCAGTGGAGAAATTTCAGAGGGAAAATTAGCAGGAGATAACTGATAACTGACATCCATCAAACATGGCACGTGGAACTAGAACAGTCTACCCCAGTGATCGAAATAAAGGGTTCAGTTTGAAATTCCAACCATCTGAAGAAAGCCAGAGCGTACAATGGCCGAAACATTGTGACAAATATGGCGACAAAGATGAGGACAATAGTCTGACTAATGTAAATACTGTAATTATTTGCTTTCTGGCATAAATAGTAATAAATATATGTAGCAGGAGTCAATTCAGTTTATGGATATTTATTAAACCTTTAGCACTCTGTCGGTGACTATTTTCACCAATGCAAGTTGAATTTGAATTTCTTGGTTGTGTAGTCATATCCTTCTATAGCAACACTTAAAACAATCTTGACTGAAATTGAAAGCCAGGTTACTGCAATTTCAAATATATAGAACTAATATATAAAACACTGTATTTTTTGTGGGAAGGGGCGGATTTCATATACAGTAACAGGGGAAGTAATATTTATAAATGATGCAGGGTGCTAAATATTAAACAGTCTAGTCAAATACAAAGTTAGATGTGAGCAAATAAGTAGGGTCAGAAAACAATGTTATGAAGCCTACATTAATTCTTAATTAATCTTAAGCAAAGAATCTAGGATTCTGGTTGAAAACAATTCTGATGATGATGAATGTATCACTTTCCTATTTTGAAAAGTTTCATTACTAATAAAGTGGCTCAGAAGTCTGAAATTTTTTAATTATTCACGTAACAAAATGATTAAGTGGAAAGAGCAAAAAATCCCAACCATAGAATTCTATCTCTAAGTTGATTCTAACAAATGTAAGCTTTTTTTTTCCCTTCTTCAGAATAATACACTTTCTACTTTTAAAGTTTTTATAATGAACAAAGAGAATTAGAAGTTTAGAAATCTTAAGGTGATAATATAGTTAGGATATCTGCTACAGATTTTAATCAACCCACAATAATGAAAAAGGCAAGAAAGGTTTTTCCTGATTGAGCATCTTGTCTACAGTCACTTTCTCACAGATGTGCCATGGCTTCCCTCTGTCTCTTCTACAAGTATTTTCATGGCAACTGCTCCAACGAGCTACTTTCACTGGTTCCCAGACTGCATGAATTTAAGCATGCTACTAGGCTGGCATCTCAGTCCCACCCTCTCATTGTCGAAACAGCTAAATGTAGCCATCTCTTCTACTCCAACAGTTTCTTATCTCGCACCTCCCATCAGCAGAACTCCCTTCCTATCACTTGCTTCCCTGACAGCTATAATCTTCAAATATTCAAATGTAATGTTAATCAACATCTTCTGATGCTTTGATCTTGTTCTCCATTCCTTCTCTTTGTCCTTTCCTCAAACATGCCTCTTTACTCTTACTCTCAATCCTCTGTAAGCCCCTTGCATGCTAGTGGCACTCCTGCCTTGCTTGGGGTGAAATGCTTAAATACATAAAAAAAAACAAAATTTTTCTCAGTGTGCATGAGTGTTAAAGTTCTTTGTACTTGTTTGTTTAAGATGAAAAGAAATGTGATTTGTTCACATGTATGTGTGAGAAAAAAGAAGCAAGAAAGAAACTGAGGAGGAAAGTGTAAGTGTCACATAGCTTGGTAAAGAAGAGAGGTGAATGAGTAAGGGAATCTTTTTGAAGCCATGTGCATTGTAAACTGCTGTCATATGTTGCCATCTTTATCTCCTTACTGGCTTGTCTGGTCTAGAAACATTGCTTATATACTTTTCAAAGGCAATATGAAGCATGTTTTTTATTATCAGTAGAAACACTACCCATTGATTGGAAAATGTTAAATATTTATTTTCAAAGGATTAATTTCTTAACCAGAAGGATGCTCAACTCAGAAACCATTTATTGTCATTTGATGTTTGAACATTTTAGTGTTATTTCCATCTTCATTCCATATATCCTCTTAACCATATTATCACCTTAAGATTAGAAAATCCAAACCTAAGTTTTATTTTCTTTGTTTATTTTACCAACTGCAGGGTTTTATTGTTATTTTGTAGAATTATACAATTTAAAGGTTTAACAATGAAGAAAATGTTGCAGAGGTCATAAAGGTTAGAAATTATAGAGTAAAAAAACAACTTGACAATTTCATTATTTGAGTTTATTTTACCAACTGCCAGCTTTTATTGTCATTTTTCAGAATAGCACACATTCTACTTTTAATGGATTCGTCATAAACAATGAAACCTAGAAGTCTGAAAGGTTGTTGCTAAATAGGGCAAGGAGTGGCTTGTTAATCTTCAAAAACATAACAACTCTCTTTTAATTGTCTGAGAGAGCCCTTTTTACCTTCCATCAGTGACCCATTGCACTTTCTTGGACTAACATTTTTCTGCTGATATGAAGTAGAAAGAGTATATTGAATTAATTGCTAAGTCTGTAGCTAAGAAAGTTGGCTCAGAATCTATCTTACATATTTATGTCTACCATTCATCTTTGCTTTGAGTACTGGTGTCAACTCTGGTTTGATCCTCCTGCTATATATTTAGAGATTCTTGATAAAATCCAAAGAAGAATCTGCAATATTATTGGTCCTGACCTGGTATCTCAGCTTCAGTCACTATCCCATCACTGTAACATAGCTTTCCTGTGCCTTTTTTACAAATACTTTCATGGTAATTATTCTGATGAACTTTCCTCTATGGGACCTAGGGTTTATGAATTTAAGTGCAGTGCTAGATTTGTGGCAAGGTCACATCAATTTACAATTGAAATGGATAGATATAACCATAAGTTCTATGCTAACAGTTATTCGTATTGCACTTCTTGCTTGTGGAACTTTCTTCCAGCTCCTTGCTTCCCAGTCAATTTTGATCTTCAAAAATTTAAATGCAGTGTCAATCGGTAACTTCTGTTTTTATAATTCTTGTTCTTTTATTGTCCTTTCTCATTAATAGTAGTTTTTCTCACATTCTCTAACACTCAGTAACTCCCTTGCATCCTAGTGGCTTTATTACCTTTGATCTTCAAAAATATAAATGCCATGTCAATCGTTATTGCTTATCTTCTTAATTCTTTTGTATTCTCCTTTTTTTCTCATATTCTCTAACACTCACTAACTCCTAGCATCCTTGTAGCTTTATTACCTTGCTAGGGGTGAAATGATTAACAAAAAAAAAAAAAAAAAAAAAAAAGGTTAGAAATTTTAAGTTGATAATATGGTGAGAAGGATACATTTAATGTAACAATTTGATCTTCTGAGTTTATTTTATTGACTGTGAACTTGTCATTTTCAGATAGAAGCACTTTTAACTTTAAAGGATTCATGACTAAGAAATTTCTGCAAATTTTGATGATGATGAATGGATCACTTTTCTACATTTAAAGATATCACCACTAAGAAAGTGCCTCAGAAATCTGAAGGGTTAAAAATGTGATAATATGGTTAAAAGGAGAAAAATCCCATCCTGATAATTTAAGTTTATTTTATCAACTGCCAGCTTTTACTGTCATTTTTCAGAATAACATATTTTACTTTTAAAGGTTTCACAATGAAAAAAATGTTGGTCAGAAATGTCAGAAATCATAATGTGGTAATATAGTTAAGAGGAATAAAATATCCCTATTTAAAAATTTCAATTTATTTTATTGAGTGTGAGCTTATACTTTTATTTTTTATCAAATGACATTTTCTACTTTTAACAGTTTCACCATTAAGTGGTCCAAAAGTCTGAATACTTAAAAATCTTAATGTGATAAGATGGTTAAGAGGATAGAGTAAAAAATCCCAAATTAACAATTTGATCACCCAAGTTTATTTTAGTGACTTCTGCAACATTTTCTTAGTGATGAAATCTTTAAAATAAAAAAACATGTTATTCCAAAGAATGACAATGCAAGCTCGCTCATAGTCATTAAAAATATTTTAATTTTAATACTTTGTTTAGCTTTTGAAAAGCATTTCACTATGCTAATATGCCTACAGATTTCAGAGTCACATTTTTAGTCATATGCTAAGACGCATCCCTGATATTTAAATTTCTGTACTTACTCAATTTTGACATTTCCAATTTGTAGATTGCATCACAGGGTGTCTCTCTTGATAATGATCTTACATTCTCTCTTCTTCCAAGTGACAGTCATTTCTTCATGTTTACTTGCTTGTCAAGGAGTTCTTAAACACTACATCCTGGGTATGATGATAAACTATATTTGGCAGCCATGCCTTTGGTTGGGAGGTTTTGAGGAGCATGGAACCACCTCATAATTGCTGTTGTCCCATGTCTACCCTGACATAGAGTGGTAGCACCTACTAGGGTACAAGCAATAAGCAAATAGTGAACACTCAAACTGGGGTAAAAACACTATGAATGTATAAAAATAGATTTTTATAGTAAAAACACCAGTAATACATATTACTCTTGAAAAAACCCTCATCAATGAGACCTGATCTACAAACTGATTTCTTACAAAGAATACATATACTAAAAGTCTTGTCAGCATTAAATAACCCAATAATTCTCAAGGACACATGGTTAAAAGCATTGGTTGGATCCAGTCACTTGACCCAAAGAGTTGTGAGTTCAATACCTGGCTACTGCAGTGGTGAACAAAAAAAATTGGAGTTGAGTTAAAAGGAGGTAACTGAGATATCTGGAAGAGGCATGGCATGTGGAACTAGAACAATCTACCCCAGTGGATGAAATAAAGGGTTCAGTTTGAAATTCCAATCACCTGAAGAAGGCTGGAGCATACAACAGCCGAAATGTGATGAAAATGAGGACAACAGTCTGAAAAATGTAAATAATTACAGTCTAAACCATGTAAATAATTATATTACCTCATCTCAAAAATATAGACAGATAAACCATTGAGGCTGATATGCTGTAGAACAAAATAAACCAAATAAACCTAAACACTGATCCAGCAATCATTTTATTTGAATGGAAACTTACCTAAATTATACATTTCCAAATTTTCAAGAGAGAATATACAAATTATAATACATTGCTTTTTCTGCAACAAAGGATGTATGGGTGGTGTAATGAATATCAGCTTGCAATAAGAAATTAGAGAGCCGAGTTTAAATAAGAGGGGTGAATTGAACAACAAAAAAACAAACCAGACTTTGTTGCATAGTGGTTTCAAGAATGCAGTAATGCATCGTTACAGAATTTCAACCAACTGCAGTTTAAATCTGCACATACAATTGAACTATTAACAGTATATTCAGCATGGTAATGACACAGCATTGCTGAATGAAGGACTTCTTAGATTGAAGTTAACAACTATGGTGGTTGGGGTGGGGGTTCAGCATATAGAATCAATGACCATATATCCATGACCAAGAAGACGAGTCTTCATGGTGGAGGATATTGGTTGTGGTCTGGACTGGAGATATATGGGCTCCATCAGTTTCACTTGTCCAAGACATGCTATGCATGTATGAATACCTCTCCAGCTTTCAACCCAGATATGTGGAGGAAATTGGTCAGGTGCTCAATTACATAGTGACCTTAGGACCACACCCAATCATGGGAATGATGATAATGATGACTGTTTTTTCATAGTGTACTTGGAATTGGATAATCTGTATTTAAAATTATAAACATTGTTTTCTTCATGTATTGTAAAAATGTAGATTGTCTTGTGTTTTATTTCAAAATTGCAAATGCACTATGAAATATCCATAGATTCCAGTAGTAAGAATAAAAGCTATAGGAAAAAAATATTAGTGCCTTTTCATGAAATTTTCTATTTTTTTTACCATTTTCTTCTACTATCCTAGTATTTTGATGCAGTAAAAGCAATATATTGTGGCTAATATATTGTTTCTTTAATATTTGACACTGTAAAACACATAGGTTTCTATCATTTAGATAAAGTGAGAATAGATTATATTGAAAAAAAGGTAAATTCTGTAAATCCTTTTACTATTCTGCTAATAGCAAATGGCTATCAAGCACTCACTGATTTTTAATAATCACTTTTGCAATAAAATCATTAAGGTGTATCATTATTCATCTAAAGATGAGTTGTTCAATAAAATACACAAGTATCGTGTTTTTGTTATTTTTTTTATAAATTAACTGATTTATAAATAAAAAGACTATTAATTTTATTGTATATGCTGAAATAGAGCTATTAATTAGCCCTATATTTACATCATAATTAAATATAAAAGACCTGGTTGTATTTGCATCATTCTTTAAATAAACAGATGCAACCAAAATTTATCTATGTTCATTTAAAAAAAAGAAAAGAAAGGTATATCGATGAGATAAAAGGAAAGAAAAAAAAGAGAGGAAAGATCTGATGTCACAGGACATTGAAAAAACTTGACTGTGACATGTGACTGAAGGTGGTTGATTCCCTTATCATAATACTGTCAATGTTGGTAAGAAATTGGATGCTGAATCTACAGTACTACACATTTGATTAGTAAAATCATTAAGAAAATCTTTAACAAATTTGTGACATTGATTAGTAGCATGAATTGATAAATTCTGAGAATGCTTTAAGTCAAAATGGCAGACGAACTAACATTATTAACAACAAAGAGGTGCGTTACTAAAATAAATGTAAATGAAAAAAAAACAAAAAAACAGGTATGATATGCTTTCAGCTTTTGTAATGTAAATAGGTGATAGCGTTCTCGTCAGCTTTTCATGTAGTAGAAAGAAAAACAGGTGGCTGCCGAGGGAGCACAAAAGGGAGAAAATAAGTTTGAAGGTGAAACCTAGAGAAAGAAAGTAAAAAAGTAAAAAGATGATTGAAGTAGTAAAAAAAAAAAAATGTTATTTAAAAGTAAAACTATTATTACTAATAATAAGCATTTTTTTTTTTTTAATAACAAGATGTATAGCAAAAAGAAGAAAAAAAGCCTTGGTGTTACTGTGTAGTAGGGCAAGGCCAAAATTAGACGGAAACGATTTGAAGGTAACATTAAGCGGGGCGATATATAAATAAATTAAAACGAGGTTGCTAAGGAATTGGGGGGGGGGGAGTCAAAACGGTAGTTTCGCACTCAATGATGAAAAATATTAGCACAATCGCATTGCGCGCGTGCCATGCATGTCACGTGTGCAGTCATTGACCAATCAAAAGTGTAGCAATTGCTCCTTGTTGCCTATACTGTAACGTTACTAAAAAAAATAAATAAAATGTACTAACTACTATGTGTGCTGCTGTTACTGCTTTATTTTCAGATTTGTTCCTAACTAGCAAGAGAAATCCTTTTACGTGTACCTAGCTAATGGCTACCATTTACTTATCAACAAGTTTTAATTAACATTCTGATTTAAAACTAAAAGGTAAAAAAATTACTAGAAGATAACACTTGAACACAATGCTTCCTCGTATGTTGTTTTTTTTTAGTTAAAAAGGTCAAAAATGTCTTTACAATTGTTAAATCTTTAGATAAAATAAATATTTTTTGCTCTAGTACAGAAACTGCTTCGTAATAGTTGCTGCAGGAGGGAAAACTTAGTTCTAAAAACTAAAAGATAGAATGTTCGAGAGCGATTATGCGAAGAAAACAATAACAGTAACACTTACAGTAACACTCAAACTTAAAACAGTAAATTCAAAATAAACATTGCTTTTAATTTAATATTTCATTTATCAACTTCAGTGTAAAATTCGCTTGACAAAAGAAATGTAACTATCTTGCACAGTCTGAAAGAAATCACTCATTTTGGCTTTGTTGTGATTATGTTGTCGCTCAGCTGACTGTCTTTTAGGTTGCACTGATAATGGGAAACCCGTAAAAATTTTAAATGTTTTTTTTTAGCTTTTTATAATTATAGTTGATTAATCATTTACATTTTTTGCAACACTCTCTTTACTTTCGGGGAATGTAAAATTAAATTTTAAGAAGAATCTTTGCTGTTAGTGTTAGAAAACAAAAAATCGTTTGAGCAAAAATGTCTTTTTTGCGTCTGTCTACTTTTCTTCGGTAAGAAAGAATTCATGGAAATATAGAGACAGACCTTGTTATTTAATTAGCGAATTGGTTCAAAATTTTGTCGTTGACGTTATACGATAAAAAAACATTAGTCGGTTAATACTAGTATACTAATTCTAATAGTAATATACTATCTTTAAAATATTTGTAATAAAAACATAGTTTGGTTAATAATATTTTCAATAACGAAAAAGACTTTTTTTTTATTGACAACACTGTGTGTGTGTGTATGCGTATGTATTTTTTAATTAATTAATTTTATTTATCCTTCCTATAGTTCCAACTTCCAACAAACAAGAGAAAATAATATTAAAAACATAGTTTGTTATTTTATTATCATACACCACCAGAATACCAGCATGACTAATAATAGAAAAAAAACCCAAAAGACAACTTGTACTACTAATTGTCAAATTCACTGCATTATTCAATTGTCATTGAATGTTAAATTGTTAATGATTGACAATAGTTGATTTTGATAGATTATGCTATTATTTCCATTTCAATTGTATTCGTAATTAAATTATCTCAACTGTTTATTTTCATCTCTCTTTGTCTTTTACTCTTTTTGTATCCTTTCTTTTACTATTGAAATACTTGAATTTTTCCTCTTGCTGTCAGTATTTACCAAAAACTCCCTCATCTTCCTTGCATATTCCTCCACCCTCAGGTTGACACTCGTTTCTGTTTCCGGTCCGTACAGCTCTCATTCCATCGTTACTTGCTCCATCCATTCCTCCGTTTGGCATATAAACCTCTTCAACTTACTCACCCCGCTGTAATCTTATTATCACACTCTCTAATAATCTCATATACTCACTTACTCTCGCATAGTTTCATTCACCCGCTCCTTCATTCTCTTCTATATTACTCACACTACTACTACAACTCCATTCATCTCCGTCAATATTTCACTATCATCTTCTCTCACTATACACTGCTTCGCTATTATTTTACCCCACTCTCTATAATATTATACTGTTTTATATTTTCCTCTTTCTTCTACTCACAGCTCTATTCCTCCCGTGTCTTATTCACTCATTCGCTATTCCTGCTACTTCTTTTTTTACGTTTACTTACTCTTTTACTCTTCCTTCTCCTCTAATTCTTATCATGTCACTCACTTCGTATTCTATTCCCTCACTATTCCATAGCGATATCGCCTTCCCTGTCACTGTTTCATACTCTACATACTCTACCTTTCCCTCACTCTCTTTCGCGCTCCTCATCCTTTCATTGTTCTATAATCTCACTCTCTCAATATTCCATTGTCACACTCAGTCTATACGTATCTTTATGATTAGAACATAAAGAGTGAGCCTTCGTAGCGTTGTGAAAAAATAAGGCTTACTAGCGGGATTTACTCTCTGGAAAGATGTGGAGAGTGTAAATTTATTGTCCTGGCTATTGTATATTCATTCGTCCTATTATATATTGAACAAACACACACACACACACACACACAAAAAAAAAAAAAAACACAACATATACACAGTTAAAAAAAGAAGACACCTATGTCTCTGTTTAATTTTTAGCTTCTAGTGTTTATTTCCTTCTTTAAAAATGCTTTAAGAAACAGGAAGATTATCAATTCGAACAATAATCACGTACAATCTCCCAACATAACATATATATATATGTATGTATGTATAAGTGTATATATACATATATATATATATATATTTATATAAATATAAATAACCCCTCTCCAGTCCATACACATCTTGATTTTTTTTTTAAAAATCACCCCCGCCTCGAGAGAAGGAGGACATGAAAAAAAGGCCAGTAATGTGGTGTTGGTAAAGAAATCAAGTTGTACACAACTAAAAAATATTAATTATAATCGTTTTCTTTTTTTTATGATCTAAAGAGGAGACATTTGTCTTTTTTTTTTCTCTACCCAAACAAAAATCCTTGAGAATCTAAGCGAACTAACAAGGCTCTTCTCTTCTATATCTACCATGGTAAGTGTTGTTCAGTTCACGTCTTTTTCTTTATTGTAGCAAACAAACCATCATTATCATAGAAAATGTATTTTTATTTGCTATTTTTAAGTACATGTGCGGTTGTTTATGAAGCCTTGTTGTAACATTCTTCCTTTTCTTTTATAAATGATTTTAAATTGTTTATTCGAAACTTCCTCAAATAGAACAATAATATCGTCCCAAAAACGGAATGTCATTTTTTTTAACTGACCGCCTGTCTCGTTGAAATTTGTCGTTTCTGTTTTCAGTTATAAAAAACAAAAAACAAAAAAAAAACTTGGTTTTGAAGGATTTTGACAATTTCTTTATTGCAAGCCTCTATAAATTCAAAGAAATCAACTAAAAACTTTCTATAATTCCCAATTTTTATCTTTTTCTATTTTATACTTACCTCTTAAAAAACATCTTTAATTGTAGGTTCATATTTTAATACTTTTTTTTTATTTGGGCCACTTTCAACGCCTTTATTATTTTATTAAAAATGTCATTTTTTTTCTGATATATTTCTTTCTATTAATTACTTCTGATCCGCTATTATTTGTAGATATTTTTTTTTATATAAATGGTAAATCAAAAGTGTCATGTAGATTTTACAATAATTTTGTTTTTGTGTTGACACAAATAATAAGTCAACATGGAAACGCTTTTCTTTTTGTAGCAAACGTTTCATTATTTTTTGCTTAGATTTTTTTCTCTTTTTTGATGGTGAAATCGGTTTTTAAACGTTTGTAAACAAATACAAATCTGAATAAACATATCACTTTATTTTTCTTTTGAATCTAGAGTATTAATTATAGCCAGCAACTAGAATTTTTTTTGTTTCATATTCAATTGATTCCGCTCTTTTTTTTATCCCTAGAAAAAGCTGATCATGTGTTTCTTTTAAAAAAATATGAGAATACATCTTAAACAAATCATTCGTTGTGATGTTTGTCAATGTTAATATTAAAAAATGTTAGTTAACCCACCCAAAACGGAAAAAAAATATTTTGTCACAAAACTGATGAAACCGTTAACTTCCAACCAGTTTTCTTGTTTCTTCATTACATGTGATCTTCATAATTTACAGTACTTATATTTTTAAAAAAATAAAAAAAACCCTGAAAAATAAGGCACAACATGCTTTTCCCTCTTTAAATTTCTTACTAATCTTGGATAGTAAAAAAATTAATCTTATTGTTAGAAAAAAAAGATTCTATTTTTTTGTTGTTGTACACAGTTGTTCAAGCTTGTATGAATGGTGTATTTGACCAAATGTTACGTGGTTGGGTTCTCTTTGAAAAGCCAATTTACTCTTCTCGTCTGTGTTTGTATATAGATCATTTCTGTTTTAGTTTGTGTTGGCCGTTTTTATGCTTAAAACTAAGATCAAAGGAAGTAATGAGTCCTTGTCTTGCAAACAGCCTTTTAAAAGGTTGGTTGTTTCATCTTTCGTTAGTTGATGATATAACATGACCCAACCAAGCCATCTTGAATAAGCTCACTCCTCTCTTACAGTTTTTTTCTTCCTTTTGTAAGTCTAGCTGTGTATCTATACATCTGTGTTCTTACCCCAACCAAGCAATTTACTTTAAAATAGAACTAAACATCTGTGGGTTTACTACATTCCAGCCAATGTAAAAAAAAAAAAAAAAAAAAAAAAAAAAAACAACAAAAAATAAAAAAAAACATTTAGTTGACGTATAAATTTCTAATGGCACATGTGTAGATATGTCGATATATGATTTGTTGTAAATATTGTATTTGGCAAGTTGACCGCTAATGGTGCTTCATTTTGGAGTTTGTACCACAAAAATCTATTGATTTCTATTCTATTTCTATTTTAAGCTCACTAGTGACAAACTTGCAGGAATTTTCTAGATCAGAGCCAACCAATTATTGTTTTAGTGTTTCTTATGGGATTGAAGTTTTTAAATTTGCTATATCTCAAATTCTTCTATAAAGAATTATTTCCACATTACACACCCAGCTGTTAGGGTTTTTAGGTAAAAATAAAAAAGGTTAACGATACCTGAAGCAAAATTATTCACTTTGTTTCAATTAGTAGTCTTTTTAAGTTTTTTTTTTTTTGTTTTTTGTTTTTTTTTTATTTAAAAAAATATTTACTATCCCGCTTTTAGAAAGCTTTTTTAGTTTAGTTATAAATTTTGTGTAGAGAATTACCCGCCCCCATGAAAAAAAACCGTTTAAAAAGAGTTGGGAAACACTTATTAAATTATTTTATGAAGATTAAGAAGATTATTTTCTTTCCTTCACTTCTCTCCTGTTTTTACTTTTCTCATGTCGATCAAAATAGGTCGGTCACCTACAGCTTCTAGGTGTAGTTGTTGTAAATTATATTCCTCTTTTCTCCTCCTCACGTTCATATTGAAAGTAGGGCGCATTTTTTATCTAGCAATTGTCATTTTTCATTAATTCTAATATATAATGATGTCCCATGACGGACAAGCTGATGAGTGGGATTTTTAATTTTGATCTTGTGTAATGATCTATATTTAAAATCTGGCTATTAGAATAATGGTCTTTGTTAGGGCAAGTAGTAATGATGCTACTGTAGTACTAGTAGCCACATTTTCCTTATGCTTTTTTTAACTAGTTGTTCTTTACTTTTTCTAATTTGAAATAGGCAGGTGTTACTTTTTCACGTGTTTATGAATATTAAAATTATTTCCATTTAAACCAGACAATTTTACATAAAAGTTGAGGATCCTTCGTTTTTTCTTATAACTTACCATCATATTAAAAAATGTAAATATTTTCTATTTACAGTTTGGAAAATATTATTTTGAAGCCTTTCAGACATTATTCTGATCGGTTCGTACAGATTCCATTTTATTTTTATAAACCATACAAGAACACCCATATAAAGTGTTTTATTTTATTTTTGTTTCTTAATTAATTTTGGCGGATTTATTTACAAGTGTGTTTTAAAAAAATACATTTTACAATTGAATAAACGATTTATCACAAATTTAAAGAAAAAAAATTTAAGGCTTGGTGCTACTTGGTGAAAAAATTATTTAAAAAGTCAACATTAAATTAGAACAGTTGTTTTAAAAGGATTTTTTTAACTGTTCATTTTGATACGTTCAACTTAAAATTATTTTTGTGGTTATCATTTACAATTTTTTCACAGTCTGTAGATTCAAGTGTTTAGACTAGAGATACATTCGCATAAAAATAAAATACATTTATTTAAATTAAATATGTACACAGCTGGGACTGGTTTAAAATGATTGTGAACATACAAACTGTGCTACCAGCAAATTAATTAGTAGTTGTAAAAATGGATATTCAAAATTAGCATTATGCCATTTATACTTTTATTTAAGATAAAAAATTCTTGCATAGGTTTTTTTTTTTTTTAATAAAAATCTAAAATCTTTTTATCTCAGATTTTATGCTGAAATAACTTTCAGTTACAGCTTTTTAAATGATTTAGGACAAAGGCATTGTAGACGTAAATATGTTTTTTTTATCCATTTTTTTTTTTTTATTTATACTTTATTTTCTAAAGATATTTTGAATTGTATTGATTTTCATAACCTTTTTATGCCCTTTACACATGACTGACTGACTATTTTATCCCACATGCAAGAAAAATGAATACATTTTATTTTTATGAAACTTTGAATTTGGGATGTCATGATGAAGACGCAAATTTTAAGTGAAATCAAATATTGGAATTTCATTTAGTCAATCCTAGTGTGATATATAACTAATATTCAAAGTGACTTTTTCTATTCTTGAACTAGTTTATCTACATAGAATATATTTAAAACTTTATCATATTGACTACGTAATTGGTCTACTTTTACTTATGATTTAAAAAAAAAAAATGACATCCTGTTAGTTAGGATAAGTGTACCCAATCGGTTTTTTTTGTTGTTTTAGCATTTTTGTGCTTGTTTTGTGAGAAGAGTTATGGTTAACTTGTGACAGTTTAAATAAATCTCACGTTTTAAGGGATTTTTCTTTCCATTTTTTTTTTTTATGTTTGAACAGAAACTCATTGTTTAAGTTTGAATTTTAGTGAACATAATTGAAAAATTATCGGCTTTATTTTTAGGTTGTGGATAGATTTTTCTTCTATATTTTTTAATCTGGCCCCAAACAAATCACAATCTGAACAAAAATGTATAGATTGCGTAATCTCAATATATTTATTTTCATCAATCGTGTGTGAAGGCATCAAAGTTACATTCAGAATTTAGTCAGAAATTAGTTGACTGATTTAAAATTTATCCGATAAAAGATCATAAAACCAATTTAAGTTTCAGCAGGGAATAACATTATCATTAAAATAAATGTCAGTATAATGAATATTTGTCTTAAAACTGTGTGTAACAGTATGATATAATTTAACAACTTAGGAAATTATCATGTAATCTTAAGTGAGTGCATTGCATACATGCTATATAACTTCAGTTGACTAATTTCTTAGTATAAGATTATAAATGGTTAGGAATTATTTAATACAGATAAATATTTTCAGCTTTCCTTTAGTTTTAGTGATTGGATATGTAAACAGAAACACTCTCCAGAAATATATTTCAATTCTCTTTCTTGTCATAAACATGTGATACATAAGGCTCATTTATTATTGTTAGCATGATCACTTTTTTTTTCTGTGTGTGTGTGTGTATTTTTCTTTTAAATATACACATTTTCAGGGCAAAAATCTATTTCAGTTTGTTTTCTTTTTTGTGTGGGTGGGGAGTAGAAACAACCGTATTCAAACATGTTCAAAAATATTGAATAACTAGTCAAATAACAATCACACAGAGATTATCACATTGAATTAATTTCAGTATTAAATCAATGACATACAATTGCCAATTCAAGCCTACTGTCAAGGAGAAAACAATTGCAGAATGTTTTTGTCACAATATCAAACTTAGAGATTATCACAGATCATTTGTTTTCAAATGTCTTTTTTCTTTATTCTATCAATGAAACGCAATAGTCATGACTTAATAATTTAAAAATTTACTTTAATTCGGTTTTTATTTGGTTTGTGTGTGTGTGTTACTTTTTTTTTTTTTTTAACTATGAAGAAGAAAAAAACAAAAAAAAACAAACATTCCTTTTTAGTTTAAACTTTTAAACTCACAAAGCCACATCTTAGTATGGTTGAACAAATTGCATCCTAAGGATATGTGCACTAGTCAAATTTACTTTAGAATATTTTACTAACTTTAAATCTGGATTATAAAATTTATATGAATAAATGTTAGTTGATTGGATAGTTGTAGGTAGCTTGATTAATAAGACCCAGCCTTTCGGGTAATCTCAACAGTTCATGAGATAAATAATCTGTTAAAAAAATGGATTGTTGAATGAAGTATTACAATATTTTGTTTATTTCCTACTTAGCAATCTAGATTTAGTCATTCAACTTGTCTACATTTATTTTTTTTTTAATAAATGATTTAATTTTCCTCATTTAGTTTTAATGCAGTTTCCTTAAGTGAAAATAATTTTGAGAAGTGAAAACTGATTAATAAAAATTTAAATTCCAAGTTGAAGAGTGAATGTGATATAAAAAAAATGATAGATTATGAATTGGTTTTAAATGTTAACATATTTCAGGAACAAAAATATCTATTATAGAATGAAAACCTTATGATTTTCTATGAACTGATTTTCAAAATAATTCTGAATATCCTCTGTTGTATTAACCTTTAGCACACTGCATTATTAATGTTGTTTTCTTCTCCACTGCATTTTTAATTGCAGTAACCTTATTGTTAATTTCACTCAAAGGTATTTTGTTGCTAAAGCAGGATTTGACAACACAGCTATGAAATTCAAATTCAGTGCTTGGAAAAACTTTCTGCACAGCAAATGAAATTACACTGTGATAAAGGTTAACTAATATTCATTATTCAAAATCGGATATGTAATTGGTCTGAGCTGTTCCGATAATTTATGAAATTCGCAAATGTTTTCATAATAATATTCAATTTCATAATTGCATTATACAGTATTTTAATTAAATTCTTACACTAATATTTAATAAAGAATTGATTGTTCAGAATCTTTTTCTGCTTTGTGAATTTTGCTCCAAAGCTGGCAAATTCTTGACCAAATGAAGAACCAAAAGTAAAACTGAAATTGTCATCTTACAATTTTTTCTTTTTTATAAAAATTTTATATAGGAATGACTATTTCAATCTGAAATGTAGCCAACAAAATTTTATCTACTGGCAGTAGTTTTTGATGATTATTAAGACAGTAAAAAGTACTCAAACATAAATATGAATTTTAGGCTGTTTAACCATGATTTTGATTTTAATCTACATGAACTTATTTAGAGAAAAAATACAATGCAATAAAAGTAAAATATTGGTCAAATTTAACAATTATTTTTTAAGTTGTCACCGAGCTGACTGATGTTACCTTCAGCATATATATATATATATATATATATATATATATATATATATATATATATATATATATGAATCTGGGCAAAATAGATTCATGTAAGCCTTTAATTTGTTATAAATTTTATAACAATTACTATTTGTAAATGTTCAAATTAAGACTATAACTTTTTATTATTAATGTTTGGATGCCCCAAAATATTTCTATTTGTAAAATAAATAAAATCATCCATCCTGCCAATATTGATAGAGAACCAGTACCATGGATCACAGACAAATTACATTAAGACCCAGCAACCATACCTACTACTTATGTACGGAAAGTTGCTTAGATTTTATATTCTGGGTTTCAAGCACTCTCAAATGCTAGTTTGAATGTATGCCCTGCTGATAACTGAGAAGGAATTTCTGGCGAAAGCTGAAGCACAAATCTAATTACCTATTAGGTGTTCTGCAGTTGCAGAACCAGAAGTATTGACAAGTGTTTGCAAATTATCATACTGCCTACTATGGATCTTTGCTGACATGTGCTGAATTGTCACCACCAATCTCTGGTTAGTTCTGCCAATATATTCAGAATCACACTGATATTTAAAATTATATATCACCAAACTAATATGATGGTGGGGTAGGACGTCTTCATAAATAGATTTCATCATAGGTTGAGATGTAAAATCAAGCTGTGAATTGGCAAGAAAATAACAAAGTTGAAAACTTTGAAAGACTTGGCTTGCAAATTCTGCTAAAACCTCAAACCTCGCCAATCCAAGGTAATTGTAAATAGATGGAAAACTTTTCTAGACCATACGATTTACATTTATTTATTAAACTGTATAATTTTAGCAAGAATGCTAGATTGCACAATATTTAAATAATATCCATTTTAATCTGAAAAATTGTTAATTCAATTTCAGAATTTAGTTTGATTTTAGTGTGATAAGCCAAAATCTTGATGAAACTCAATTTTTGTTCTTTATGGCAAAAAGAATCCCAACAAGTGTACAACTAGTAAAAGTAGGTGTATGGTACACAAAGGTTAAAAAAAAAAAGATTCTGGCCTGTTAACCAACATATCCAGAAAAGTTAAAACTATTGTTCCTCCTTTTCACATGTAAACCTTAAAACTGGATATATTTTATTTAACAATTTGTGTAAAATATCTTCCTCCTCACTGTTAAATACACATTGTCATGCATATAATAAAAGTGACAATATGAACATGCAAATCCTGCAACTATATTCAAACAAAGGGATTTCCATAGAGATTTTGTGTATTTGCCTATATATTATCATGATGGCAAATTCCATGAATGCAACAAAGACAGCCTCCAAAGTTGGAGGAGATAAATTGCGCAATAGAAAGCACCAGTGCAGATTTCAATAGTTTCTCTTAATGGAACACATGTGAAAAGATAACATACAGACATAAGTTGAAGGAACAATTTTGCACAAAGCTAGCAAAAGTAAACAAATTCATTAGACTGAACTGAATTCATTTAAGTACCAGTTGTAACAAGATAGCTAACCATTTGGCCAATCTCTGTACAGAGCCCACCATAGATAAATGGGTCTTAATGGGACATTGTGTTTGTGGGCCTTGTGTAAACCACACAACTGGTGCCGGATAAAACCTATGGTATAACAAACTTGCAGATGTCAACAGGAAAAACCTTGTCTTTGAGCAAATGTTTTTAAAATTTTAGCTCAACAGTCGTTGTTTTATCATGTGTGACATCTGCTCCCAATTGTGTAATTAAATGGGAGGAATGATTTTATTTTGTTTGTTTATTTTCCGATTAAAACTATTGTTTCAAATAATTTTGAAAATGTAATTTCAATGAACAGTTTTCCTCCACAAATCTATTCCACTTTTCATTGGAAACTTTCCAAAAACAAATGGAATCTATTTTTTTTTTTTTTGATATGTAAATAATAAAAATAACATTTTCAATAACAGTGTAAAATACTTTGTTTTACATTGATATTATGCGGGGCTATCTTTTCAGGATTATATATATATATATATATATATATATATATATATATATATAGCAGTTATAAACAAAGATATAGTTTTGAGCTCCTCATAATACTAAGGCATAGTTTTGTCATAATTGGCTTCAATACAAATTTTGACTTATCTAGTATGGATAAATACTTCAGTAAGTAAGATCTTCTTATAAAGTAAGTATTTTATGTATCCAGTGGATATTGAGTTACTCAAAATATTTACACTATTTACATCATTTGGACTGTTCTTATATTTATTGCCAAATTCATGACATTTTGGCCATTGTATGTGCCAACCTTCTTCGGATGATGCATACATTATAATTTTGAACCAAACCTTTTATTTGGTAGTAGGTTGTTTTAATTAGAATGTTCAATCTACCCTGTGAATAAAGGGTTTTGTTCAAAATTCCAACACCTAAATATAGCACTAAAGATGAGAACAACCATCGAAACAATGTAATTTGTTAGAATACCTCATTTCAGAAATGATGTTACTCAAATATCTATCTTGATTTGTTCATTTTTATGTATTTATTTATTTTATCAATTAATAAATTCATTTATTAGTTGTGAAAACTATTAATATATATATATAGTTTAAAATTGTGTGTAATATTAAAATTCAAAATCCAGTATCTTTTATATCAGCTATACTTAAATTATATATTTTTAATAAGTTAGAACAGGTATATTGTTTCTAAAATACATTATACAGTGTCCATTGATCATCATAATCTTAAAAGTAATTTTGGAGATTGCTAATTGTACTTTATTAGTTTCTTTTAAGGCAGAAATATGAAGTATTCTTTTTTTCTGTATAAAGAATAATTCAAATACCTTTAATGACCATAAATTTTTGACCTGAACTTGAAAAATTACCTGTGTATTAAGGGAAATGGAAGCTACACTGCAAGTAAATTTTGTCATTAGTTTTCTCCATTTTAACAACATGTATTGAAAATATTTTTCAAATTTTGTTTTAAACTTATTTATTATACATGTCAGTGGAAGATTTTACATAAGTGATTATATATGCACTTGAGAATGCTAAAGAAAATATACCACTTACTTTGTCACATCCAAAGATGATATTCTTTGTAATTACAAATTTAAACTTTTAGTTTAATATTTAAAAAAATATTGTTAGCTCTTGGAGATTATTTAATAGTATTAAAGATAAGTAATGTATATGGATTTTGTTTTCTTTTATACTAAGTCTTTTTAGGGTGCAAGTGATTGTTTCTCCAGATATTTTTTCTTATCTGTGAATTGCTATGACATCTTAGTAGAGATAGTGAAGTGGTTTCCTGTTACTTTCTCTATGGTTTGAAAATCAGGGTAGGCCTTCTCCTTAATTAGAGAGCTAAGTCTATTGTTATCTAATTTGATATGGAGAGTAAAAGAGACATTCATGCCTCCCCCAAAGGGATTTGTGTGAAAGCAAATGCAACAGACTAGAGAAGAATTTATATTCTGCTCAGCAATTTCCCTATCAATAACTATTATACTATCTGCACACTACTTTATATAGAGATACAAACACCAAAATTCTTAGTCTTTTTTTATATCTTTTACCTACTACATTACCAACAATATATTTTATCTGTAGTTGAAGGTATACAATTACATTCAAAATATTTAGATTTCGGCATTAAATAACTCATAGAGGTGTTGATATGCCACCAAACAAAATCAACCAAACAATCAACATGAAAGAACTCTTTCATGACATTAATCTATATAATATCTTACAATTTCTTAAATCAACCTGTATTCCAAAATATAACAACAAAACTACAACAGAAAAGACACACCTAAAAATTGTCTACACAAACATGTGCACAAAATGGTTTTCATTAGATGTAAGAAATGTTTCTAATTATCTATATTGTATATTTTTAAGAAAACACTTGGGTTAATTATTACTAATCCCTAAAAAGTAGTTTTATTGAAGCCAGTTGTATTGTCTATTAACATTTTATGTTTAAGATAAATATATGGGCTAAGTATTAAGAACTCCTATAATTTCTCTGGTATACAACAGTTAAAGTGAGTGAAATTTTATTACTTATGATTAATAAGTTCCAGCATGTTGATTGATCAACTGTATTGGCAGGTAACCAATATCTCTAAATTAAAAAGAAATTGATATATCGTAAATAATAGAATGCTATAAAACCTTCATGAAAATTTTGCTTGTGGATATATTAAATAATTATAAATTCCCTTTATTTTTGGTTAAAATAAGGGGATAAGTAATATGAAGAAAAATGTTTCACTTGCACTCTTTCTGTTGCATTTTTACTTTTCCCTAATAATGAGCATCCAAACACCATTATTTCTGATTGTTATGAGAAATGTAACTTTCATTTTTAACTGCATATCTTTTAAAACCTGTTATTTTGCTCTCATAGCAGTTTGAAAACTTGCATTAAGTAAATAAATAAACCAATTATTCCTAAAGTTTATTTAGAAACATTTGTTGAATTGTGTATCAGTATAATGCACACTGATGAAAAATAAAATTGCAGTTCCCTGAAGGATGATGCCAATTTTGACTTTGGTATGCTTGAGTATAGTAAATATTATAAAATGTTCAAAGTTTATTGCAATTCTGTCATGTAATAACTTGACCTATGCTGTAGACAGTGTAGTATACTTCAACAAGGTTCAGTATGGTCATGGTCCATAGCAAGCAGTTATCATGCTACTGAAATACATATTTGCACCTTTTGTTCGCTTGATAGGGATTGAACTGTGGGGCCATTCAGAGGCTGGTTAGACATTTTAGGATTGCTGTGCATGTTGGATGTGATCTGTTGATGGTGGTTCTGCCATGGCTACAGTTGTCAAATAAACATTCTTGCACCTATAGGTCAGGCCCTGGATGGTCACATAGTAGAGATGTTTGCTAAAATCAACACATTATGAGGGCAAATGTGTCGGATTACACAATGTTCTGGAATGTCAACATGGGCTATTTGAAATTGTTTACTGGAGCAAAATTATGGCCACGTGTACCTCCTGTCAAACTTATGCTTGCACAACAATGCAGTCATGCATGTTTTCAGTAATTTCAAGAGATGCTCACTCAGGAAGTTAAATGGCACTGTCAAGTTAAATGCTGAAAGATTATGCAAAGTAGGCCTGATTGGCAACATCTTACCAATTATATTTTCCCACAGCACATAGGCCCAAATGCTGGCATCATGATCTGAGATGTCAGAGGTTAAAATGATTGCTTGCTTTTCATATTGTAGTGAGAACATTGAATAGTATCATGTATTTTTAAAACATTCTTCTCCCAAGGTAATAATGATCCCCCTTCCCTATGTTTGTGTTAACATGTTCTGCTAGATATTTAATAACTTCATCATCAAATCTGTCTCCCATTTAACATATATAAAACATGATGACTCCTGACTTTAGTTAGGCCACTTGGAATTTTTGATGCATTGTTTCAACAGGTGCAAGATGCATAAAATAATGCATTGTGGCATGGGATTTGCTATTTGCAAGCCTGTGTTAATACCTAAGAAAAATAGACGGTACATAGATTTTAACTATTGTTCATACATCCCTTATTTTGGAACCTGTTGATCAAGATATATGTGTGTGTGTGTCTCTGTGTTTATAGGGAGAGCGATGTTGGCAGGTGCATTCCATGGATGCAACTAAAGTTTCCCATAAAAAAGTGGTACATTGCACAAAATCAATGTAACTAATATATTCTTCCTGTAACTGTATGTAAAACATTTCAACTAAAAAGACATTTTTGTATTTAGCACTCAGTTCAGTGTTCAAATAATACCTTAACAGGACTCAAAAATGTCTCCTGACAAAACCCAAATTCTTGTATAGGTTGATATAAACTATAGAGGCCATTACCTTTTGTAATTTTAAATAAGCACTGCATTAACCATTTGATGTTATATAGGTACCTTCACAAAAAACATGATGCCTAAGGTTTAAAATGATTTTTTTTTTTTTTTTTTTTTTTTTTTTTTTTTTTTAATTTTGAAGATTTTATTTTAATTTTAATTTCAAATTAATAGATTAAATTTATTTCCAATAAGTAAAATACTCTGGTGTATTTCAAAAAGTAATTTAAATTGGCTGGAATTTTTTTTCTTCCTAAAATAGCTGATGAGCCCCTTTTTAGTCATCTTACATTGCAATGTAATTGTTTTTCTTAAAATATCTTCCAAAAATAAAATATACTTTTCTGAAACTATATTGAGTATTAGATGATTTAAAGTATTGTCTGATTTGAAATAAATATTATTTACTTAAGTTTAAAATATTGTAGAAATGCATTTTTTAACACAGTGGTAGCTGTTTGTTTAAGCTGTTGACATGTTTGACAGATTGATGTTTATCTAATGTTCTATGAGGGTTTTAGCTTCAGAAAAAAATTGAATATAGCATGAGTGCATTTTATATATAATTTTTAAGTACTCAGTAGTCTTAAAAACTTAATATATCCTCCATAATCTAATATTTTATTGAATTTTAGATGCTTTAAATTTACTATAATTATCACTCTTATTTTCTGACAATGGCCTGTATGTACATCCATGTCTACAAAAATCATCATGTTTTTTATATATATATATATATATATATATATATATATATATATATACACAAAAAAAAAAAATACAGAATTCATTTAAAAATATTGGTGTTAGATGGTTTGTACTAAACTTTTTCATTAATGATTAGTAAATATCGTTTTTACTGAATGATATCATCTAAAAGGGGTGAAATTAATACAGAAAAAAATCTGTAGGTAAATAATCCAAGTGAATACTTGTAATATAAGTATTAAAACTGATTCACAAAGAGAGCTCAATGTATTTATTACAGGGCATATATAAATAAATTACATATAAATAAAATTCCATACCCTGAGACTGGGAGAAATGGTCATCCATATGGGGTATTGAATTTCATTTCATATATATATATATATATATATATATATATATATATATATATACACACACGCACAAGTGCTCCAGTCCAACTGCAATCTTCAGCTGAGTGCTGAGCTTCAAGAAGGTTTTGGTCCATTAAACTCAGTATCTTACCACATGGTGGGTCCACAACAGCTGGATGGTGTTACATTGCAGCTGGTTTATGTTATTTGCTGGACATAATTTGATATGAATTTCTGAGTAATCCACACATTGTCTTCCACTAAGTTACGTCTAAAGATGTACCAGCCATTTTGTAGTGTCTTTTGGCAGGATTACAGAATATGGCACAGGTTTCCATATGCACCACACAACTGACAGGAGTATGACTCCTGCACTCCCCATCTCCTCATTTTCTGGTGATGATACTACAGCATCATATGCTGACTGAATGACGAACTTTAAATGTCTGCACTAAGATGTCACCAATCAGATCAACTGATCTCAACACCATCAGCACTCTCCCAGTTAAGCCATTAACCCTGCTGAGCCTGTCGAAAAGACTGTGCCAATCATCTCTCCGTAAGCTTCCAAAGCCCTGTTCCTGTAACTTGCATTTGTCTTGCCCACTGGCTTCAGACCAGAATTGTCAGCACATCCCTCCCTTATAAAACCCTGAACCTCTGCCTGCTTTACCATCCCTTCCACTGCTGTCATCACATTTGACACTTTCCATCTTCCTGTCTTTACCTCCAGTGCATTTTCCTGGATTGCAGCATCTTCAGACTTGCACAGCATGGACTGCAATCCCATTTTTTTCTCTTCCACCAAAGAAGTAACGGGTAACTGAAGCATTCCCTCTCCCCATGAGCTGCCATACAAAGTGACTGCTGACAGAATCCTTGCAACACCAAGCCACTTCCATACATATTTACTGATCTTCCTCTCAATTATCTCAACTCAAGACAGTGCCACCCCATATATAGTTAGCGGCCACATTAGTCTTGTCACCAAACCAAAATGCATACACTAGACTTTAAATTTCCCAGGAAGCCTGCTTGGTCTATGCTTCACATAGACCTGCTCTTCTTTGGTTTGAAGGCTATCTAACCCCACCTCTGAATCAACTGTGCTACTTACCCATTGTCTTGAATTACTGTTGAGTCATTCATAAATGCTTGGATTTTTGATCTCATTCTGCAGGAAGTAGTCCTCTGGCTTCAGGCCTCTGAGGATCACCTCCATCATCATCACAGTACTGGAAAGATGGTACATTCCATAGTAATTCCTTTATGAAGCTCCACATACCTCATGGTGTACTTCACTATTGAAAGATGGAGCATCAACTGATTGAAATACATATCCAGACAATCCCTGAGTTTCTGTGGATTGTAGAAGAACTCTAGTGCCAGCTGTATCATGTTATGAGGAACTGAACTGCACACATGAGCAAGATCCAGCTAAATGATATAAATATTCTCTGTTGAAGTCTTAGCCTCACGGATCTTTGCTCAAATCATCGACATGCTCCAAGCACCCTGGAAAACCTGGGACTTCTGGTTTTGGATACTAGTGTCTATGTAGTTATTCCATAGCAGGTAGCTCATCAGCCTTCTGGCAAATACCTTGAAGAACACCTTTCCCTCAATGTTCATGAGAGAGATTAGACAAAACTGACCAAGAGTCAGCAAATTTTCCTCTTTCAATATATACACACCATCAGCTTGATACCAACACTCCAGAACATTACCAACTTCCCAAATTTTCACAAGAAGCCTCCACAGGCCCCTCAGCAGCTTAGGACACCTTCTAGACAGAATGTCACACCATTAGGACCAGCAAAGCACATCCTTCCGTATAATTCTTTGGACCTCCTTCCAAGTCACAGGGGACTCCTCAAAAAGTACTTCAGAGCCACTAGGCCTGAATAAACCTGGTACCAACTTCACTGGGCCTCCCTGTTAGCATCAGAGTTGCTTATAAGGTATCTCTCCAGCTCCTCCTGCTCAACACTCGGCATTCCACTAGTCCTTTCCTGAAACAACTGCTTAGTGAAGTGGAAAGGACTTTCCATGAAGGACCTCCAGGTCCTGGCAGGTTTCTGTCTTTTTTTGGCAAGCCATTCTGCTCTACTCAGCTTGCCTCACCACTTCCTTATGACCTCTAAGTGTGGCTTGATTTCTTCTGCCCGTATTGCTGCTCATAATCTTTGCATCTTTCCTCGGTGATTGGATGGTTCTCCGCCACAGACTTTACTGCACAGGTGCTAAGGACTTAGCTTTCATTTCCTTCAATCCAAACTTTAGTACACCATAATCACTGATTCTGTCCTCAAGGTGGCACACTTTCTTTCTTGGACCACCCTTGAGTGTATGGATGGCTGCTGATAAGTCTTCATCCATCTCTGACCATGAGAAGAGCCACTTGATAACTCAGTGACTGGAATCAGCCTCCAAAATAGGATCCTGCAGGACAGTGTGGTGTTCATCCTGGTCTCAACACTCTTTTACACCTATCATATCAGGGCTCTCAGGATTGTCATTATCAGATTGCCTGTCCATTTTTTAACTCCTTGTAATCATAGCAAGTCACACATGGTTTTACATCAGACATGAAATGGGCAACTCTACCTGAATCACAGATGGGCCAGAGGATTACCTACTGGCTTGGGCTTACCAGATTTCAGGCAGGCATGATCTTCAAAAGGTTATCCATCTCACCATTCCTACATATGCAGACCAGTCCTCAGCACCCATAAAGAACTATTGTAGAACCCAATTGCATGTGCTCACTAAACTTCATGTAAACTTATGACAGGCAGCTCGCACTCTGCAGCTCTATCGCTGTTGTCACTGCAGTAACATGGATGTCACTACACTATCACAGTCATAACCATCCTTTATATATGTAGCAGGTTTATTATTAGCATCAGAGACACAATCTCTGGATGGGCATGTAAATTGATACACTACATTGGTTTTTTGTAGAGGATTTAGTTGTGTGGTTGTAGGGTTATTAGAGACTATGAGGTCAATTGTTTTAATTTTTCTATAATATATAATGAGCTTAACTTGTTTATTATTATCAATGGGTTTAACATTTCTACCTATTATGTTTTTAAGTGTTGTTTCATCATGTTTGTAATTATTATGCATTTGGTTACAATAGTAGAAGTTAATAGTGTTATGTTTATTTTGACTTACAATATTATTATCAATTTTGTTAGATGTTTTACTAAGCTTATTGAGATACATGCTAATTTGTTGATCAATGATGGAATTAGGAAATCCATTATTAACAGGCTTAGAACCAAATTAATAAAAAATATCCAGATGTTAGACAATTTTTGTCTTTATTTTCACCAGGAATTAAAGCAAACATTAGAACACCTTATGATCAGACATAATAGACATTGTCTGTTATATTTAATAATATATGTTTGAATAATGATCTGCTTCCCCAATACACTATATATATATATATATATATATATATATATATATATACACACACACACACACACATGTATATTTCGGCAGCATATTTTCATTAAGACAGGTTTCGTTAAATAATTTGGACAGATTCTGTCTAAATTAGGCTAAATATATTACAAAAACTACTGCTAGCCTTCACTGCCAAAGTCCCATTCTATGATCATAGCAACATATATATCTTTGTACTATTATTTTTTATATAATTGATGTTAAGGTGTTTGTAGCCACTATTTTTTAGAGCTTGGTTGTAAAAATTATTATGTTTATAGAATATTTCTTCATTAGCAGAATTTCTACAAATTCTTTCCTCAATTGAGGAATAATAATAGTACAAACCAGAAGAAAAACAGTAAATGAAAAATCATTCGGTAACCCCCCCCCCAAAAAAAAAATCGATCAGATGGTTAGTAATAAACTAGTACAAAAATTCCTAGCTTATATTGAAAAATATTTTCCTAATAACAGTAAACTTAGCAAGATTTTTAATAGAAACACCCTAAAATTAAGTTACACCTGTTCTGAAAATTTAGAAAGAATTATAAAAAAACATAATAGAATATTGAAAAATATGCATGCCAAAATGAAACAAAGATCCTGAAATTAAATTACACAACTATGATGAAAAATTAGGTAATTGTAGAAACCCTGAAAATTGCTCTTTGATTAAAAAATGCCGCATAGATTCAATAGTACACCAATGCACAATCTCATCCATTGAGAATCCAAATATTGAAAAGATATGTATATAGGGTCCACAAGAAATGAATTTAAAATGATGTGGAGACAACACCAAAGTTCCTTCAATAATATTAGAAACCGTATCTGAATATTTTTGGCATTTAAAAGAAACAAATAAAACACCAACCGTAAAATGGAAAATAATAAATAGAACAAGAACTTGTAGAGCCTGTGATATCCTTTATGCCTACATGAAAAATTGCACATTATCAAGTTTCTAAAAACCAAAAGTTTGTTAAATCAAAGAAATGAAATAACTGTTTTTTTTTTTTTTTTTTTTTTTGCAGACACCACCAAATATATGCCTTAAAAATTAGTAATTTATAAATGGATAGAAAAAAAAAATTACAATAGAAATTATCCTTGTGTATATATATATATATATATATATATATATATATATATATATATATATATATATAAATTCAGAATTCATTTAAAAATATTGGTGTTAGATGGTTTGTACTAAACTTTTTCATTAATGATTAGTAAATATAGTTTTTACTTAATATCATCTAAAAGGGGTGAAATTAATACAGAAAAAAATATGTAGGTAAATAATCCAATAAATATAAATTCCACAATACCATGTATAAATAATTACTCAAGTCCATATAAAATCTATTAGCAAATTAAGTTAATTTCAGATGTATAAAATTATAGGGTCAAAAATACAACCCAATCATATCTAAACATCCCTTTAAGAAACCATCAATGAAAAAAAAAACAAATGAATAAATAACAAAAAGGACTAACTAGAACATCAATCAGTAAGTTTTAATCAATAGTGATAAAAATAACAGAACCTGAGAGAAAAAAAGAGGCTATTGTAGCCTGACAAAAATCCCCCAACCCAACCTTACACAACTCCAAAAATTTGACATATAATAAACATTCATACTTTCATCAAAGTAGAGAACTTGATAACAAAAGAAAAAACCAGATTACACCTCCATTTCCAACCTACGAGTAAAACATTTTTTCATTTAGTTATTCTAAACATTGTTTGAGAATAAAACTGTATTCTAAATTTTAAGTTTAATATTAAATTTAAACTTTAGGACTTGAGTCAATTTCGAAACAGTAATTTTTAGGTTGCGAGGGAATCATATTTTTCAAAAAAATATAATTATAATTTTAAGCTCTACTTCTGTATTGAGCACTGTTTTTAAAAAATAAAAACATAAATACTAAGGAACTTTAGATCATTAATCTAACTGTTCTTTCCTATTACATCAATATATACATGCACCTTAAGTGGTTAGGGGTGTGTTTGAGGATATTTTAGATATATATTATTTAAATATGTATATGTGTGTGTATATACACACACACACACACACACACACACACACACACACACACACACACATCCATATATGGGCGTGTGTGTGGTGTAAATATATATATATATGCGTGTGTATGTATAGATATTTTTGTTTATGTACATAAATGTATATATATTTGTGCCCTATTTGTTGCGTTTGTAGATGTGTCTCTATATGTATGCAGTTGAATGCATATCTACGTATATAGGTGTATGTTTAGGTGGAAATATGTATGCATATGTATCTTCATAACATTTGTTTTTTATCCACTTACAATGATCCTTTTAAATTATTATTTTATTTTGGGAATTTATTTGTTATTTTACTTTTTATTAATGACCTATTTTTTAAAATTACCCGGGTATAAATAACTGCTTGAAAAGTAAATCTTCAAATATATCCAACCTTAACACAAAAGATTACCAATTCTGAATCTCTACTCCTTTTTTTTTTTTTTTTTTTTTTTCATTTATCTCTACTTCCCTTTCCACTCTGGTGAATAAGAGGTCAACCTGTTTACTCTCAACCACTACACATCTTCTACCTTACCCACTCCTCTATCTCTCTAGACAGATATATCACCATTTCTCCCCCTCTCTATTTCTTTTCTTAGCCCTTTCTTTTTTTTACCCTATTTTAAAACAATTTGTTAATTTTCATTTTTTGTTTTGTGCCTGAAAGTATTTCAAATTCATTTATTGTTGAAAACATTTGGTCTGATTAAGCGAGATCAAAATCTTGATTTTGTGAAATAAAATATTACCATGGTTTTCTGAAGTCTCCATTTTCTTATATATATATATATATATATATATACTAATAATAAAAAAAAAGTTAGACCAGGAAACTGTATTAAAAAGTGCTATATATATATATTTCACATGTAGTGCTTTTAAGTATAAAAAATTAGGATCTTTGCCAATTCTGCTACCTTGGTTTCAACCTTTTGGTATCTTCAGGCAATTTCAGTAAATTGATTTCCTAATGCTTATATATATATATATATATATATATATATATATATGTTTGTTAGTGCCAACCATTCTTCAGGCATTTCTATTTAAATGGGTATATTTTCAACTCTTTTTAATTTTTTTTCAGCATCTTGAATTTTGCATCTTTTTTTACATATGCACATTGGTAGATTTCTGCTTTGGTCACATTTTTTATTTGTAATCCTCATAATTTTTTGTAGTTGTTGGATTTTTCTTATGGTTCTAAATTTTTTCTTTGGTTTTAGAATTTTTTTATACACATACATACATACATACATATAATTCATTTACATGAATTATTTTTGTAGTGGCAAAAATACACAATATAGCAGAATGAAAACTCAGCGTGACCTCTAGGTTGTAAGAGCCAATGCACATGCTAGTTTGTTCCTCCTTGGGGAATTCAAATGTTAGCATTTTGAACCCATCATTGCTGTTCTCATGTGTGTAAAAAGCAAGCAATGACTGTTGACAACTGAACAGATTTTAAAAGTACCTGGATTAAGGAAGCAACAAAGTTTGCACAAATGTACACAACTGGAAAAACACGATTGTCTGACATCAATAAAGCAAAAGTGGGTATGGAGAAATTTAAAGAAAGTTACATAGAAAATCATGTTCTTGAAGAGAAGTCCATTAATGAAAATATTATAGAAAGAATTCAAACTCCAATCCATCATATACAGAAAATTATGAAGTTCAACAATTGTACAATGCTGATGAAAGTGAATTGTGGTATGTATTGATATATAAAGGGCAGTGAGATCACATTACCTTTTTTATTCTTGTGTCAACATCACCAGCACTCATAAATTACAATTTGTCTGTACCAGATGTCAATCCATGATACTTCAAGAACTGATTTTCCATGAAGTACAAATCACAAAACATATTCAATTTTTTAATTTTGGTTTCTCAGAGAATATATAACTGCCATTTCATGACATTTAGAAAATGTTGACCTCAATGTAACTGATTACTTATTGACAAAATGGGGACATACAGTAAGAAAAGCATGCAATTTTCTTCTGAGGCTCTCAAGTTTAAGTGTGTGTGTGTGTGTGTGTCAGTGTGTTTTTCCCCACTGAACATTATCCAGTACTACAGCTGTTTGATCAAGGACCATTGCAGTAGAAATGTTATCACCATAAGTTAAGTGCCATCATCAATAAAGACAAGGCACATAAATGAATTTAAAATTATCAAGTTTTTCCCAGTAATGGACACTATGATTGCTGATTCTTGGGGCAACCTCAAGTTGACAGTCCCTAAGTGTTGGTACAGTGGCATGCAACCAAGACAGTACAGAGCCTCTCTCCCTTAAATGCTAACTACTAAAATCATTAAGAATTACAAACAGATTGGACAAGGAGACTTTATAAAAACTGGGAAGGATGTCTGAGTCATCTGTGACAAAGATATGTAGTAATGATCAAATTATGAACATGGTCATGGAACAGTAGATAGCCAGATAATGACATTTCATGCTATAAAAAAAGTAGAATAAAATAAACAAAAAAAAAAGTTGATACATCTTCATAAGAAATATTACTGCAAAAGAAAAACAAAGAATTTCAAGCATTAGTAACCGAATATTTTCCTTAGCAATTACCACCTCAATGAATTTCATTTAAAAGAAGTGACAAACTCTGTGTGTATGTATGTATGTATGTGTGTGTGTTTTTATTTCTTTTTTTGAAAGCTCTGTATTTCAATATTTAAATTATTTAATGTAATTTTATTTGTAAAATCTCACTAATTTCTAATCAGTACTTTGTTTTTATTTAATTGATTTAATGAAAGGAAATCCTTTAAATCCGTTTCATTTTTTTTTCCTTTATTTTATTGAATCAATTACCCAAACAAAACAATACCCATTCATTTAGTTTGGATAACCAATATTCCACTATGTTAAAGCAGAAATTAAATATCACATTTTTAATTAATTATATCTTGTGTAGTCTAAAGATTTTTAACATTAATTTTATTAGAATAAAATAATGATTTTCTTTTTATCTTCTGCCATCTTTCAGGTAATTTCATGATTCCATCTTCACAGAACCTTTTTTTCTTGATAAAGAACTGCTCTAGGTGCCCTTTTTACAAGTTTTCATTGAACTGTATTTTTTATTGAGAATTCTGTGAAAACTGCCATAAAGTGAATGCAAAAGTGAAATATCAGAACAGAGCATATTTCTCGGCTACATAAAACAGTAACAATTTTTTGAAAATAATAATTATTCACATTGAATATTATGTATTTTCTCTTAACTAATTTCAAATTCCTTTCATCAGCTAGTGCTTTCAGTTGGTTTAATTGGGATTAGTACTTGTTGAAATTGGGTTTTCTGGAAGGTAGTCCTCTTCTGATTCTGTTATATACATAGCATCACTATTTTTTTTTTTTTTTTTTTTTTTTTTATGAATATGAGCCTTTGGTGTATTTATTGGGGGTTCATTTTTTAAATGACTAACTTCTGACTGGAGCATTGTTCAAATAAGCAATCTCGAGCATGAAACTATACAAATCACTTTTGACCTCTTCTATCCTTCATACCACTTTTCTCTAAAAACTTTTTAAATATGTAAGTCACATGTTTACTGTTAAAATTAAAAAAAAATATGCTGAAAATGTTGCTTGCTTGAGTTTTTTAATTTTTTATTCAAGCAATGTCAGTATCACTTTAAAAGAACAAACACTGAAATGATAGCAGTGAAAGAACAATCAAGCAATCTTTTTTAATAAAGTTAAAATTAACAATCCCTAAAAACAGAACTTTGTGGTCAATCAAATGATTATATAAAATATTTATCGTTATTACAATTTTTTTGTTTCATAAAATATAATTTATCTAAACTAGCCTTTACTTTTGCTGAAAAAACAATATGATCTGTAAAACATTTAATTCTTGAATTGGTTCCATAAATTGTGATTGTGTATAAGATTTAAAATATAGCTGACTTTTTTTTTTTTTTTTTTTTTTATGTTGTGTAAATTGCAATAAACCTTTTTATTATTTTTAGTTTTCTGTCAGCATTTTTAACAATCCTATCTTCTAAACTTTCTTTTAATTTTAGCTACATTATATTTGCCCCTTTTTTTTAAATAGTATTAAATAAATTTTAAAAAAAATACTTCATCCAGTAGTCATCAAATTTGTACATTTTACATGCTCATTTTAATTTTCACTTTTTTAAGTGCATAAAATGTTTTGATAAATTGTTTTAAATGCTTATGAAACCAATTTACTTTTCTATTGCTTGTCCATTTTGTAAAACTTATATAAATATTATTTGGGACTGATATATTAAACATTCTTTTTTATATTTGTAAATGTATAATATTTAATAACTAAACCTAAATGCTGTTTACTTACCTATTTTTTCTGGTTTTCTTATCTATTTTCGTATTAGTAAACCTATGGTTTACTTACCTATTTTCTCTGGTTTTTGTACATTTTATGAAAATATAGTATAAAAATGTTTCATTACAGTTAAACTGCCACAACATCCATCAGTCAAATTATTTTGAACTTTTTAAAATTTATATTAAGAGCAGTCAGTTGCACACTGACTTTGCATACACAAACAAATAATGTGTGTATTGTGTGTGAGCAAAATACATCTGCTTGTACTGTACTTTATATATATATATATATATATATATATATATATATATATAATGATTGTGAAATAAAACATTGGAATAATACATTCCCCCTTTCACTCAGCCTGGACAAGTCTTACTGAAAGTTGGAGAAAAAAAAGCTTATTAATATTTTAAACTCTCAAAAATCAGATAGTTATACAACTTTAGTGAACTTTTTGGAAATTATTCCATAATAGAATTATGTTTTTAATTTTGCAGAAATACTTTTTTGTCTTTTCATTAAATTAAAATATACATGCACACACACAAATGAATATACACATTTTAAATGAACTTGAAATGGATATATATTTTTCATTTCTGTCATGTTGGCTAATATCCCTTAGGATATCAGAAAAATAATATCAGCCAAAATTAAGTCCTCTTTATGACTCGGTCTTTATTCAAAGTAAATATATTTTTGAATAAATATAGTATTTTAAATGGACAAATACTTTATTAGATGTGAAATTTGATTATTTTGCAAACAGGCATCAAACTAGTTTTTATAATTAGAATCTTAATGAAATTCTTCAAATTTAATGACAAACATGACAAGAATTTTGAGTTTTCTTATTTTACTATTACATTTTATCTACTAGTTTTGTCTACCATCATTCAAAAATATCATTTTTAATTTTATTGTGACAATTAGCATGAAAAAATGTTAATAGTTAAAATTGGCCTGTTTTTGTTTACTGATTCTAACATTCAAGGTGTAAAATAATAAATATTTTAGCTTATACTTTCTTAATATTTTTGTTTATTGATGAACAATGACTCGTGCAAAAAAAAAAAAAAAAATTCAGTTTATAGAGAAAGTAGTTTGCAAAATTTTGTATTGGATATTTGTTTGTTGAACTATGTTTCACTGTGAAAACAGACCAATTGAGTTACATAAAAAAAACACACACCCAAATATTACTTGAAAGTAGTCACCATTACACAATAAAGACAATAGCCAGCATATTCAAAATATATAAATCAAATGCTGAAAACATTTTGTACCAGCTTGCTTATGTTAATCACTTTGATGTGCAGCTTCCACAAATTAAGCGTAATAAAAGTGTGATTCACTGTTTAATTATAGTAATGGGCAAATGAGAATGCACCACCTTTGGGATTAGCCTCTATTGCTGTCTGTATAGAATCTACTGATTAGAGTAAAAATATTAATTCAGTAGTAGACTGCAAATGGTACACAGTGGTTTTTGTCCGGGAAAGAGAAGCCCTGGAAGAATGAAATATGAAGTTGTCTAAACAATGGCATAAGATATTGAAACAAAACTATAAATTAGTTTGTCAAAAAAATAAATGTCTTTCCTTTTATGTATTTTATTTTTTTAACTGAATGAACCTTTTGCTCAATACTAATGTAATATAAGTAAAATCTACTGGAAAATAAAGGAATAATTATTGGTTGAAATTACAAGAGACCCTCCAAAAGTAATCTCCTATTTATTTCCATGAAAGCAACAACAGATACAGAGAGCACAATAATACCATTGCATAGGGCAAGTTTTCAGTTGCAAAACCTTCTATAATACACACTAGTGGGTATGAATTTATTTCAAGGTGCTCTTCATGGATTTATTGCTGTATGGGGCTGCTCAAAATATGGCTTGTCATATGCATAACTATTGCTAAAGCTGGAGTGCATTACCCACTGCTTAACTCTGCTTGTATTCACTACTTGGTCTCTGTAAACAGTAATTGTTGTTGGATGTCAATGGTGCAACTTCCCACCACCCAAACCCACCCAAAATGACAGCATGCAATTTCATGTATAATGCTATTTTGCCAGACTCTTATCTGTAACAAGGCAAAAAGAATCATGGGTTGTTAGTGGGGAAAGTTCAAATTCTACTGCTATAGTGCCAATATATTGTAGAAGGCATTACTTTGGGAGCAATCATTCATATTTGCAAATGGTTTTGAGAAATTTGATTCTATGACAATTAGTTTTTTTACATTTTTTTCTTTTGTTGTAAAATGCCTAATGTTAATTATATGGATATTTAAGATAATTTAATTAATATGCTCCAAGTATCTATTAATGGCATGCAGTCTGTATAAAATGGTTAGATAGAAAAAAAGGAAAGATCATTGAATCTGGTAAAAAAGGGATTCTATTTATTATTTATTTTTATTAGGAATATTATTTAGTACTTAATTCTTTGTGGATTTGAGTTTGTGAACGATATCCCTTGACTTAGCTTGTCTTATTAAAATGTTGAGAAAATTATGAGATGTAATTCTAGCTTAATAAAGTTACCAATATACTTTATTTTATCAATTACTTGAGGGGATTAAAGGTGTGTCCATATATAACCAAGTGTTGTATTGTGATAGTTTTATGCACATAATGTTTCAGGCAGGTATTAATTTAAATATTGTTACCTACTTTGAAATGCACCATTACTTTTTTAAAAAAAACAAAAATGGATATAAGTAAAATATTTTAGCTTTTTCTTACTTAACAAAAATACTTCATATTTACCATTGAATGGATGACATTAATATTTTTACAGCTTAGAATTTTATATTGTTTCTGCTTTTGTAATCAAAAGTTTTAAGTTAAATTTAAAGAATTTACAATCTGAAATATCAGACTGCCTAAAAACAGAATGAGACAAATATAGCAAATATTGACATGGAGTGCTACAGTTGTGTATCACTGATAAATTTCAATATTTTACATTCTTTTTTTTTAAATAACTACAATTTCCTAGGTAATTACAGATATTATTTTTTGAGAATATGTTAGGACCTTATACTAAAAAATACCAAGCTAAGAATGGAGAACTCTAGAGGATTGAAGTTGCTATTCCAGTTTAATGAAGTGTTATAGCAGTTTCTTACCTAACAAACAAACATTTACTCATCTTATGCCTTTCAGTCTTTTTAATTTCAGCATAGTGAAGGTGTATGTATATATATATATATATATAATCTTTATCCCCATTGTGCTAATATACATTTGTATCTATAGTGATGAGAAGGTTTTTTATTTTCTAAACAGGGTCTGTACATGGCCATGTTCATAGTTGATATGTGTTTTTTTTTTTTTTTTTTTTTTTTTTTTTTTATGTACATGAGGCTATTATGGTCATATGTTGCAGGTAGTTTGGTAGATTCCATGTCTTTAATTGGATTGTAATTGAGCTGTGCTCTGAGATATAATGTGTCTTCTTGATAAGCATGTAGGTGTATGTCCAATATAATTATTCTTAAACTTGTTTTGATCACACACACACACACACACACACACACACACACACACACACACACACACACACACACACAAAGCTTCACTCAATAAGGTTATTCCAGTATTTAACACTGATATATTCAATTCATTACATAATGACATGACATTCCATCAATTACTCTAAATGTTATATTACTAAAAAATGCATATTAAGTTAAATTTTTTTTTTTTTAACATGGTTTCAATGTTCCCTCCAGTATATTGTTCCTGGCTAATGTAAGCCTCTGATATTTCATTACTGCTCCTGGCAATGGGTAAATCAGATGTTGTTCCTAAATGTTTGTTTTTCTATACAAATATTCAGGCCATCTTTTTATTTTCCTCCTCTCTCTCTCTCTCTTGTTCAGAAAAGGTATCTAACAGAAATATGAGTGAAACCTTAATAATATTCTTATGAAAAATGCAGGGTATAAAACCTTTCAAAGATGTTTGCTTTGGTATTTTGTAAAAAAATTTTAATTTTATGGTTATTAGAAAGTTTAACAAATGTTATTTTAAAGTGTTGCATAGAATTTCATGGATCTGATATACTTTTCTCTTATCTGATTAAAATAATTTGAATGATAATTTTATAAGCATTTCCAAAAAAACTTGTATTATCTGGGTACAGAAATTTGATAATTTTGTTAGATCAATTTTTTTACATTGAACAGGTAAGAATTTTTGTATAGGATTTGTATAATATTTTTTTAAGGAAAAAATATTTTTGCCATTAAATTATACCAAATTTTTATATTCTATAAGTTTATTTGAATTTTTATGGATAATGTATATAATGAAATTTTCTAATCTTTTAGTAATTTATCATCTTGCAGGCTGGAGACGAACCCCCATTCCTCAGTGTTGGGACAGATGTCAGTGCCAAATACCGTGGAGCTTTTTGTGAAGCAAAAGTTAAAAAAATTGTACGATCAGTAAAATGCAAGGTAAATTTAAAATTTATTACTTTTTTATGTATATGTGATTTTTATAATGACTTTTCATATCAACAATTTAATCCCAAATCTTTAACCATAAGTTCTAATATTTATCTGATATACAACCCACAAAATACTTAAATGACAAAGTAAGCTTTTAAAACTTAACGTGTTCAGCATTTAGTTTTTCAATGAACTGTAACTGGTAGATCATTTAAAGACTGATATTAACTGGGACATTTAATATTTAGCAAAAGGTAATGTTTTTAAAGTGTTTTGATTACAGAAAATCTCATTTTATCTATCTTATAATGACAATTTTACATTAAAGTGGTATATTTTTAAATGAAAACTTAGTTTAAATTTTCTGAAAGATTTACTTTATATTCTTATAGTGCATTCTTATGGACTTAAGCAAGATTGATACATTTGACCAATAATTTATTGAAATAGCATAAGATAAATTCAGTTTTCTTATTCATTATGTGATTTGAAGGAATTTGCAAATATTCTAATGTAAAAAAGTATTTTGGACTAAATATATAAAAAGGGAAACATTTAAAACATTTCTTTCCATTGTTAAAAAACTTAACTCTGGAAAATAGAAATAGAATTTGAACACTAATAAACTTACATTTTAAAAATCTTCAAAAATTCAAGTCATCATTCATATTGAAAACTTTCTCTATTTTGAAATTATTAAAATGCTACTTAATTGTGCATAATAATTCTTGTAAGAACTTAAAAAAAACTTTTTTTAGAATTGAATTCAAAATGTTACCCTGGCTAGAAACTGTAAAATTAATGCTTTTTGTTAAATTATTTTTCATGTATTTAAAACAAAAGTGTGTATGTTAACTTGAATCTTCTAGCTTACCCACAAAGAAACTGTGTGCGTGTGTGAAGTTTGGGTGAGAATCCAACAGAATGATATTTGAAAAATTTATTATTTTGGGCAGTAATTTTTTAATTTTGGAGTATTTCCTTGGTTTCTGGGCATAAATTGTCAAATATTTTCTGAATGTTTTCAGTTTTCATAATCTATTCACAATCAAAAATGACAAGACATCACAAACTGATGATGCAATATGTAAAAAAATTTATTAGTAATTGTATCCTCTAAATTTAATAGGTCTTTACTTTTATTTATATTTTTTATCAGAAGATATGAATTTAGCATGTATGAAATTATTTTATTTTCTTGTTTATATAATAATTTTATCCTATTTAGATGGACATTGCAGCTTGTCATATCTTTTTGGCTAGTTCACTGGTCATTTTTAATTTTGTTTCTTTTTGGGTACTCATACTATGAAAGGATAGGAACATTGTTATCAGTTGTCATCATTCATCTTCTCTGAAAATGTTCATGAAAGTCCTTATTTACCAAATTGGTATTTATTTTAGGAGTGAGAGAATTTTTTCAAATACAGACACTACTTCTTTAATTATATTGTATTATGTTTGGAGATTTCGCAATTTCATTTTTATATTTTAACCTTAAACAGTTTAAGAATTCACTTTTTACTCTCATATGTATTCGCAGAAATTTCAAATTAACACTTTTTAATATCAAATGATTTACTTGAATTAAAAAAAAATGATCTCAAATATAATTAGCTAATAAAATGCAATTTGCTAAATTGTTGGTCATACTCAAGAATTGAGATAATATCATTAAAGGAATAAAAAATAATTAAAATGTTAATGACTTTCACTCAAACTAATTATAACTAAACATTTTTTGTTTTTTATGTAAACAAAAGTGTAATCTATATGTGAACAATCATTATTATATATATATATATATATATATATATATATAATACTGGTAAAGTTGTAATTTTTGCTTATATAATTTATTTTGTTAACCATTTCATTTAAAATTTTCAGTAACCACTAGTTTATATCTTTAAAATGAGACTGAAAACTAAAACTGTTATTTGTGAAGTAGCAGATACCAAAATATGATTGTTGATTTTCTTTGAGGAAAGTAATTTTGTTCAATTGTGAAATGAAGTGATGGCTGGGAAAATCAATTCTTTAATATTGATGATTTTTCAAAACAAGAAATTGAAATTTTGCAACTTTGATAAAAGTTTTTGCCTCCACCAATTTTGGTTATTAAAACTATTCTGAAGTTATTGCAAAATCTTCTAAAGATTCTTTTACCTTTCATAAATATTTTTCAAGTTTCTTTTGTAAACCTAAGAATCTATTACAAAAGTATTTTGAAATACTACTACTTTAAATATTGGAACAAAAATCTTTCTTATCAGCATCTGACACTGACAGAATAATGATTATTAAATCATTATGAAGTTTATGCAAGTATATTTTTTAAAAAAAATCCAAATAGAAAAATTCAGTAGGTTATATGAAGAATCGTAAATTGTTAATCATGAAAATTCAAAGATGTTCTCATGCAGGGAATGGGTCCATTACTTGTGTGTATAGAAAATTAACATGATATAGTTTGTATCTAAACTTATCCTTTCTTCAAATTTGGTAAGTCTTCAGTAGTAATTCCAAGAATCTAAAAAAGATAAAATATACAATTGTTACTCTTGAAAGGAGCACCTTTGTCATCATGTATTAGACTGGAGAAGAGGAGGATGAGCCTTGATGTGGATGATAAGACCACTCACTGTATGCATGAAGACTAGCCATTTGTAAACATTACAAATCCAGGGTGATTTTTTTTTTTTTTTTTTCTTTTCTTCAATCAGAAAATTTGCTCCCTCACTAGTGAAGTGGATAACAAATGCTCTCATTTATAAACATCCCCCAAGCGAATGTGGAAGAAAATGAAAAAGCAGCTGTTTGCTGAAAGTTAGATTAAACTTAACGGGAAGTAACTCTGGGGTGACAAACTATTACCGTTGTCTGGGATAAAGAATCTAGAGAGATCATCACTGTAGGGTTAGAAAATGGAAAGAAACTGACTTGCTGATAAATTTTCAAGTCAAACCAGCATAGATTTTGTTGGCTTAACAAAATGTACAATTTGGAGAGCAGCCCTATGGACTCTTACAAGAAAAGTAAAATTTTCTGTGTATGGATTTTTTTTAAAATTATTATTACAGCTTGATAATTGATATATATTACTGCAGCTTTTTCCCATTTTGATATATACTCTGAATTTTTTTCATAAAAAAAAACAAGTTAAAATATTTGTTTAATTCCCATAAATCTTTTCTTAAAAATGCCTAGGGGAACAAATTTTTTGTGATTACAAAATCATTAATCTTAAGCAGAATCTGGATTTTTAATGCACTTTTCAATATTGTTTGATGTTTTTTTTTTTTTTTTTTTTTTTTTTTTTTTTAAATTCTTTCAAAGCTTAACTGTCTCTGATTTTGTTAAGCATTTTAATAAATATAACAATAACATAATGTAGTTATTTCCTTAAAATTTCTTTTTACAAATATTTGTAATTATTTTTCTTATCCGAAAAATAATTAAAAGGAAAAATGTTTACATTAAAAAAGAAAAATGTGGGTTATCGATTTATTTATTTATTTATTTATTTTTTTTTTTTTTTTTTTTTGAGAATATGTTGGCTAGTCTATTTTTAAATATTTTAAAACTTTTCTAAGAAATTGGATGTAGCAAACAAGATGAAAGTCAGGTCACATCTCAGTCATGGCCATGGAGATCCATTGCTAAAGTGGAAATGGAAGACAGACATTAGTTGCTGTCAAAATTGAAGAGGAGTGCTATCAAACCAACAAGTTTAACAAATTAATTTCCTTTAAGGCCTCACACAATTTACAAGTAAAAGATTCTAAACAACTTGTAACCTTGTTTTATGAATATGAAAGAAAAGTAAATGCTATCATGTGCCTACCATACAATTTAGAAATAAAGAGAAAAAAAATTCTCTAAAAACACCATACTATGAAATAACTGGTTTGTCTAAACTTACCATCACACTGTGATTCTCCTGGATTAATAATTGCATCATCTTCAGTCCTTCACTATTGTAAACAAATTTAAATTGAATAAATAAAAAAAAAAATCCCTTTAATAATATTAACTATCAATGATTATTTTTTATATTTTTTATCTAAACCAGTTGTATGAATAAGCAACAAGTTGCCAAGATGACTGAATAAAGTCAATATAGTGAATCAACCTCTAAAGTTGAGTCTGCTCCTCCAAAAAGAAAAAAAAAAGAATGATGAAAATGATGAAAAATTTGTGCTAAGGCCAGAGTAGAGCAATTTTCTGATGATTTTATGCAAAAGAAAATGTTATTTTGCAAATTCTGTCAAATGCCTTTTACTCTTCATTCATAAATGAACCAAATTTTTCATTTTGAAAGAAACATTTGCTAATTTTAAAAAATACTTATATTTCTGATTCCCTGAATTTTTTTTAATTTAGCAACACTTTCAGATTTTGATAACTGAAGTTATGATACAATGTGTGTTTTATTTTTTAAGATATTACCTGAAACATTTAAAAAGAAAACAAAAGATGGTCAGCTTTAAAATTGTAACTATTTTTACTTTTATGGAAAGTGTTTAACTTTAGAAAGCCATTACACTTGTGGTTTGGCATTATTATAAATATATTGCAAATAAAGAATGGTACCAAAATTTAATATCAAAATAATTTGCATGGTAAACTAAAAGTTTTTATGTGTGTTGGGGTAATTGTTTTGTCCATGATTATAGGTGAAACATAACTTTTAGGAAAGCAATTTTTATTTATTTATCTTTTCAATATGAACTAACTAGCATTAGTACTTTTCATACATTTAGTTTTTTACATTTGAATTATTTATATTTAAGATAATACTTAAAATCTTCCTATTTCCCTTTTAATTTAGATTTAATGTTTTAATAAGCAGGGGAATAAATTTTCCACAATCATGAAATTGTTAATCTTAAACGGAATCTGTTTTTTTTAATGTAATTTTCAATAATAAATAACAAATTATTTGATTTTTGTTTTAAATTTTTTGTTTTTTAATTCTTTCAGAACTTAATAACTGTCTCTCTAATTTTGTTAAACATTTTAACAATAACGTAATATTATTTCCTTAAAATTTGTTTTTACAAATCTTTGTAGGTATTTTCTTTATAAAACCCCAAAAAATAATTAAGAACAAAAATGTTTACATAAAAAAGAAAAGTGAGTTTTTTTTTTTTTTTTTTTTGAGAATATGTTGGCTAGTCTATTTTTAATATTTCATAACTTTTCTAAGAAACTGTATTTTGCAAACAAGATGAAAGTCAGAAGGTCACGTATCAGTTATGATCAGTTAAATTCAATGTTAAAGTGGAAATGGAAGATAGACACTAGTTGATGCCAAAATTGGAGGGTGGAAAGACTAAGATCAAATCAATAAGTTTAAGAAATTCATTTCCTTTAGGCCTGACACAATTTACAAGTAGAAGATTCTAAACAACTTGTAAGCTTGTTTTATGAATATGAAAAAGTAGATACCATCAAGTGCTTACCATACAATTGCGAAATAAAGAAAAAAACAATTCTCCAAAAACACCATACTATGAAACAACTGGTTTGTCTAAGTTTACTGTCACAGCGATTCTCCCAGAGTAACAATTGCATCATCTTCAGTGTTTCACCATTGTAAGCAAATTTAAAGTGAAAAACAAATACTTTCAATGATTATTTTTTTAATATTTTACTTATATTTTGTAATGAATAAACAACAAATTGCCAAGATGACTGAACCAAGTCAATATAGTGAATCAACCTCAAAAGTTGGGCCTGCTCCTCTCAAAAAAAAAAAAAAGACCCCAGAATCTAAAATTTTAGATTCTGGGGTTATAGAGCAATTTCTTGATAATTTTTTATTTTGCAAATTCTGTCTCCATAGTGTTGAAATTTTTAAGGTTGACACAAAGATCAGATCAAATCAAAAATTTATTTGACAAAAAGTCTTTAAAAAGTTGGCTCAATTGAAAAAGAAGATAATCACAACTTTGTTGAAGAGTAAAGAGGTGCGATAGGATTTTGTCCTTGATTTATTTATTTATTTTTTTTAAATGTGCACTTTGTCTGACATTCTACACAAAATTGGCAAAATGAGGCGATTCATATTAAAACATTGTAAAGAAAGTGGTAATATTTCAAGTGTCAATTGTGTTAGGCAATTTCATCTACCAAAATTGTTTGCTTGTCACTTTGCTGCCCTGAAAGCCAATCTTGCTAATCAATCAGTCAGCATCATAAGAGATGAAACAACTGTCATGACCACAGCATTTTGAATGTAATTGCAATCATTCATGGGGACTCCTTTCTCATTGATGTTGTAACCTTGAGAGAATGCAATCATCAAACTGTAAGTCAGGCATGAATCAGAACTGTAACTCATGTGGATATTGTATTTGAGGATATTATTGCCTTTGTAACAGATTCTTCAGCCTATTGCAAAAAAGCCCATAAGGAAATGTCAAATATCTTTATTAACAGTTGTCATGTGTTGTACTTATCACATATTTTAAATTTTGTTGGCGAAGTATTTTCACACTGGTCAGCATTTGATAATGTTACCCAGCTCACTACTTTCCATCAAGTCAAGCTTTTTATAAAAGACTAATTGGAAAAAGTGATACTTAAAACAGCTTGAAGATTCCTTGCCTAAAGAACAAGTGAAACTACCTCTTTGTATGGTAATGAGGTCAAATATCACTCATCCTTTGTACAGTTTTATGAAGGCTTCTTTAAGCAAGAAAAGAGCCATGGCCTTGCAGTAGATAGGATTCTAGAATTAGTAGATGATGGTTGACTACATCATGCCTCTTACCGTAATTTGCGCCTAAATCTGCATTTTATAAATGAGAACTGCACTCATTTAATAACAGCTTTGAAATATAGACAGTTAGCTTTGACAAACTTAAAAGAAACTAAGTTTCCTCATACATGTGTTGCGTATAATATGATGGAGGATGTAAAATAGTATTTGCATAATGGTACATCGAGCTCAACATTTTTCGAAACTGAATAAATACCTGCATATCCACCCTGTGAATAACTGTTACAAGATAGCTTGCCTGTTTGATCCTAGACAGCTACACTGTATGGGACAGGTGATGTAGACAGTTTTGCAGCCATCAAGGACTTGCCTTCTACTGATCTTCTCGAAGAATTCCAAATGTATGTGAATTACCAAGATGATTTACCAAATCCTTTTAATATCCCATCATTTTGGAATGTAAATAAGGTTTCCTCTTCTGGAACAGATTGCCAATAAGGTTATATGGATGCCTGTTACCAGCATAGATGCAAAATGTTCATTTTCACAGTATAAACATTTATTCAATAAACAACATGAAAGTCTTATGCCTGAGAACACCAAGCAACTCACAGTGTATTACAATGGAGATTTAGAAAAGAGATTTGAAGATTAAATAGTTCCCAAATTAAGAAATTAGCAATTTTAAATTTGAGCAGTATTTCAACGTTGGATAAGTTGTTTTATTTAAATTTTGAATTAATATATCTAATTTGTTTTTTGATAATTTGTTACAAAGATTCAGTTAATTACTGTTTTGTAAAATTTTAGTCAAAATGTTTGACTTTATTCAAATATTTATTATTGAGATTCAAGTTATTTGCGGTTGATACTTTAAATGTGATTTTTATATTATTGAATCAATAATTATAAATCCATCTAAATACTTTTACTTAAAAAAACAAAAACAATTTGAATGTATTCTTAAAGAAGGAAGCTCTGAATAAAAGTTCTACCTCAAAGATAATTATGCACTGTAGCATTCTATTGTTTTATTGAATGGTCATGTCATATTTTTTTTATTTTTGCCTATCATTTATTTTGGGACTTGGATTTTAACATTTAAAGAAAGATTAGTAGATATTTGCTATTTCTTTATATGCAATAAGACCTTGAATTGTTTTTGTTTTCAGTTTCTAATAATAATTATAGCATATTGTATTGCAATATTCTCATAAAATACTATAAAATGGAAAAAATGAAATTTCCCAAAAGTAAAAACGGGAAAAAAAAAACGGAATTTACCAAAAGTGGAAACAGTATCAAGGATAATTTGAAACAAAAAATTGTGGGCCCTAAATAAGTCATTGAATGTCAGATTATATACTACTACTACCACTACAAGCAAAATCATGCATAGATCTGTTGATTTTTCTTCATGTGAAGAATGAGATGCTTGAATTTTCTCTTGAAATCTACATTTTTGAAACTTCTTTTCTACCAAAGAACAGTATGTTCAAACAGCAAAACTTTTCTCAAATTTAAAAAAAATACTATTTGCTTTCATTAAGGAAAAAAAATCCTATATCAAATATTCACAGATCATAATGAAAAATAAATGATCAAAATTAAGACAAAATATTTTTACTGCTTTTGTTCCATTATTTTCTGCTGTTTTTCAGGCAATTTTCTAATTCTATCCTTTAAGAACTTTTTATCTTTCTCAGCAAAGAATTGTTGTAAATGCCATTTTTATAATCTTCTAGCAAACTGAATTTTTCTCATTATGGGAATTTTCTCTTGACTATATTATATTTGAAAAGTGCAATACCTTCTGAATGTGGTGAATGAATGAAAATTTCCCAGTCAAGCTGTAACAATTTTTGATTGATTTGCCAAAGAAACATGCAGTCTAATTTTATTCTGATAGAATATTATGTCATTAGGATTTCTTTTGTTTATGTAGAAGTTTCAAAGCAACAAACATAATCAAGTGAGTGCAAATGATTTTCTGTACTTGGATATCATCTTCAGTATGTTGGTCATCTCACATATCATATAACCTTATTTTCAAGTAATAGTTTGATCTCAATTTGATCATTCTTGGATATCATCTTCTGTATGTTACTTTTCACACTTTCTTTTTCTTTTTACACATTTGTACATTTCTTGCAAGACATTAAAATGTTTTTCTAAACTTGAAATGTTACTTTTTAAAAATGCTATAATAACTGTTACAATATGATCTCAAGTGATCTTTTTTGAATAAATTTAGTTAAAATTAAATGTTTCTAATATCTTGAAACTGTAAAAACAATGCACTTTTTGGCTGACCTAATTCCCCCATCAATTGTTTATTGCTATTAGAAGGAAACTGAATTTTAAATATTACATCTTTTGTCAAATATTGTGAAATAATATTAATAAAGAATTAATGATTTTGTTCTATTTATAAATCATAATTGGTTTATACTAGAATATATTTTTATTTTCCAGTATTAAATGTATGTTATTTAAAGAATTGATAAAATCTAAATACACTGAAAAGGAGAATTATTAGCTTAAATTTTTTTTCTTTTAATGGGCTGGGCTTAACATCTTGATTTGTTGTGTTGTCAAGCAAATACTGAATATATATTCATCTTTTTGTGTGAGATGGAATGGGATTTATAAAGGGCAGGAAAGCTACAAGAAATTAGATCAGTTTCAGATATGAGATATTAATACTGAAGCAAGAAAAAATTATTAGTTTCCAGTTTTGGATTGCATTGACCAAAATGAACAATTATACAATTCAACCAGTTATAACATACAACTCCAATTACATAAACTTGGTCAACACGATACAAAATGTGCTGTGGAATATAAATATACAAACCATAATAAGTATATGACTTAGAAGTCACTAAAAACAATGTAATTAAACAAATTATTTTAAAAGATCGACATTTCCTGTGAGCATTTTTAAAGGAACGAACTGTTAACTCAATATATTGTGTTGTCAGTTTTGGTTTGCACCTAATGAATAACTAAGAATTTACTTGGTTCAATATTTAGTATCATGAATGTGAGAGAATTAGATGCTTTTGTTTCATAATTGTTCTTAAATTTTATTTAAATATGAGCTTTAAAATCTTTTTGGTGAAATGCTTCTAATTATTGAAATATGTTGTCATGCTTTAAAATGCACTATTCAGAAAAAATAGAATTTCACTGTTGTAAAACTGTTTAAAATAGGATGCACTTTGTAGTAAATCTTTCATGTATACTCTAACATTTCCATTTTATATATTGTAGGTATTTATAAAAGAAACCCAGACATCTGTTATGGTAACAGATGATCAAATACAAGGTCCATTAAAGGTGAGAAATGCTATTGCTTATTTTACATATGTGTTCCCTCATGTCTTTATATCAACAATGGTATCCTATTGCATGACTAGCAAACAAATATTTGGTTAAAAATGAACAAGGAAAATAGTTAAATTAAATTTGACAATTTATTTAATTTTATAAAAAATAATATTGTTTTATTTTTGTAATATTTAATTTGGCTTTATTAAATTAAAACAGATTTTATCTAAAGGTAATTAATATTTAGGATTTTACTTCCTTATAAAATGATTAAAACTTATCAAACCATCACTTTTTATACAGAAAATGAATCTCATTAAAGTTTTTGAAGTGTAATATGTTAGATTTTGGATATATCCATTTATTGATAAATTTTATGTTTAATGGAATATAATAATACAATATTGTGGAATTTACAATACTAACTATTGATAGTGGTTCTAACTAAATAAGAAATGAAATTATTTTTAATTTTTATAAAATAATTTACTAGTTATCAATATTACTGTATAATTCTTAAAATTCTTAAACTTTTTCACAATTATTAGTTTAAATATGAAAATTAAGTTAATTCTTTTGTCTATATATGATGAACATCTAAGATATGTGAGATCAGATGTCATTAAAATATTTCCTTCATTCCAATTTCACATTACTTACATCATTTATCATCTATTCCACACAAAATGTGATAAAAATTAACAAAAAAAAAAAAAAATAACCAAAAATGAATTGATAAGCTTTAACTCTTTGTAAGGAACTAATAAAATTCTAAATATTAAGAACTTTTAAATTAATTAAATACAATGCAGAATATATTGCAATCTGTATGTTCCAAGAAATGACATCAAACAAAAATTTCCCAATCTTTCTACCTAACTTTTTTACTTTGTAGTTTTTGTAAAGCAGTAAATTAAATAAGTGAAAAATGTCTCCTGAAAACTTTACTAATGCTGACAATTCAATAATATTCTCAGAAATTTTTAGAGATGTTATCTTACAGAATAATCTCCCTTTATTAGTAATGTTTGCTTTTCATGTTTTATGTGGTCAATTTAATTCATAAGTTTTAATTAATAATTGTCCCAAAGTACAGTAGAAGTGATGCTGCTGGTACATCAGATATGTCCAAAAGAAGCCATAAAGTGCCTTAATTTTAGTGGAAATGTGACAGTTATAGGAGAAAAATATATTGTATGTTTAGTTTACTGAAATCTACACTAAGAATTTACTTAATTTAAAAAAATTGGTACTTTAAAAAAAAAACAAAAAAAAAAACCCAAGAACTTTATCATAAGTTCATATGTTTTGAGGAGGTGCTGGAAAATTCTTGTTCTGACCCACAATCTGAAAATTGGAACAAACATCAGATCCTTTTTCTCTTCAAAGGGATTCTTGGTTTCAGTGCCCCCCACCTTTTGCTCTCGCACACATGCACACACATTATAGGTTTTCAAGCAACTACTAGGAGCTTGTAGCCAACACCAAAGGTGAGGATGACTTTATGAAGTTTTACTTCTCATTTACTGTTAAATTTTTAATTATTTTATATTGAGTCTTCATTATTTAATTGTAAACAGCAAAGTATAGTGTCTGAAAATGTTTTTTCAATGATTAATTACTGTGGGTTTATTTGTGTATGCAAAATCATCTTATTTTTTATTTAGATTGTGTGAGTGTATATATATATATATATATATATATATATATATAATTAAAAAAAAGGGTCCCTCGTTTGCTTCTTATAATATGTAAAAATAGGTTAGTTAATAAAACAAGGACAAACAAAAGGGCACCAATATAAACTGTACAATAAACATTTTTAAATATAAATTATTAACTATATGACAGAGATGGAGCACAGAAAGAAAGGTTTTAAGTTTGGGATTTTCAGACATACCTGTGTCCTTCATCAACAGACCAAGAAATAAACAGAAATGGGAATTACTCACTAACAGATGTTTTTGCAGACAGTATATTTTCTGGTGGAAATCATATTGTTAGCAAATTCCTTGTCTGATTCCTTGGCGTGAAACATTTTTTATAAAAATAAGCTTAAATTTAAAATTTTGATCAATGTAAAAGCATTAGGCAGGTCTATTATTACTGGTGGGGGGAGTAAGATTGTAAACATAGATGAAGAGAGTTATAGGTTGGGAAGGAGGAAAGACATGTTGTGAGTTGTAGCCAAAATTGTCTGACCAAGTTGTCAAGTTTAGAAAGACGGACTGTGGGTAGAATGACGTGTGATAAGAAAAAAGTGAGAAAAAAAATGGCATATATAATAAAATATTAAATGAAATGAAAAGAAAAAAGGGAAGGAACAAAAAAATGTATAAATATCCTGAAATCTATTGTTAACAAAAAATGCTGGGTACAGAAAATAAAACAAAAAAATAATAATTTATTAAAAAGGAAAAACACAGGAAAAGTGTATACAGATGCACATGCATACATAAATGAATGTAACAGTGTGTAAATATACACAAGCCACCACACAAACATATGAATCTCAATTCACATGAAGATATAAATTCATATACAAGATTAATATGTAACTACACACCTTTTCCCACTCCTTACAAAGGAACCATAGTGATAGAACCAATGATGGTATAGAAGAAGGTGACTGGAAAGTAGCCTTCAGTGTACATGGCAATACTTCCATTACTGAATAGGTCATAATGAGGAGAAATCGTAGGTGGTAGAACATAAAAATATAGTAGGTAGGTGATGGCTGTTAAAAAATTTAGAGTTAAAATGTGGGTAAAGGGCTTACTCATTCTAGGAGTGGTGTTGGTGATGATGGGTTTCCATGTGGAAATTATACTCTCCAAAATCTCTGTTTAGCCCCTCTGTGTGTGTGTGTGTGTATATATATATATATATATATATATATATAAAATGTATAGTTGAATAAACTTTTTTAAAAAGCAATTAAGTTTAATTTATTAAAAATAAACTATTGAATAAAATTGATTTAAAGTCCATTTATAGAAATATTACAATCACTTGAGAGTGAACAATACTTCACTTTTGATATTAAACCTTTTTGTTTTTTTTTTGTTGTTTTTTTTTGTTTTTTTAAGTTTGCTTATTGGTAAATATATACTATTTGATAGATAAAAGAAAGTTCAAGTAGTTAGTTGTCAAATAATAAGATTCAGTCTATAAAATAAGTAGTTATTAAATACCTTTAAGAAAGCTATGTAAATGTTTAATCACCAAATTTCCTTAAAAATTAGGTTCACATTGCTTTTGAAGTTTTGATATATTTTTGCAAACTCATGAAACAATATTAGTCTCTTCACTATAATTGCTGTTGCAGGTAAAGGAAAGAAAATTTAACTGCTTCATATATTATTACTACTATTACTCCTATGTTGATATGCAAATATCAAGTTTTGTAAATTTTACCCTAAAGATAATTGATACATTTAAAAGCCATTTTAAAAACCAATGTCTGTAAACAGATATGCGTCTTTGCAACTTTATATATATATATATATATATATATATATATATATATATATATATGTGTGTGTGATTGAGCAAACATGTCTTTGCATATATATATATATATATATATACATACACACACACACACCTATACCTAGTGGTTTCTTGTCATTTTCATTATATGAGGGTTTAATAACCAGTCCTGCTTCTGGTGCCCTATTTGTATTTATACCTTTTGACTTTTAAGGCCAGCTTGAGACCCACAAAACATTCCACATGCAGAACAAAAAAATAGTGCCCCCCCCAAAAAAAAACCTCTGAAGGCTACCAACTATCTTATGGAACTTTATTTTCTTTTCAAAAGCTGTGTATGAACTGAAGAATCTATTTACAGATAAAAGAATTGAATACAATTTTAACAAATGTTGAAAAAGAAATTGGAAATGGCTGACTTTGTTTGTTTTTTTTTTACACAGGTTGGTGCTTCTGTTGTCGTTAATGTATCTGAAACCAACCAGGTTGCAGAAGGTGTTATCAATAAAGTGAATGACTGCAGTATGTATACTGTCGGTAAGTGTATTGACATAAAGTATTTGTTAAATAATATTTGTTTGTAAAATGCCCATCTTTAAATGAAATATTTTCTTAAATATAATTAATGATAGGTGAATGTTCCTCTCTTAACTTATTCTTGATGTGAGCCTTAACATTTAAGCTAACTAAATAGACAAGTATTTTTGTAACAATCTTAATTTTCTGATATCTTTTAATGTAGAAGAAATATTTTAAATAATTCTGAAAATATCTCCGTTATCCCACTTTTAAACTTTAATTGAAGATATTAAAAATATGTCCTCATTCATCTCTATTACACATGTGCGCACAATGTGTGTCGGGTTATTGAGAATAAATTATAAAGAAAACACAGATGTTCAACTTATGAAAAGGCTATTCAATAAAACTATTCATTGTTGAAGGTAGTTTTTATGTTATCTCAGATATGAGTTCATGCCCAGATCAAGTGGTTATCATTCAAGTTAGCTATAACACATCCATGATGTTGACCTTTTTATTGTGGAGGCTGCTTCCACATTGAATGATACCCTTGATACAACCCTAGTCCAGTGTATCAGGAGAGAGTTAGGAAGCTACATGTTGGCAACTTTTTGAAAATTCTTGACCAGCTACGCTGGGATTACATAGCAACATACAGTCATATACAGCCACCATCTAAAGCAGTCTTTCTCAACTTAACTAAAACACTGAGGCACCCTTTACATAAGAAAAAAATTAGTTATGAAAGAAGGTTAACAGTACAGTTTTTATTTAAAGAGATTTAGGAAAAAATTTTGTTTTTACAGAGGCTAATAATGACCAATTGAAATTCTTCCTTCAAAGAAAACAAAATGGAAAAGATTAAGAAGTTAGAATCCCGTTTAAAATATCAAATGACAAAGACTTGACTTAGACATGAAAGCCATGTGCTTGGTGTCTGTAGGTTTTTAAAAACCAAGATTTTATTTTTAAATATAAAAATAATTCATAAATTACTCTTCTGTTAACTTGAGGTGTACCTGGCTACCTTTCAAGGCACATTAGTTTGCCCGAGTAAACTGGTTGAGAAATGCTACAGTAAGTGCTTGGCTATTGTATTCAGAATCTCAATGTAGGTGGTTGTATTGGTCCTGACGCTCTGTGGAAAAAAAAATAGGTGTACCATGGCCTTAGTTGCTCATGGCCCAGGACCATTACAAAACGGTATGCATCACTGGGTACCACCAGAGGTTTTGTATAGATCCATCTGTTTATCTTGTTCACCAAGATACTTTAAAGATGCTCAGTTTATGATTGCTGTATTTGGTTGCTTGTACTATGAGGGACATAAGGCAAGATATTGTTGCAGTTTCTATTAGGTTGGTGCAAAAATGTCGTTTTCTCACATAGTAACATATGTGAGAAAACGACATTATTTTTGCACCAACCTAATATAACAAGCCAGTTTTTAAGCGAGTAGGTTGTTAGCCTATAGCACAACCTCCAACCTGGAGCATCAGGTTTTGAATTCAGAGTTGTACTTCTCCTAGCCCAATTGCCATGCCCAAGGCTATAGAACACGGTCTGTCCTGCTATTTACTCATAGCTGGGGGATTCATACCTTTCCTAGTGGTATCAGCATGTAAGTGAATGTAATGAATCTGGATGGAATTTGAACTTGGCTCTCCGATTCCTCAATCTGAGCCACTATTCATTACTTCACCATGCCTCTTCATTTATGGCATATTTATAATAATCTCTTTTTATATATATAATTATTTTAGTGTTAAAAAGATTTATATTTGTAACTATTTATTTTCAGTTTTTGATGATGGAGATGAGAGGACCCTGAGGAGAAGTCAGTTGTGCTTGAAAGGTGAAAAGCATTTTGTTGAAAGTGAGGTAAGTAATAAATTTGAGTCATTATATTTAACAAATTTCTGTTTAGTTTTGCGGGTTTATATATATATATATATATATATATATATATATTCCTGATAAATCAAAATTCGTAAATAATTATATAGGCCATACTACATATTTGACATGAAGACTCACTCTACGCCTTTCTGACCATAGCTAAATTAGATCTTATTTAAATATTCATGGAGATCTACTAGACCCTATTCGTAACATACTTGTTGACAACACAAATATAATAGCATCATCTACATGCAAAAAAGGCTAAAAATTATAGAAGCCTTATTAATAAAAACAAAAGCCAACACTTAATAATATCAACTATGAACATGGACACAATATCTTGACAGTGTTTTTAAAAATGAAAACATTATATAAATACATACATGTAACAAACTATTTCTTATTTAACAGTTAAAATATTTCATCCTTGAAAAGGCTATGTATAGCTGAAAGTACTTGGAAAAAAGAACATTCAGTTTTTATATAATTTATCATCTGAAAAGAAAAAAATTATAAGATTGCATGAGAAATTGTATAAAAAAAAACTAATCAAAGCATCTTGTCTGTCATATTCAATGAAATGTGCATGAAAGAATGAAATTGCTGCCTACACACACACACACACATGTCACCATGTTCCTTACCAGATTGAAACCATTAGTGTTTGCTTCCTTTCTTGTCGAAGAGCGTAGATTGCTGTTGAACCAAAAGTTATCTGTGATTGGGTTATAAATGGCCAAGAGGGCTTGAAATGTGTGATGTTTTTTTTGTTTTTTTTGGGTTTTTTTTTAAAGAAAAAAAAAATGGAGAAAATTGTAGTTGATTGATGGCACACCAGTTGATACTCAATCATTATCAGCTAGGTCACCGCGGATAGGGGGTATGATGTTGAAAGACCTGAAACCCCTAATGAACTTCTGCTAGAAACATCACTGATGTGTGCCAAAGCATCCAACAGATGTATTTGATGAAAATATATATTTGTAGGTGTTCTAATTTCTTTAAATTTGTAACTTAATATCCATTTAGTGTTTGTAACAAGACAGGATGGTTATTAATTTGGAGAATTAATTTCATATTAATAAATTTATGTATTTAAATTTTATTACTAAATGATATCATTGACAATTCTATTCGATTGGAATCTGATATTGACCTTTTCAGATTTTGATATATTATAGATTAGTGTAAATTGATGATGATGACCATCATCCTCATCATCTCTTCCTCTTCCAAAGGTGTAAGCAAAGTTTTTTTGTTTTTTTTTTTGTTGTTTTTTTTTTTTTTGTCTACCCCCCCCCCAAAAAAAAAACATATTTTGCTGTTACTTTTATGTTTAGTAGTTTGCTTTCATGTATAAAATGAATGTTTAATAAAGATGGATAAAAGAAACTCGAATGCTAAAAGCAATGATATTCAAAAACTGTATTAAAATGTATTTTATTAAAAAAAAAAAAGAGGAAAGCAGCTGAGTTTGCACAATATAATGTGAATAGCATGACTTGTTAAAACTGGTAAAAATCTCAAGCTAGTTAGAAATTGACAATGATCCTCACTCTTTTATGAAAAATAGATTATTTTTTTTTTTTTTTTTTTTTTTTTTTTAGATAAAAGAAAATTATAATTATAATTTTTTTAATGCTAAAAAAGTAAATTTTAAAAATTGTTTCAATTAGAATTATTTTTTAAAAATTAACAGTTTATTTTGCTCTTTTTTTAATTTTTTTTTATTTCATATCAGAAATAAAATTTGAGATTCATAAACTTTTTTCTTTTCTTTTTTTAAGATATAAAAAATAAGGTATATTTTTCTTTAAAAAAAAAACCCCAAAAAAACACAACATGCATTGCAAATTTATAAGAAAAAATTTTAAGGATTTTTTTTATTTTAATAGCATTGCAAATTTTATAATAGATTAAGAATGAATTCAACCATCCATACATGTTTTGATAAATTTAATCTGATGTATAGCTATACCATATTTAAAAAAAAATTTTGTAAATTGAGTATGGTACGATGCATAAAAACGTGCTTCTCTCTCTCTCTCTCTCCCCTCTCTCTCTCCCGCTCCCCTCCCTCTCTCCCCCCCTCTCTCTCATGATAAATTACCTTAAAAAAAACAAGAAACTTTTAGCAAAGTTTAACCTTCATGCCAGCAAAACAGTGGTGTGTCAAAAGATGGTTATTCTTTTGACATCACTATTACTTTATACACTTTTTGACTCCTTTGGCAAGTTTTATTTACAAGATTATAAAAATATGTACAATTCAATATTTATTTACTTTTTATAAAGAAGTAAATTGGAAAAATCTTTTTATTCAAAAATTACAAATTATCAAAATATGTAAACTAATATTTATTTACCATTTTATAAATAACTATGAAATTTTTTTTATTTATAATTTTATAAAAATATCAATGAACAAGAAAATATGAATAAACATATTCTGGAAATAATATATTTTCATATCAAATTATTTTAATTTGTTTTAATTTTCCAATTACTTTGTTTATATAGGGTGTTCCAATAACTTGGACCGATTTTAAACTTAATTCACATTTAAAATCAGTCCAAGTTATTGGAACACACTATAATTGTGATCTAGGATGACTATTTAATAGAAATCCAAGGCCTGAAACTTCAGCAGTTATAGGTTATCCCATTTCCTACTCATTTTAAAAAACATTTTAAATTGTTCTTAATTTTAAGAAAAGTGCATAGAAAATCTGCCAACAATTTGCAATCTAATAAATAAATAGTGTTTAATATATTTTTTGTCGATTCGCAAGAATAAAGAAAATATATAAGCCAATTTCATATATTTGGGTTTTATTAAAATTCTAATTCTTTTGAAAACAGTAAACATTGCCAAGGGAGTCAAATATGTATACAGTAATAGTGATGCCAAGGGAATAACCATCCTTCTGACATGCTATTTTTCGGGGGTTTTTATTAGGTTCGAAAGTTAAATATTGCCAAACTTTTTTTTTAATTTTTTTTGTAAAGTTGCAAAAATTTTATAAGGCTGAAGATTAAAATCCAAATATGAACATTATTAAATTTAAAAGATTTTTTCTTCATTTTTCATTATAGATAAAGTATGTAAGAAAATGTTTTACATATGTAAGCACATAAAGCATTATGAAATAAGACTTAGATTTTGAGATAAATTTCATGTTTAATAATAAAAAAGTTAAAAATGAATTTATAATGATAAACATAAAATCAAAAAGTGTATAAATTGTAAGATATATTAATTTTATTTGATATTTCAGAATACCACTTTTTTTTCTCTTTTTTTTTTAAACATAAGTTTTTAAGGTTTTTATCAATAGGTGAAGTTTGAACATGGGATTTCATTTCACACATGACTGAAATTTTTGACAGACATGAAATTTCAATGTATTTTCAATACCTTTGTGTTGATTGTGAATGAATTTTAAATATTTTTTTTACATTAAAAATGAAAGTATAGCAGAGACTTACCTCAGTGACCCAAAATGGCCAGAGTTGCCGTCTTTTTTTTTTTTTTTTTTTGCAATGGAGTGTGGAGACAGCAAATTGGTGAGCTTTGGACTAAAGGTGAATCGAGCAACACTTTGTGTGGATGGAAGTCATGTTGCTTGTAGCTGTTTTTATTGGCTGGTTCTGAGAGATGGCTGGTCAGGTGCATAAAAACACAGTATGCTTATTCAAAGCAGGGACTTGTTTTTGGTGATAGTTGCTTACCTGAGATTGTGGAATGGCATTTGTGGGATTGATTTGCTTATTGAATTGTGTACCACTGTTTTTCCCATTGGACTTGTATATAGTTTTTTTTTTTTTTTTTTTTTTTCCTCTCTCTCACACACACATACAGAGAAAAACCGCCAAAAAGATATGTGCCATTTATAGAGATGGTACCATATTTGATAGTACACTTTGTAAGTGGTTCACAAGGAATTTTTATATGGGGGACTAAGAATGTTCTGGCATGCTTGCTATTGTTGATGACCACATCAAAATGCTGATTAATCACACAATACAGGTCATTGCTATGGTACTCCTACATATTTCACAAGCATTATAAGGCATTCGCAAATCCTTAAATATATGAACTGCTATGATGTTTGGATATCTCATGAATTAACAGAGGAAAATTAATACACCACATTTGCATCTGCTCAAATACAATTCATTTTTTTAAAAAATGATCTTGGGCAATGAAAAATTGATTTACAACAATGTTGAGTAAGAAAGATCTTAATGAAAAATGTGCTACCATTTCAAAAGTTGGTCTACTTTGAATGGTGATGATGTGTATCTTGTGGCATTTAAATGACATTGTGTATTACAAGCACTTTCTGTAAAATCATAAATTTGAATTTAGTCTAGCTGAGTTGGGATCCTCACCACATCCATCATACTCACCTTCAGATTAACATGGATTTTGCTCCCTACAAAATTTTCTTAATGGGAAAACTTCAATTCTCTGGAAACCCATAAAAACAACTTAAACTAATTCATCACCCAGAAATATGTCCAGTACTGGAAGCAAGGAATCATGAGGCTTCCTCATACAAAATGACATATATTGCTACATAGATTTATTCAACCTGATGTCTAAGTATTGTCTTTGAAATCCACTTAAAAATACTATAAATATTTTTCCAACCCAATATCACACATGCCCACACTAAATACTAAAAAGTTTTTAACCCAGCCCTCTTCCCAAATCTGATCAAAAAAAAAAAAAAAAAATATATTTTTTATTTATTCATTCTGTTTTTCTCTTTAATTTTTCAGCACTCTCTCTTCAGCTATAATATAGAATGAATCATAAAGATTTAGTTATATTTAGGTACCTCCAAAGAAAAGGGACACCCAAGGATTAAAATGGATTTTTAAAAATAAAAAAAAGACTATCTTGAAGCTTTTATTTTCATTTTAATTTCAAGCTACTAGATTAAATTTGTTTCTAATAAGCAAAATACTTTGCTGTATTCCAAACTGAATTTAAATTGGAATTTTTTTTTCTCAATAAAAATGCTAAAATTATTCCTATTGACAAATTTATCAATGCAACGTAATTCTTTCAAAAATAAAATATACTTTTCTTAAACTTTATTTGAGGAAGATCAGCTGATTTAAAATTTTATTTAAAAACATATTACATTTAGTTTAAAATATTGCAGAAAAGCATTTTTAACATAGAGGTAATGACAACTCTCAATAAACTTATGTTTGTGAATTTTTTCTAGGGTGATGGTGGGGACAATTTTTTCCAAGAGTAACAATTACTTGACAAATACATGAACACATAATTTTTTTAATTACCCAGTAATCTTAAAAAATTTTATTTTTATCATTTCACCTCACACAAGGCAATAAAGCCACTAAGATGCAAGGAGTTACTGAGTGATAGAGAATATGAGAAAAATATACTATTAAGGAGAAAGGACAATAAAAGAACAAGAATTAAGAAGATAACAATTGACATTGCATTTAAATTTTTGAAGATCAAACTTGACTGGGAAGGAAGAAGCTGGAAGAATTCTACAAGTGAGAAGTGCAATAGAAGAAACTATTATCATAGAACTATTATCATGGCTACATCAATCCATGTCAACTGTAAAATGATGAAACCAAGCTAGTACTAGTCTTAAATTCATATAGTCTAGGTACCATAGAGGAAAGTTCATCAGAATAATTACCATGAAAGTATTTATAGAAAAGGAGGAGGAAAGCTGGTTGGCCAGAACAAATAACATTGCAGATTCTTCTTTGAATTTTATCAAGAAGGAGCACTTAACCAAATGTAGCAATATTCAAAGCAAGGTAGATTTATAAATATGTAAGGTAGATTCTGGCAAGAAAAATTGTCTAGCATGACACAGGGAACCAACTTTACCAGCTTAGCAATTAATTAAATAGACTCTTTCCACTTCATGTCACCAGAAAATGTTAGTCCTAGGTGAAATAAGGTTAGCATCAGCCATGATGATGGAAGGTAAAAAGGGTTATCTCAGACAATTAAGAGAGCAGTTTTGTTTTGGGGCATTACAATTAATAAGCCATTTCTTGCCCCCAGTTAACAACAGATTGTAAGTCATTTTTGAGATCAGCTGCCAATTTATTCTTATCAAACTAATCATACTATTAAAACAGGAGTAAATAGTTGTCATCAGTATAGATATAGAGCTGAGAATTGATGACATCTGGAAAGTCGTTGATGAAAATTAGGAACAGTGTAAGTCCAAAGATAGAGCTCTGGAGAACACCTGCATTAATACAAAAAGATCTAAGAGTAGCCATTCAAGATAACTTTTATTTAACAATTTGATAATAAAGACTGAATCAATCAAAAATTAATCCAGAAATAACCTAACCTTTGTACTTTTGGAGAAGACCGGTATGCCAAACCCCGTCAAATGCTTCAGATATCCAAAGCAACAATCCGAGCTTCACCATTCTTATCTAAAGCTTGATAGACGCTTTCAGTAATAATTAACATATCGTCAGTTGATTTAGAGGCTGTTTAACCAATTCAGAGTTTAGTACTTTGCCAAAAAGAGGTAGAAGGATAATAGGAAGATAGAAGAATCAGACAGTTCACTAGAATTCTTAAAGACTGGAACTACACGAGAGGATTTCTAAAATGCAACAATATATTGTAGAGTTTAGAGAAAATAGGAACCAGTTCTTTAATTTTTTTAAATATTCTAAGCAATATATTTTATTGAATTTTAGGTACTTTGTCTAACTTATGAAAATGCTTGTTGAGAAAATGTTAGAAAATTACAAATAAATTTTAACTTTACTATAGTTGCTGCTCATATTTTTGGATAATGTTGCATTTATTTGTATTTACAAAAATCAACATTTATATACATATAAAATAAATTCAAAATTCTTTTTAAAAAAATAATAATGGGGGTGGTTGAATTGTAGTGAGCTTTTCCATTTATGATTAGTAAATAGTCTTAATTTAATAATTATCACTTGACTGCTACAAATTAATACAGAATTTAAAAAACTTTTAAAGTTTATAAATTATTCTAATTGAAATTTTAAAAATTGAAAACAGTTCTTGTAAAAATGCATAAAAAAATTTTTTTCTTAAGACAATAGTGTTCATGATGTTTTATACATAAAAGCAATTGAAAACTTTTGTAATTATATAATGTCTTAGTTTTATTGCATTTTTTATTTTATGATGCAGAGCAGATTTTCTGTAACTGAGGCTGCATGATTTAAATTCCCTGAGGATTTGTCCTTATAACCAATATAAACATCAAGCACTACAAAAAAGAATATCTTGAAGAAATTTCATAAAATTAAATAAGTGGAATAAACATGTAAAAAAAAAAAAAAAAAAAAATTTTTACAAAGATTTTCTTGAAAGAAAAAAAGAAACATTTTAAAAAATAATTTAATTTATTTTTAAGTGCTGAAAGTCATTAAGTTGGCAATTATCTGTTTTTTGCAAAAAAATTTCCAAATCGATGTGTTTTGCCACAAAAAGACGCTAAAATTTCCTATATTTATGGTCACATGGTGATGCAAGAAAAAATAAACTCTATAAAAACAAAGTTTTTATCATCAAAATCTTTTATTACTAAGAGGAAAGACCAGATAATTTATTTCATTATTAAATTATATTTTTCATCCTTTTTAGAATGTTTGAAATTTTGATTAAAAAATCTCAGTGGCCTGGTTTAATATAAGGAATTTTAGCATCTTTTGCGATGAAAAACACAATTTGGAAATTCTTGCACAAATCAAATAATTGTTGGATTTTAATGAAACTTTCAGTACTTATTCACAAATGAATGAAATTATATTAGAAATGAGCTGTTTTTTTTTTTGTTTTTTTTTTTTTTTGTTTGTTTGTTTTTATATCTGTCCCCACACCAGCTCTCTTATTTAATTTTATGAAATTTCAAGAAATGAGCTCTGACCTTCATGCTTATATTAGTTAAAAAGCTGTCCTCCTTGGAAAATTTAAATCAGTTTTTTTTTCTTGTGAAATAAGAACACCAGTAACTAAAAATCTGAACTGAATTGTAAAATAAAAATGCAATAGGACCACACGTGTGTGTGTGTGTGTTTATACATGACTTTATTATTATTAAAAAGTCACCAATTTTAAAAGTTGTTTAAACAAATTTCATAAGATATGTATGTAAAATTTATAGGTACCTCTATTATTTTTGAAATTTTATGTTATACATTTTTATATTATCTCAGTTATGCAATTTTAAATTTATTTTATTGTTTTAGCACTTTAAATTTTATTCTTTTTCCAGAAAACCTCTTCAAATGTAAGACCTAAAGTACCTAAAAATCAATAAAATATTAGAGTGCTTAAAATATTTGTTAATTTGTAAAAGTTACTGGATTGTTAAATAAGTTAGCACAAAATTCGTAAAATTTGTGTCACTTCTGTTCATCAGTCCAATGACTTCCCGTGACTTCAGCTGTCAATCAACACCTGACAAACAAGTCACCATGTTTAAGAAATGCTTTTCTTAACTACATTTTTTATGCTAAAAAAAAAAAAGTAATGTGTGTTTCAAATGAGATTTTAGGTTAAAAAAAAAAAAAAAAAAAAATTGTGAAACTTAAGGTTTAAAAATGAAAACCATTTCATTTAAGCTTTTATTGAAAGCTAAAGGATTCATTAAATATACTATTTCCACCAAGCAAAATACTTTGGTACTGGTGTATTTCAAACAAATTAATTTTTATTTTCTTTATTTTTTAAATAATTGAGGAATATAGCATGAACGTACTTTTAAGTTCTTGGTAATTTTAAAAATTTAAAATATTCTCTGTAATCTAATGTTTTATTGAATTTTAGAGAATTTTGGCTATAAATTTACTAGAGTTAACACTTATTTTCTAAAAATTTAAATGCATAAATGTACTGAATTTTTTTAGATACAATCATGAGTGACTGTATCCATAAAATTCAGCACATTTATGCACATACAAAAACAATTCAAAATTTTTTTTAAATATTCAGGGTCATTTATACCATTGAAACTAAATTTTAAAATATTTAAAAATATTATAAATTATTTTAATTAAAATTGTAAAAAAAAAAAAAATGAAAACAGTTTTTTGATAAAAAATCAAATTAAAATTGTAAAAAAAAAAAAAAATGAAAACAGAGTTTTTTGATAAAAAATCAAAAAGTTTTTTTTTTCTTCTTAAAATAATGTCCTTATTCATAAAAGCAAATTGAGATTCTCTAATTAAATAATATCTTAGTTTTATTGCATTTTTTTATTTTATGATTCAGAACAGATTTTTTTTTAAGATGGGATCTGTTTTTACAAAAGAAAATTGATAACTTAAATTAGGCACCTCCACTAATTCAGGATAAATTTTTGATACCTAAGTTTTAAAATAAATTTTTAAAAATGAAAACACATTCTTGAAGATTTCTTTTTAGCCTTAACTGAAAGATAGAGGATTAAATTAGCTATTTTCAGTAGGTAAAATACTCTGGTGTATTTCAAATAGAAATTATATATATTGGAATATCAAATATTTGCTCAATTTCAAAAAATCTGTTTACTGGTGTCCATTTCTTACATTTTAACAAGTTTTAAAATAAAATTTAATTATCAATTTTAAAAATCTTCCAAAAATAAAATGTTTATGACATGTTATTTGAGTAAAATTAACAAATTTAAAAGTAAATTAATCTGATTTGAAACAAATTTTACTTATTTATATCGTTAAAAAATAGTATACAGGTATTTCTTAACAGGTCCTGTTTTTCTCATGTTTTTATCAATAAGCTCTGTATGGATGACCAGAATTGACATAAATTTACGAAATCAAAGAAGTTTTAAAACTGGAGAAATGATGTTCAAAACCTATCGAAATGTAAGCAATGAATAACTAATTGGAGACAAACAACTACAAATTTCTCTCTAAAAAGAGGACGACTCTAAGTTAGAACACATGACCTTTTTCATAATGATGTTACATAAAAAAAATCGGAATGCTTAAAGGAAAAAAAAAAGAAAATTATTTGGAAAAATATTGGTACAAAACGACTTGTATTAAATTAAGCTTTTCAATTTTTGATTCATAAATATAGTTTCTACTTAATTACGATATCAATTAAAAGAAATACATTGTGGGAAATTTTTAAACAATTTTTAAATTATGATAAATTAAAATTTAAAAAATGAAAAAATTCTTGTAAAAATTCATTATTCATTGGAAAAAAAAATTCTTAAGACAATAATGTACTAATAATTCATTTACAAAAACAATTAAAAGGTTTTCTAATTAAATTTTTTTAGTTTACCATTCGGAACAGATTTTCAGAAAGCGATCAAAAGTTTGAAAAAAAACAAAAAACAAAAAAAAACAATATTACATTCACCAGAGTCCTAAACTAATAAAAAAACTTTGGACATAGGATTTGATTTCTCGAAATTAAGTAACATGTGTTAAAAAAAAAAAAAATCGAAAGCAAAAAATTTCAAAAATAATTTCATTCATTTGTGAATAAGTTCTGAAAATTTCATTAAGATCCGACCGATTTTTGCAAGAATTTCCAAATTAATGTTTTTCATCGGGAAAAGGCGCAAAAATGCTTCATTGTAAAAATTACTTACGTCGCAAACGTAAAAATAAAAACAGGATTTTTAACCAAAATGTAGATCATGTTAGAAAGGTTTAAAAAATACTTTGGTCTTTCCTCTTCATAACAAAACAACATAAACATTTTGATGATAAAACTTTGTTTTAAGTTTTGGGCCTTTTTTTCATCATGGTAGGCTGTTTTTTTTGTTTTGTTTTTTTGTTTTGTTTTTTTTTTTCAGCGGAAAGCAGACGTGCCTGTAGGTATGTTCACTTCAATAATTCGCCGAAAAAACAACATAGCATGATGAAAAAAAAAAACCCCAAAAAACAAAGTTTTATCGCGAAAAAGTTTGTTAGGAAAAACCAAAGTATTTTTTAAATAATTTTTAAAAAATTTTTATTCCTTTCTAGCACGTTTGAAATTTTCGTTAAAATCTTTGTCAGCGGTCGCGTAATATTTAGTTTACAAAACATTTTTATAGCGCTTTTTTCAGTTGAAAAACGCATTAATTTGGAAACTCTTGAAAAAATCAAATAATTGCCGGCTTTTAATAAAACTTTCATAACTTATTAAAAAATGAATTTTAGAAAATTTTTTCACATGTTACGGTTTTACCCCTTAATTAATTTTATAAAAACTCGAATATGTTTATTTTTGTAAATTTTTTAATTAACTGGAGAAGACTTTGAAGAAAATATTATAAATCATCGTTTGTTTTGTTTTTTTTTTTTTTTTTTGTAAATCGGGGAACTCACGTCATATTTCTAAAGTAAATTTTATCCACAATAGAAAAATATTCATTAAACTTCCATTTGTCATTCAAGCTATTATATAGGTATCGCTAATGATTAGCGGCTAATCTTTGTATTTTTTTTACCTTCAGCAGAGCAACGATTTTGTTATCTAACAGTGAACAGTAACACATTGACAAACATGAGATAATTTCGTGATTGACAGATTTTTTTTATTATGACGCAGACTACAAGTTATCTCGTGTCAACGAGTTTATTCGCACTTCGCAGTGGGAAAAAAAAATGTTAAAACTTCAGTTGAATTGAAGTTTTGAAAGCTGAAACTAACCTTTAAAATAAAAAGTCAGATTTTATAATTGCGTGTTAAAGAATTGTCCCATGGAAAAAAAAAAATCAGTTCTTTGGAAGATTGGTGGGGGGGATCAACCCTAGGACATTTTTCCTGAGAATGAGAAGTTTCCCGAAGCGTGGAATTAGAAAATAAGTCTTTCATTAATATTGAACACCTGTTTAGTTTAAAAATCTTTATTTTGGCTCAATAAAAACTCTATGAACTTTTTGGTTACCTAAAATTGACTTCAGATATTGTAATTCCATTGGCAGTAAAGCCTATTTTTAATTAAAAATTCAACTTAAAACGAAACTTATTCTCAAAATAGAGCTACTAAAAAGATATCTGCAATGAATCAGCTGTACTAAAAATAAGTAACCAAGTAATCTTTTTTTCTTTTTTTTAATTCTGAATATATAAAAAGGTTTACCACTTTTAGCGAATGGATATTACCTTCAGCATCCCAACTCCAGAGTTTCATAGACAGACTCGTCCATACACTCGTCAGGGCTCTCTGCTTATACTTCTCGATTTTACTTTTTATATACACTTAATATTGGTGCAAGTAATTGAACCAACTTTATATTTGTCAAATATATGAATTCAACAAACTTGAGCTGAAACCAATGAGGAAGAGAATATATCAGTTTTAAATGTAATCAAAGAAAGTTTATTTCTCACCCAATTTCATCATAAATAAAATTATAAAAAAAGAGTAAATATATATTCTAAAAATATTTTTTTTAAATCTTAAGTGTTATTTTTTTTATGTTCGATTAACTATTTCCCAACTTTTAAAATTATTAACTACAAATCATTTAAAATCATTTTTCTTTTAAACGATTTTTTTTTTTACAGAAATAAAAATAATTTTATTTTTAAGAGTGTAATTAACAGTCAAATCCTTGAATAAAAACTACCAAAATATAAAAAAAATAAATGAATTGTATGCCTCGAAATAGTTGTTCTTAAAAAAAAAAACACGACTACTTTTATTTATCATACATCATTTGTTTTCACTGCTCTATGAAGGTGTTCGTTGATTTAATCATTCGATGGTAGGAACACTTATCCGATGCAGAAGTTATTAGGTTGGTGCAAAAAATAATGTCGTTTTCTCACATATGTGATAAAACGACATTATTTTTGCACCAACCTAATAACTCATCTGGTATACACTTACAGTGTAACCTGGATAAGAGATTTTCTCTGGTCCCAAATTAGAGCCATACTTACCTAAACAAAATAGACCAAACATGGATATCATATAAGAGACTTCTTCTCCGGTCCCGACAACTCTCTTATATCCGGGTTACACTGTACTAGGAAGCCACCCTCTTGATAGGGTTAATTTTTAATTTCTTATGTCAGAGTTGTACCAAAAAGTGAAATGCATAGAGAGACTGGGCTGCGTTGTACGCCCTCCACTCCTCTACTTCCATGAGGACCGCACATTGATTGGCATTGTGTCAAATTTGCCATCATGTTAAGATAAATAACCACCTGATAATAAGAATCGTCCAGTCTGACCTTTATGTTTTGAGAAATGACTTAAACCTACTAAAATCAAATAAAACTAAAAGAATACGTAACAGCAGCAGTAGAAATATTGTGTGCAAAATCGTGTATTATTTATATTCAGTCACTATTATTCACTAATATTCAAAAAAGAGCGCTTAGAATTTTTTTGTACATAAGTCACTTAGTTTAATAATAGTTTACAATACATGCGCCTCTCTCATATGTCACTTTGCTGTAGTTCTCACTCTCATCAGTATACTATAAATTATTAATGTCTTACTATTCGAATATGCTTTAAATCGAAATAATACCGAAAAAAACTCATCTTAAAAAAAAAAAATGCTTAGAGTTCAACACGTTGTTCTATGGGTTCAGTTACCGCCCTTGTTTTCCACATAGTAATGTTTTGCCACGTGGTGGCGTCGTAATGCAATGTATTTTGATGATTGCTTGTTGAATTCAAGATGAGTAACTTAGAAGTTTGTGGCGGGTTTATTATAAATTGGTTTTGTAACGATAACGAAATGAACCCCGTCGGTAGTTCATCTATTGATAATCAAGTAAGTAAATACAATTTTATTTTGGATTATAAAATTTTACAAGCTTCGTGTACAATCACAGCATGAAATCATTATCATTTATTATAAAAAATATTTCCCCGCTTTGTTTGCTTTTTTTGCCTTTTCTGACTTTTTAACTCTTTTGTAAACTTTTGTATCTTTTTTCTTTCTAATCCAGGAAGACTGTCGTTATTAGATAATAAATTAGGCGATGTTCTTTAGAAATATGATTTTTCTTTAAATCTATATCTTCTCTTATTCACTAATTGCGGTGGGGGGGTATTTTAAAAACTATCACTCGTAACTACTTTTAAGTTTCTGAGATTAATTTTTAGTTGCCTACTTTTATTTTCGAAGAATACATGAATGCGATAAGGGCATTTTCTAAAATAAAGTCTAACAAATTAAGGGCACATTTCGAGTTTCTTCTGTTGTTGAACCGATTGCGAAAATTTCATAAACACATTCGATGTATGGTATTTTGATTTAAAAAAAAAAAAATTCTAAGTTATCTTTGCTTCTATTTCTTTTGGGAAATTACATTTTTTGTTTATGCTCATTATGAACAGTGATTAAAGATTTGTTTTTTAAAATTTAAACTAATGTAACACTTGCTTAGTAAATTCATCACTTTTTAAAATATATTTAAAAACTAAGTTGAAATTTACTTCCCTCAACGCCTACTTGCTGTTAGTGTTAAAAATGCACGCCGCATCATATGGATTGGATTTTAATCATGAGGGGAAAAAAGTAACTTTTTGTTGTTGTTGTTGAAAAGGGATTATTTCACTTTGATCACTGTGGCTTTTAAATTTAAATTAAAAAAAATATATTTTAAAAAATCATACGTAACTTAAACAGATATCGGTTTGTATGTTATTTGTTTTTATAGCAACATGTACGTTTGAGGTTAAAAAAGTTGTATAACGTAAATTTAAAAACAATGAAATTTTAAATTACCTTTTCTCATGTTCTACTTACTTAAATTGGGATATTTAAAAATATATATCAACAATTTTAAATCTGATGTTTAAAAGATTGCCAGTACGTGTTCTAGTGTTGTGATTATGGATTGAATATCGATTTATTGTAAATTATACATTTTACTCAAAATCTAAAATTTAACTTAAGGTAAAGCGCTCCACTTCAAGATCACTTTATTTACTTCTAGATACAGTAATTGTAATTATATCCAAGCCAAGAGTATTTAAATAATTATTTATTGTATTTTATAAAGGTGTGTATTTTGAAAGAAATAATAAAAAAAAAAAAACAATTGTAGAAAGTAAATTTTGATGCTAATGATGCAGGATGTAGGTAGAATGATGATGTTTCTTGTTTAGAAAATATTTATAATTTATATATAAATCAGCAAAATAATTGATGATAAAATTGTGAATGCCTGGGACAATATTTCACCTTAAACAGAAATTGGATTACCATTTTTCTTTCATACTAATAATTTCAGCATATACACATTGTATTGCACTCGTGCACTAATTCTATTTCAGCGCCTTTATTATTATTAGTGTGACGTGTTACGAATTCAAAATTTATAATAATTTCTAGCATTACATCACTTATTTTATCGAACTTTTGTTTATTAATTTAGTTTATTAGCCAAGGTATAAAATAGTTACTTGAAAAATGACTTTTTCACTATTTTTCAATCATTTTTTAGTTTTATTTACTCAATGGATTTTCATATTGTTGAATTAATTGACTCGAGTACAAATCTTTCCTTTCTTTATTTTTGTTAATAAATTTATTAAAATTTGTTGAATGGAGTTTGTAATTAATTTTATCTTGATTATTTTTTCAGACACTAGATCATTTGCCTTTGTCACATCCAGAACATTTTGGCACTCCAGTTATGCAGAGCAAGAAAGGAAAAAGAGGAAGATATTCTGCTTCAGGGTTTGTGTCTTTTACCTCTGCATTCGTAAAATTTCATATAATTTCTTAAATTACTTTAAATTAATGAGTTTGCCACCCTTGTTTCTTCTGATAGTAAATATTCTAAGTTTTTTTTTTTTTTACTCTTATTTGGAATATTTTAGATTGTTTTCAATGAAGTTGGAGGCTACTTGAATTTTTGAAATTGCAATGAAAATAAAGTCAATGAGGAAGAATGAATGACAATGTTCCCTCATAGGTGAAAAACAATGAAATTGTATATAAAACTGTAAAATCTTAATCATCCAGTTTGAAATTATGAATTTCACTAGTTTAAAATCTTTAAAGAAGGCTTAACATTTATATTTTACCAATGAATCATTAGGAACAATAATGAACTCCTCTCTTTAAAAGATTTATTCTTAAAGTAGAGATTATTTAAATTATTTTATATGTATGTCATAAAATCTTGCATTATATATATTTACATTTGCTATACTGTTTACTTAAGTATGACTAAAAGTTTACAATTTTTCTTTTGCAGCCTGTCTTCATCTTTCAGGGCTGATTATGAAGAAGACAGCAGCTCAGAAGAGAGTCCACCTAAGAGAGCTTCATACAAAGGTCGTTTTCAAGAGCTTGTTGGCAAAGTAATGTGTATGGAAAGTGGTGACAAAAGAAAATCACCTTTGTATGTTCCTGTATTGGTGGTACTACCTGATGCTCACCCTGTTGAACTGAAAAGCAAGGACCATTTACTTGTTAGGTCATTCAAAGATGGTAAATTGTAAGTAAAAAAATTCTTGTTTCTGTTAAAATCGATAGCATTGGAATCTCAAGAGTAGTTTCAAAGTAAATGTTATTACAGGGGATTCTAACATCTAAGTAAAACTTAGCAATTTCTGTAAATTGAAGATCTGAGTGATTTTATAAAGACACATATTGGTTAAACATAGAAGGCACATAAAGTATTGAGAAAATATTAAAATTAAGATAGTTATTAAGATTTGAAACATAAAATAAAATAAGCACTGCATTTATAAAGATATGCAATGCCATTTATAAAAAACATGAATGTTTAAACTACAAAAAATATTGAATCTGAAATGAAAGTTCAATTTATATTGAAGACAATTGAATATAGAATACAAAAATCTAATTAGCTGCTTAATATCTTTCAAATAAATCTATATACTGGTTTGAATTTCCATTTCATAAACTGCTTTGACCCTATTTCAATTATCTTCATTGGCCTTTTCTAATTTTTATTTCATTCAGTTACAGTATAAACTTGGCAAAGTTTTATATCTTATGACTAAAACTCATTTATTTCTCTTTTTTTTCAGTTAGCTATTAAATAGTGACCCTTGTTTTGTTTTGTTTTTTCCCTCTGATTTAAATATTCAAAATAAAGTGGATTTTTAACCTTATGTCCTTTTTATTAGATTTGTTTACCCACTTTTATATATAGTAGGCCTATGGTAGAAGGGTTTACTTTAATTCTTTCAGATTCATAGAATCTGTGACCTTTGTTAATACAAGATGTATGGTTTTGAATATCTCCTGGCTCATATATGCATCATACTCCATCCTCTATACAAGTTAACTTGGATATTCCAAATTTTCTGTGAACTTAATACATGGTATAGTTCAACAGGACCTGTATATCCATCTGATATGTTTGTCATAGAGAGCAAAGAGATTTTATTACATTGGTAACTATCTCTTCTCTCTCCCCACACTAATAATGACAAGACTTGTATCTTACCTGAAAATGGTTGCCAAGAAATTAGATAAATGAGTGTAATGCAGAGGATAGGTACATTTGTGTGTCTATCTTAAGAAGTTCATGCATAATGGATAGTTTTCTATGGTGTTGTACCAATTATCTATGTTCTTTAATATTTGAGACAGTTTCCTCTTTATGAACCAAATAGAATCTTTCTTTCTCTTTATTTTTGTTTTCTATGGGTATCTTTACATATCCCAAACTATTGTTTAACAGTTTATCTATCATAACCCTATTCTATTATTTACATCAATTATTGAAATGTCTTGTTTTTAGAAGTAGGTATCCCAAACAAAAATCTTGTTTTCAAAATATATAGCTTGACAAAACATTAAAAAAAAATGTTACCAAATTTATTTTGGCAACTCAATAACTCAATTAGCAACCGAGGTATGACCATTCAAAGTTTGTCAGAACTTCAAAAATTTTCTATCTTGTGTGCTATTATGATACAATAAAATAAAATGTAATACTAATGGAATCAATAAGTATTAGATCAGACTATTTTAAACATTGTGGGGAAATAGCTCCACAACCTCCAAGAAATGGTGCACAAATGACAGAAGAGCATATTTGACTATTTATATCAGTTTTATTCCATCAGTTAATGTCATGCAACTTTGCTATCATTCATAGCACAGTAGAAATAAAGTTTTTGATTTTCAATTTAATACCAGAATTAAAAAAATTATGGTATAAAACTTTACCAGCCACAAATTTAAAGAAATGACCATTAAACTGAATACTTTTTTTTCATAGATATAGATAAAATGCATAAAAAGAGAAGCTGAAGAAAAAGCAATTTGAGCTGAGAGCTTAGGAGCAATACAGTGAATAAGTACCTTACACAATTAAAATACATCATAAAGAAATTGATAAGTTTCAACTTGCCTTCAAACTGAAGTATCCATGAAGTTGGATTAAAAATGGGATTCAGTTGGTGACATTCACTAACTTGGTCAGCAATTCAAATTTTGTTGCATCAAACCATATGTATAAAAGTAGATTTACCTTTTGACTTAGTTATGCTTAAGATTGGATGGGTAATAAGAATTTTAAAAAGTAAATTCTCTGATGATAGTAATATCAAGATTTTAGTATTAGGATTGAGAAGTAACAGAAAGCTAAAGATGTGGGTGAGGAGGAACAACAAAATTCATATAGGAAAGAAACATGTATGTATAGATTAATTAGTGTTAAAAGAAGAAAAACAATTTATACCTTGTAATTCTTTTTAGTTTTGCATAGCTTTACAGCATTTTTGACATTAACTGTTATCAAATTAATGTCATTTGCTTCTTTTAAACAAAGTTACTGGGAATGATCCTGTACTAGATGAAATGGAATGAAGGCAACTTTTTTTTTAAATATTTTTCAGATTTTTTTTTTTTTTTTTTTCTTTGTTTTGTTTAAAAAAAATATTTCTATTCACAGCATAACAATACCCAAAAGAGATCTGAAGGATTTTACAAGAGACATTGCTCTGAAAAATGAAGACAAAGGATTGAAAGCTGGTATTGGCTCTTTTTTTTTTTTTTTTTTTTTTTCTTCTAAATTCTTTTCAATAATATTTGATCAATACGTTTAATTCTTAAGTTGTATGTTCATCTTAAAATGTTAACAATATTTCTGGTTTGTAACATTGATAGTCATCAGATTAAGAACAAGGATATTTCATAAATTTGTGTTCAAAAATCTTTCATTCTGTTTAATTGAGCAAATGTTTGAACAGCTGTTTGACTAAGTGCAAAAATACATTAATGTGGATGTGAAATTGAACAAAACCGTTTCTCATATGCACATTTCTTTTAAATTCTAACTAAAAGAAAATGTGTATTTATGGATAACATTTCATATTTTTTAATCATAATTTATTATAACTATTTAATTTGATAAAAGTAAGTAGCAATAATGTAAGACAAACTTTCTGTAGAAGAAAAAAATTGTCACTTATGACAAACCTAACATAAAACAATTTTATAAATGTCTTTGAAAAGTAAGTGATACTAAAATATGTTCCTTATTTTAAATAAGTGTTTCTTTGAATTCATATCAACAAAAAAATTCAGTGTATTGTAAATTAGTTTAGGCATGATGGGTTAATAAAGTGACTATAATTATTTAAAATTATCAAAGGTGAAATGATTATCTTTTATTTACAGCTATGGAGAAAGCATTGTTATACTTTGATTGTCATGAGCTCCCACAGAATTGGGCCAAAGAAGAACTGTTAGGGACTGATGATGACAGTGAAAATGATGATGAAGAGGTAAATATTAATGTTTTAAAATACTTTGATTTGGGATTTTTAAAAAATTCTTTGTGTTAAGAAAAGAAATTTTAAATTAAAATGAATAAGAAGAATAGCAAAATAATTTTTTTTTTTTTTTTTCTTTTTTTTAATTTATAGATTTTCTGATTTCTTCAAATATTTTACATTTTCAATTTCCATAAAAACATAAAATTCTATGATCATCTAAAATTATTCAAGTTCCAGAATGATAAAAATTCGTTTTTTTTTTTTTTTTTTTTTTTTTTTTTTTTTTTGTTCTTGTGTCAGTCATCTGACGATGAACCGAGTGAAGAAGAAGACAGATTTGTTGCTCAACTGTACAAATTCATGGATGACAGAGGTGAGTAGTTAAAGAATTTAAAAAAAGAAAATCTGAAAATTTTCAAAATGTAATTTTATTAATAAGTTTATTAATATGATTAGAGTTGTCTGATAATTTTAGTCTACTTATAAAAATCTTATTTTAGTGAAATGAAACCAGATTGTGAAAGAAAAAATTAATACGATCAATTCATTGAACAATCTAAGAGATTACCATATAATTCTTAAAGATGCCAGTTTATAGCATTATGTACTTTAATCTTTACTATTATTTATTACTTGATATATGTACTTGACTAGTTTTACAATTCTGAACTCTTTATTAATTCATGGTTAACAAGATTTACTTGGATCACATTATAATTGAATATTTCTTCATCTTTTGGGAGAATAGTTTGAGATTACCATATCAAAAGAAAATATTACATTTCATTTATAAACAATCAAATATTGTTTTCTAGTCTTACTGTTTCAATATTCTACAACTGTTGCTAAAATATTTTATCTTCTAGGAACACCAATCAACAAAGGTCCTTCCTTAGGCAATAAAGATCTTAACTTATATAAACTTTTTAAAATTGTTCAAAATTTTGGAGGCTATAATAAGGTAAGTTATTTATTTTATATTCACTATCTTAATTGAAAATTTAATTTTAATTAAACATGTAAGTTTTGTTGCTTTAATGTTTGACCTGAAATTTTCCATATTGAAAAACTAACATTGTAATCAATATCATATGAAAGTATCATGATTATACTTATCATTCATGTTGAATCTTTTAGTATATTTATTATATAATATGAATTTATTAAATATGTAATTATGTCAATGAAGAAAGCATTTTTAAACAAGTGTTTTTTTTTTGTTTTTTTTTTTTTTTGTTTAGCATAGTTTTCTTATCAATGCATTTAATTTAATAGTTACTATTAGGTTGGTGCAAAAATAATGACGTAATAATGTCGTTTTTTGACGTATTTTTTAACATCAAAAAACGACATTATGTCATTATTTTTGCACCAACCTAATATTAATCACATAGATGGAATATTATACAGTGAAAAGCTCAGAGCAAAATTGGGTTAATAACCTTGTTTCAGTCTACAGGCTTGAAGTTTCTTTGCAAATTTAAAATCAAGATGTAACTTTTTATGTATGTCCATTTTAAAAAAAAAAAAAAAAATATAATTCTTTGACTTTCAGGTCACAAACACAATGAAATGGAGATGGGTATATTCTAAAATGAAGATGCTAGCATCAAATACTGGATCACATCAAATAAAAAATGCTTACAAAAAGTAAGAATTTTATTATTATTTTTTTAATCTTAAAAAAAAAAAAAAAAAGGTACATAAAACTGAAATTATTTAAAAAAAAAAAAAAAAACCCATCCCATATTAAAACAGTCTATCTTTTAGTTTTTTAATTAAAAATTCTGAACTTTTTTAAAAAGCTATTCATGAAGAAATTTAGAAGTTAAAATACATCATGGTTAAATGATTTTTTGCTATCTAGAATCTGTAGATCACCATTTAAGAATACTTAAAATATCATTTCTCTATTAATAATTGTTTTCTATAAATTCACTAATATCGTGAATGAAAAAAAAAAAAATTGACTAAAGATAAAAACTTGATTTCTTAGAATGTTTACCTCAATATTAAAAAGCACTTTAGGTTTCATCTCTGGTATGACAAAACATTTCAATAAATGTTTTCAGATATTAATTTTAAAACATAATTTCCTCAAACTTATTTTTTAATCAATTTTTCCATTAAGGTACTTACATGCATTTGAAGACTTTTACCGAAAACTTGGTAGTACAATGGGAACTATCAGCCGTCCACGAAGTAGTCGCCATAGTACAGGAAGAAGTATTTTATTTTTGAGGGCTCGTGATAGTTGCAGATCTCGGGAACGAAAAACAGCAAAAGATGAGGAAAAGGTAGGTTTGGTTTGTAAATTTGTATAGGGATCTTTGTTAATGCCTTATTTGAAGTTTCACTTTTGATAGAATCTAAAGTCATTAATTTGTAAAATGGTTTGTTCCAGGAAGGTTTCAATTAGATTTATTCATTATCTTATGAATCCAGTGAGACTGTTTTCATGATTTATTTATTCTTATTGTACACAGAAAAATTTGTTATACATTACTGTTTTTGTATTCATTGACTACAGATTGAATATTCTTTCTGGTTCAAGTAATTTCTTTTTCAAAATGGTTAAAGGAATTGCATACAGTAAAAATAAGTGTATTTGGAATTGGTTAAAACTGAATCAATATAGTTGAAATTAATTTACACACTGTAGAAACCACAAACAAAATTATGTATAATTACATTTGAAGACAAATAAAACAAAGCATTCATTCTGAGGACTTATCAGAGTTGATTTCCAATTTATTATAAAAGCACTAGTCATTTTTTACTCTTCTTTCATTTTTGAAAATAAACATGTAACTCTTCACATGTCTTGTATTTTCAGTCTAAAGATGAAGAAGACAAAAAATCAAAAGACTCAGATGCCTCAAAGGATAAAACAGATGAACAATCCCCTTCTGTCACAGAGGAAACAGAAAGTGAATCCAAGGATAAATGTGATGAAGAAGGAACAAAGAAAGAAAGTAGTAAAAAAGAAAAGACAAAGCGTGAGAAAGACAGGCTTCGTAGAGAAGTAAAAGAGGAACCAGACAGTGATAAGAAAGATGATACAAAACATACAAGGAAGAGAGATGATGATAAAAAGGGAGACACACCAAAAAGTGTAGACAAGAAAACTAATAAAAAAGATAAAGAAGCAAAAACACCTGACGTTAAAAAAGAATTACCAAAGAAAAGGGTTTGTAGCTATTTGTCTCTTTTTATTTTTTCTTATTTATTTAATGAATAATGATGGGGAAATAAATATAAATTTCACAGGTCAGTCTGTAATTTGCTTTTTAATAATCTCTTCAGAGATTGATAGGATGAAGTTTTATAGAAATCAATAATTTCAAAAGTTTACTGAGCATTTTTACTTCTGTGATTTAAATGACTGATCAAAACATTAGATATGATATATATTTTTTATTAGTGCTATATAAAATGTGTCCCTAAACACATTAACTGAACTTAAATCTTTATAGGAATACTATATAATTGTTGAATGATTATTATTACATTTTATTTGTCTAATATTTCATACCAAGTTAACTGAAACACTTATTGGTGCAATAAATTAAATATGTAGTTCAACAAGAGGTAAGGTAAAAAAAAAAGAATTTTGTCTCTTTGTACATAAATTGTTGTACAAATGCTAATTGATTTTTGTGATAAACTTTAATTTTCTATGATCTTTTTTTTTTTAATTAAATTTTAATAATTACTTTAAAAAGTAAAGTTTAAGTCAAAAGCTAATGCAGTTTGTTTTATTATATGAAAAATGGGGACCACACATCGTACATCAACATAGTTGTACATCACAGGTTCACATTGCAACATAGTCACTGCCTTTTTTAATGTCAGTGTCTCATTTACAAATGAAGGCATGTATCCCAGCTCTGTGAAACTCTGCTGGCTGCTGATGTAGCTAATTCCTTTCATCAGTTTTCACTTCTTTGTCTCCACCTGATTTAGTACCCTCAGACTTCCATCTCTTTCGTTCAATTAAAGAGCCACTGAGGGGCAAACTGAAGTGAAAACTATTGTAAGGAATTGTCTACATCAGCAGCCGGCAGAGTTTATAAAGCTAGGATATATACCCTCATTTGTGGGTGGAACACTGTGTCGAGAAGTAGGGATGTAAACCTGTGATGTATAGCCATATTTTGATGCACAGTATGTTTGACTGTGTTCTTTATTTCTTATATCATAAAACATTGCATCTCTTTTTTTCTTTTTTCTTTTACTAAGCCTCATACTTTGCAGTTTTTTAAGTATATTAATTTTGTTTTTATAAATTTCTACTTAAAAAAAAACTGACAGGTTAGAAAACGGTCAACGAGAGGGGATGATGTAAAGAAAGAAGCTGATGAAAAAACTGCTTCTGATTCTCAGAAATCAAAAGTGGTGGATATGTGGTATAAAGATGATAAGAACAAAGATTCTAAATCTTCACAGAAAGAAGAAAAAAATGTAAAAGATAAGAAAAGCAAAGAGGATAAGAATAAAGAAATGCGTGAAGATAAAAAGGAGAGTAAGATTAAAACAGAACCAGATGATGATGCTGAAACCAAAAGGTAATTCTACTTAATAGTGTTCTTTTTTTTCTTTTTCTTTTTAGTACTTTTCAATATGTATTTAGTTGATTTAAATTGAGAAAATGTGTGCATTGCCAAATCTATAGAATCTTGGGGTTAATGATTTTATTTGGTAATTATTTAATGAATACACATTTTCGTATAGTCAAAGTATTAAATGACATATACAAGTGAAATAAACTATTATTAATTATATTTTTTTATCAATTCTCCTGAATACAAAATCTATAGTGAGTACCTTCAGGTATTTGATTAATTTCTGCACATCATTAAATCTTTTCAGAAAACAGGCTATTTTGAAAGTGTTTACTTTTGTATCCTAGATGGTAACATTTTTTTATTTACTTTTTTAAAATTAAAAATGACTTCCATTTTAATTTCTGTTGCTTTTTATCACAGCTGCCAGATCATTCCAGCTCAGGAATAAAGAATAAGTTCCTGGTGAGACATAAACTTGCATCTCTCATCCTCATAAAGACCAATTGGTTGCAGTAATTCAAATCTAGGCCTATAGACTTTACTCTTTATTTTGCTTGAATACCTGATACACTGCCATCTTTGTTTACATACACTTGTATTAGTTGTAATCGTAATCAAATTTCTTAGATGAAGCAATGTCAATAAAATTTTGATAGGTATTCTTTCTTAATTTTTTGTCACTTTTATCACAACTCCCAGATTGTCACTTCACCATACATTATTAATAATACTAGTGTATGTATGTAATAAAAAATGGCAGCATATCAGGCATTAATGGAAAAGAAACATAGATTTGAATTACTGTAATTAGTTGGCCTTTGTAGTCTAATTGGTAACACAGCTGCTATGGAATGCAGCCTCCTCCCCTAAAAGATAATGGATGAGAGTTCAAGTCTCAACAGAGGCTTATTTATTTCTGATTTGTAATATTTGCTGACAATCTTGGAGTTGCAATAAAAAGCATCAGAAATTAAGAGGAAAGAAATATTAGTCAAAAATGAATAACTGAAAATTCTCTAAGAATTTCTATTATTATTATTATTATAAGTTAGTCTTATAATTTTAAGGACTCCTTATCATTCCAGGAGTTGTACAATCTATAATTAGTGGGAAATCTTTTTTTCTCCTCCCTACAGAAAATAATGGTGGCTCATATACTGCCCAGCTTAACTCATTCCAACCAACATAGTCACAGTAACAATATTATTCTCACCACCTGTATAACATAGGTGATTCCCTTGAGATGCATTCCAATTCTTTCTTTACTAAGTAAAGATCATTCACACTAGCCTGACTTGCATATTTGTTCAGTAAACACTCTAAAATATACCACTTCCTTCAGTTTGTTTCTTTCTAGTTAAAGTGAATGTAATACCATCTCTTTTGGTATGATCTACCATACCAGACTTTTTATTTTTTATTTTTTATCCTTCTTTGGATATGAATTTTCTCTTGTTCTCATTTCCACCTTTTCATGGTGGGTGTTATAAATGCAATCTTTTAATTTCTGCTTCTCCTTTGAGGAGCCAACAAAAATAAAGAGGCTGTGAAGAGTTGTTTTTGCCATTGAAAATCATGTTAATACAGTAACACCCACAAAGCCTTATTACACATGACATGCTTGATGATGTGATATGATTCAGAGAATCTTTATCTTTCTTCCTCATCCTAGAAATGGTCATGATGCTACAAATGTCATTTTGTGATATCTGCTGAAAACTTTTGCCTGCTGTTGTTGATAAAAACAAATTAAGACCTCTCCACTGCCACCACTTTATTTGGGGTAAAGAAAATAGTATATCCAAAAGAGAAAATGCTTGTTTTCTTTTTCTCTCATGAACTAAACAGGTAGTTTGAGTTTTCATGATACTAAATGTGCCGTCAATAGAGCTAGGCTAAAACAAAGGTTTTATTAGAGGAACATAGGGTAAGATAAAAAAAAAACAAAAAAAAACTCAATGTTGATGTTAGAAATCACAGAAGTAGATGCTATAGCTAAAATCTTCATATCCATATATATCATGTCAAAATTGGGCACCTTGACGTGGTGCAATGGTTAGAAAGCTTGTCTTGCTAGATCAAATATGACTGTGTAGTGAGTTCGATCCTCACTGGGTGCCCCATACTTTCAGCCTTGTGCCACATCTAAGCCAGGCTTAGAAAATCACTATATCATGTCAAAATAAATTTACTAATAGAGTACATACCCTTTAGTTACTCTTTTTGGTTACATTTTTAATTAAAAAAAATGTAAATATATTAACTGATCTTCAGTAGTGATGAAATGACAATGCTTTCATTTCTGGTATCTCTACTATATATTTATCATAAGTTTCAATGATAAATTTCCACTGCATTTTTTTTTCTTTACAGGTTAAACTTGGAAAAAAAACTGTAAAAACAAACTACTTGTTTTCCTTCTCTATCATGAACTGCATAGGTGGTCTAATTGAGTTTGCATGATAAAACAAAAACTTATGTCATCCTAGCAAGGTCAAAAGGCAAAGGTTTTAATAGAGGAATGTAGAGAAAGAAACAAAAAAAAAATTATGTTAATGCTAGAAATTCCATGGCTTCTTATTGGTTTTTTTGCAGAATCTGAAATTCTGTTCTTTAGATACAGATAGATAGTATATTAACATACTAATTTAATTGTTAATGCAGATATTGGTGCAGTCTTTGAAACTGATAATTGTTTGGTTTGTCAGGATAAGTATAGTTTCAGTGGCAACATAGTCACAGTTATACATATAACTCTGTCCGTGCTTTCTGTTAATAGTTTCTAAACTGGATCCTCTCAATGCATGTGGACGTGATGGTATCCCTGCAATAGTCCTTAAGAAATGTCCTCCTGAACTTACTCCTGTTCTCTCTAAACTCTACAATAAATGCATTGCTGTTTGTTGAAAATCCTCTTCTGTAGTTCCAGTCTTTAAGAGCTCTGGTGAACCGTTCTATCTGCCTATTAGCCATCTACCACTTTTTGGAAAAATACAAGGGGCTCTAATCAATTCTAAATTAGTTGAGCATCTTACATCACAGGGTCTTCTTTCAGATAAGCAATATGGATTTTGTTTCTCCAGGTCAGCTACCGATGTATTAACTATTATTGCTAAAAAAGTCCAAGTTTAGATAAGAATATTGATGTTCAGGTTGTTGCTTTGGATATCTCAAAGATATTTGACATGGTTTGGCATACTGGTCTTCTTCACAAGTTGGAAGTTTATAGTATTTCTGGATGAATTTTTGAACAGTTTCTGTCTTTAGTATCAAATCATGACATGAAAGTTATCCTGAATGGCCACTCTTCTATATCTTTTTGTACTAATGTAGGTGTCCCCCAGAACTCTATCTTTATACCTACATTGTTCCTAATATGACCTTTCCCATGTCATCAATTCTCAGCTCAATATCTATGCTGATGATACAACTATTTATTACTATCTTAATAGTAAGGCTGATTTGTTCTATAAAGTCAAATAGGCAGCTGATCTCAAAAATAACCTACAGTCTGTTGTTAAATGGGGCAAGGAATGGTATGTTAATTTTAATGCCTAAAAAATGAAACTACTCTTAATTGTCTTTTTAGTATCAAGTGCAAAGAGTCCCTCTCCTTGAGGTTAGTATAAGCACGGGACTCTTTGCACTTTCTTGTACTAATGTTTTCAGCTGAAGTAGAAAGAGTATATTGAATCAATTGCTAGGTTTGCAGCTAGGAATGTTGCTTCACTATGTCGTGCCTAGACAATTTTTCTCTAGCCAGAATCTATCTCCATGCTTTGAATATTGCTGCCACATCTGATCTGGTTCTCCTGCTATACTAGATTGGTGGCAAGGTTTCATCTTTTTACACTTGGAATAGCTGTAAATGTAATGTAATGTAACATTAATTTGCTATGCTTACAGATTTTCTTCTATCAGACTTAATGCTTGTGAAACTCTCTTCTGGCTTCTTGTTAACTTTCATCATCAAAATTTTAAATGCAATGTCAATAGTTATCTTTTGTCTTTTTAATTCCTGTTGTTTCTTCTCTCTTCTTAATAGTAGTTTTTCTCATTCTCTAATACTCGGTAACCTCTTTACATCTTAGTGGCTTTGCCTTGCTTGGGGTGAAATGATTAAAAAAAAAATAGTAATGAGTTTTGTGCACTATTGAAATTCATTGTGTGATCATCAAGGAGTCACTCAAATAGTGACACTACTATCCATTGTAGATACTGAAATATTTGCCTTTGGATATGTTTGGTAAGCCATATAGTTTACTATTTGCTTTGTTTTATAAATTTCAGTACCTTTTTAGAAGTGATTTTTTTTTTTTTTGTTTTTTAAAGGATCTGAGACAATTGTCTCTGTAAACATTTTTAACTACCAAACTCTTGTCTTTTTTTTTTTTTTTCATGAAGTATAATTGTTACATTATCTTTAAGGATGAAAGTATTTTTTTCTCTTTCAAGAAATCTTTTGGTGATGTTTTGTATTGGCAGTAAGTTCTTCCAAACATGTCTCACCTTCCATCTTCATCCATTTGGTAGTTTTTTAAGTTATTAGGTTGGTGCAAAAATAATATCGTTTTCTCACATATGTTACTATGTGAGAAAACGATATTATTTTTGCACCAACCTAATACAATCACTTCAATTAACAGCATTCTTAATAGACTTGTGCTAATAACTTAGTTTTGTAATTTATTAAATTTTCCTATCTATTTTTTTCTCTTAAACATGAAACCTTGCAATGGTCTAAGCTGGTCAATATATTAGCTACCATTCTATGTCAACACTTTCTATAAAACTTTCAGTATGTATTGTACATCTGAAGGAGACTGTAGAATTGATTGGCAAAAAAATGCAATACAGTGAGGGGAGCAGGTGATTTGTCTAAATATAGATGTTAAATTTTCAACATCTATGCACATACGCACATATATATATATATATATATATATATATATATGTATATATATGTGTGTGTGTGTGTAAAATATATATATATATATGTGTGTGTGTCACTTATTTTAGAAGTGAAGATGCTGCTGATACTGATGAAGAGGAAGATGAAGAAGAGGAGGAGGAAGAGGAGGAAGATGAAAGCAAATCTGTTGGCCTCAGTGGATCAAAAGAATATCCCACTGGAACAAAACTAAAAGTAAAATATGGCAGGGGAAGAAACCAGAAAATATATGAAGCAAAGGTATTGTTTTACTTTGTATTTTTATTAATCTTTTATTTCTTAAGAATTAATTTGAATAAATTTAAATAATTACAACCAGCTGATTATGTAATAGGCTTTCTAAAAGCTATAGTTTTAAATAATTAATATAGTATCCATTGATTTATATTCAGAAAGTTATTTGCACTTAGTTGTCCAGATTGTATGTCTAACCTTTTGGTGATATTTTGAATTTGAAGTTTTGGATGAAAAAAATTTTAAAATATAAAAAGTTTGAAGTTCAGTTTAATTAACATTTTGAATATACAATGTGAATTTAAGGCATTTTTCTTTCTCCCAATATTCAATTTTCTGCAACCAATCTTTGTTACAAAAAGAATTAATTTAAAAAAAAAATCAAAGTAAGGCAATATGTAGTTTGCTATGAGCATCTTAACATTTATAGAATGACTTTTATACTTGTGTGATCTGTTGATTTCGCTAGTGTCATATTCAAGACCTGGATATAATTTTCAAAATGAATACTAAAAAATTGTTTCTTTTGAACTAATTTTTACTGATTAGACATCCATTTTTTTTCTTTTTTGTTCCATATTGGCAGTAAGATCTTTTATTCATTATATAAATACAATATCAAATCAGAGTTAAAAAAAAAAATTTGTTATCTTTGTTTTTATTTAAAAATGTGAAATTTGAAACTCACATCATCATTGATATTATAACTTATGGAAATTCATACGTCGTAGGATTTAGCTTTTCTAGAAATACTTCAAATCAAGATGAAAGAATCCACTATATTTGACTAATGGTTGTTGTATGAAGGCATTCATCATGCATGAGCATTAAGGAAAGTTCCTACCATCTTAAAAATGGTTAGAAGTTTCTATGGGGTCTATCAAACAGTCTGCGAAGAAGCTAAGAAAGTGATACTTAAAAAATAAGAGAAAAACAAAAAAAGATAAGCTACAAACAACCTTGAAAATAAGCTTTATGCAGAATAAAATATTGAAGTTTGATATGGAGGTTGATGATTTACAGGAACTGTTATGAAAATATTTTTTGAAATAGTAACTTAGTTTAACTTTTTTTTATTTTTCTGGTTCAATGAGATTAGGGATGCATGTAATTAATTGCTGTATTTTTTTTATGTAATGGATAAGTTCTGAACATAGGAACAATAAGTTCCATTCTGACAACATTGAAATGTCCATTATTGATAACAACAAATCTCAACATGCAACCACCTGTGGCTAAGTTGATAACCCAACTTAGCCAGAGTATATTTTTGTTTCTGAGAATGTTAAGAAGTTTGATATCTGCTGAAGTCTCAGTTTCTTATCAATATTTGATCTGTAGACATTTTGTTTTGACACTTCTTTTTACAATACATATTTATTAACTTGTTTATAGATTCAGTTACGGTCTCTAAAGGATGTTTTTTTTTTATCTTGGTGGTGCTTATTACCTCTTGTGTATACTATGAGCTACTGATTAAAAAATGTCAAGATTTTTGTGAAGTGTTTTCAAAAGATCTGCAATTGTTAGGGAGGATTTTTTTTCTTGATTATGAATGAAATTCTCTTCCTAAAATCATTTAAAAAAAAAAAAAAAAAAAAAAAAAAAAAAAATCAATATTTTTCAATTCTGTCACATATCATGTCTAATAAATGGTAATCCACAAAAATTAATCACAAAAAATCACTTTTTTCATGACCAGACCAGTTTTCCTCAGTAATGTCTAATTTAACAACAATATGTTAAATTTCATTATGAAATGGTTTTCATTACTAGATCAATGTGTACAACAAAACTAAAATAATGCTATATAGTTTAGATATACATGTTTTAATTACTTACATTTAAACATGTATTAAGTATATTTTTTTATAATAAACATTTATTTAGGTTGTTGAATTTGGTGCAGAAGGTGGGCATGAACAGTATTTGGTGCATTATGCTGGATGGAATACGAGGTAAGTAGAAAGTTAATCTAATCTTTTTAAATAATTTATTTTTCGTCTGTCTTAATCTATCAAACCCAAAGAAAACATTAATGCAAAAATGATATTGAATAAAATAGCTTATATTATAGCTTGCTAAATAAATTTGATACTGATCCAACTACAATTAAAAATCATTTTCTAACTTTATTTTTAACAAGTATTTAATAAAGTAAGAAAAGAAATAGAAACAAATTTTATGCCTTTTTATTTTATAAAAGTTAATCCAAAGTTGCAATCATATTTAATGAGACCACATTATGCTTTAGTCTTAGCTACATTCTGGCCAGTTTGTATTGCCATAGGCCAGGACACCAAACTTTTTTTTCAAAAAAGGACCAGATAACTGAAAGAATGATGAGCACATGCTGGATAATCATTTTGTTCAATGTAATACACTGAATTCACAAACAATAAAGACAAACATTTATTTACTAAAAAGTTATCAAAGAAGGTGACATTAGCAACAAAATAATTATATCCTCACCCAGTGAACACACATGTGAATCTCACAAACTAAGCAGCAAAAAAGGTTAGTGAGATTTCAGAACCTGGTGTTTACCTTTTAAGATGTAATCAATATTTGCTTTGGAATTGCTGTATCCAAATACAATGAAAAGAAATATGTGTAACTCGGTAATCAAAAAATTTACCCCCCCCCCCATTTTTCAGCTACTCTCTCTTCAATATTTGTGGCTTTCATTCCAACTTCTGTGGTCTATAATCTTTTCTCTAGAAATGTTCTGATATCTTTGCACTTTGTAAAACTAATTTAAGTTCTCCTATTGTTTTCAATGAATTTTTTGTTCCGTGCTTTCTTCCTCTTCACTGAAAATATTCTAGCATACATATACATGATCTTGGTGTTTATATTCAGGAAAATTTCCCAATTACAATGGAATTCTCACTTGAAGAGTCACCAGATGTTTCTTTCATATACTTTCAACTTTTGTTAATATATTTTGTTAGCAATCTCTTTTCCTTTTAAAGCTCTCGTTCTTATCAGGACTAATATATTAAACAAAATTTCTGGTAATATAGAAATGGCTCTTTCTCTATGTCTCTCTCTGAATATTTTTGTGTTTGGTGATTTTGATGCTCATCACGTAAAGTGGTTTAATCATTCTAATGTTACTGATGTTGCCAGTATTCAGACTTTATTCTTCCATTACTCATTCTCTGTCAAATAGTGAATGTCCCTGCTCATTTCCCTAATAAATCTGTTCAACATTCTTCTTTATTTGATTTGTTCCTTGCCTTCTCTCCTAGCTCTTGTAGATTATCATGACTCTGTCCTCTAAGCAATTCAGATCTCACTGTTGTATCTATTGATATTTCTTTTAAGTCAGCTATTATAAAGGAAACTCCTGTTCACAAGACACTCCTTGCATTGATATTAACCTTCCTAATGAGAATTGTGCCACAGAGGTTTCTTCTTGTGTTAAAGCCAGCATTTATGTTCTTGTACCTTCTCGCAAATATAAAGTAAAATCACAATCTACTCCTTGGTTCACAGCAATTTGTTCAGTCAATATAGTCCCCAGGAGTCACTTTTTCTGAGTGTACCAGCATGATAGTTCCAATTACAACAGATGCCTATTTGCATCTGAGGACATGCTAACATTTATTACAAGCAAAGAGGCTTTGTTTACTGGCAGAATGAACCTGTAACAAGTTTGGTTCTCATGACTACTAGTGATTCTGTAATTGTGTGTTAAATAAGAAAAAGTCTTCTTTCATCTCTTCACTCTATTTGAGGTCTTATCATCTGCTGATGAAGCAGAATGTTTCACTTGCAAATTCTCTTCAAATTCTAATCTTGACTTAACTGAACTGACTTCCCACTTAGAACTGAGTCTCTATTGAGTGATATGCATATAACTCCATCTATGGTTTCTCTCCACAAAGCATCTGAACCTGATGGTATCTCTCCAATAGTCCTTAAAAATGTCTTTCTGAACTGGCTTCTGCTCTCTCTAAATTTTATAATAAATGCCTTGCTGCTCCTTGCCTACCTGCTTGTTTGAAACACTCTTTTATAGTTCCAGTCTTTAAGAATACAGGTGAACCATCTGATCCTTCTATTTGCCTATTAGCCTTCTACCTCTTTTTGGAAAATCACTAGAGGCTCTAATTAACTGAATTGGTGATTTTTGCCTCACCTTTCTGGAACATCTTTCAAATATGCAGTATGGCCTTCACTTCTCTAAGTCAATTGCTTATGTATTAATGATCATTGCTGGGTCTTTCAAGCTTTAGATAAGAATGAAGATTGGGCTGTTGCTTTGGATATAAGATATTTGACAGGGTTTGGCATACTGGTCTTTACAAGTAGAAAGGTTATGGACAAATTTCTGAACTGATTAGTCTTTAGTATCATATCACAAAATGAAAGTTGTCTTGCCACTCTTCTAGATCTTTTTGCATAAATGCAGGTGTTCCTCAGGGCTATATCTTTGGATCTACGTTGTCCTTAATTTTCATAAATGACCTTCCTGATATCATCAGTTTTCAACTCTGTATCTATGCCAATGACACAACTATTTACTACTGTCTTAATAGTAAGCCCAGTCAGTTCAATGTGGTCAAATTAGCAGCTGATCTCAAAAAAAATTACCTACAATCTGTTATTAACTGGGGTAAGGAGTGGCTTATTAACTTTAACACATCCATATGAAAGTACTCTTTTTTTTTTTTTTTTTTTTTTTTTTTTAATTTAAGAGAACTGTTTTTATTTATCTTCCATCAGCATGGTTGATGCTAACTTTCAGGAGAGTGACTCATTGTGCCTTCTTGGAATAACAAGAATGACACTTAGTTAAGATCAAACTGCAAGACTAGAGAAACTTAGAAACAAAAAATTGCAGCAATTGTATTTCATTTAGTGATATATATATATATATATATATATATATATATACATACATACTTTCTTTCTCCCCCAAAGGTATGATGAATGGGTGCGACCAGAAAGAATAGTTAAAGTTATTGGAAAGCCCGAATTAGGAAATAAGAAAAAGTCAAAGAGTCATTCACCAAGATCTCCAAAGGTAAGTCTTAAAACATTTTTATTCAGCAACCATTATCTGGAAATTTGCTATTTGCATAAATAGCTTGCATATTTTCCTGCTTTATTTGTTAACTATAGAAATGGAAAAGAAAAAATATATATATATATATATAATTTTATTTAAGTATAACTCCCCTCTCTCCAGAGTGTAATATGGGTTTAATTAATGAATGGATTGATGGGTACACTAAATGCAGAGGAACCATTTTCTTTTTCACTTTTAGTATATTCCATTTCTACCAGTTTTATTGTATTTCATGTAAAAATTACGATAAAATGACATTAGCAAAAAACAAAATTTTTGTTTTTATGACCTGTAAAGAAAATGTCATTTTCAATAAAAAATTAAAATAAATTCAAATCGATAAACAAATTAAATGTAAAAGAAAGAATTAAAAAGGAAAAATTCAAATTTTGTCTTTTTATTTCTTTTTCTTAACCTTAATATTCTCTTAATTTTTCATTCTATTTATTAAATGTATGCATTAAACTTTGTAATGTCTTTAGTTCCAATAAATAGCAAAGGGACTGAAACAACTAGAAATCTGTAACCAAGGTAAAGTTATTTAAAGTCATACAAGGAATTAAACTTTCTTCACTATATTTTACCACATGTAAATTTTATAATTTTGGCTGAATATTTCAGATAGAAAATTAAACTTTAGATACTGTCTTGCTAATGGATTGTCTAATTTTTCATGTTTCCTTGCAAAGCTAATTTAGATTGTTGTATTTAGCAATCTATACTATGATGCAAATAAAATTATAAAAACAAGTTTTAACTGCATTAGCTTTTCAAGGATTATAATTTTGAACTTCAAAATCAAACCAAGTTCTTTTAATTTGGTTTCTTTTGCTATAAAAAAGTAAATAGTAAAGAATATATACATACATACATACATACACACACACTCTGGAATAAAGATTTTTGTGAATTCTGACTGAGTATTTTCAATAATTGAGAATATTATCTTTTTTTTTTTTTTTTTTTTTTTTTTTTTTTTTTACCCATTGTACAGGGAGTGGGGGCAACAAAAAAGCGTGTCCCAAGCCAGAGTCGAACACAGCAGAGTAATAATTCTACAAAAGAGGAAAACCGTACTTCAAAGAGCAAAACTCCAGCCATTTCATCTTCCACATCAGCATCACTTGCTGCATCAACACTGTCCACCACTATTTCGGCCACCATGCTCCCATCAACTGCAGCTATTTCTTCGTCATCATCATCGTCGTCATCGTCGTCGTCGTCATCATCCACGTCCCCAATATCCGTGTCATGCTGTAGTACCACTACTGTGGCTGCCATTACTACCACTACTATTTCCACCAACACCACCACAGCTACTGTCACCTCGGCGCCACCACCACCACTACCATCCTCAGCACCATTAGTGGCTCCTCCACCACCATCTTCACCACCACCACCGCCGCCTCCTCCTCCTCCACCACCTCCCCCACCACCAGTAGCTGCAACTCAACTACCACCAAGCACGGCTCCACCAGTAACTTCTGTGCCAGTGGTACCAGTGTCTACGACTTGTGCAGCAGCGGTGGCAGCAGCGGCTACTGTTGTTCCTGTATCACCTCCCTTAGCCTCATCTCGATTAGCAAAGGACAGCCAAGCAAAAGTTCGTCCAACACGCTCAAACAGCATGGAGTTTCTTGTCGTGGAAGGACTCCCACGTAAGTAGACCATCATACAAAATTTTTGTGTGTGTGTGTGTATATATAATATATACATACACACAAACCAAATGTTATTAAGTTGGAAGGTTTTTGTAAAATTATTTTGGTGGATTTAATGAAAGAAGAATAAAATCTTGTGTGTGGGTGACATAAGACTTATATAATAAAAATAGGCTATTTTTAAATATGAACAATTGTGATTAAATAGGGGGAAAAAAATTTTTTTTTCATTTGTAACTTGATTTTCAGCTAAACGGCGGTCTTGCAGGAGTTCTGGTTTCACAGAATCTTCAGATTTCCAGTCACCAGGTAAAAACCTTGAATCTTAATCTAGCTCCTAGTTTTAATATTTTTTATAGTTTCATATACATCTTGTTTGTAGTTGTGTAAAAGTGTCTGTATTATTTAATATGCTTCATGCATTTTGAAAAGACTACAAAAGCTTTCAAATTGTCTTTCAAGTTGTCTTTCATTAGGTTTTGTTTTTTTTCTTAGATTTTATTGATAATTTTGTTTTATAACTTTTTACTCCAACTATTTCTTTTCTTTTAGCTGAAAGTGAAGATGATCAGGATAGTGAAGTGGAATACAACAAAAATGAAGGAAATTTGTTATCAGAAGCACATTTTTTTGATCCCTCAGAAGAAGAAGCATTGAAAGAAATGCTAATGAAAATAGAGGAACAGGAACGGAATGCTGAGAAGGAAAAAATAAGTTGTGAGCCAACAGAAGTAAGTGAAACAAAACCTGTTGTTGAAGAATTGGTAGCACCAGCACCCAAGGAAGCAATCTCTCTGCAGATTGTGAAACCTGAAGCACAACCAACAAATGGCAATTTCAAAAATATTTCTGTGGTTGCCTGTGATGAGGTGCTGAAAGTATCAAGTCAAAAGTTGTCTAAAGAGGAGAGTCATCCAACTAAGGTGGAAGCTGAATATTATGAGTCGAGAATGCGTGACTCTTATGAAGCAGATGATATTCCAAACTTAGAATGTGATGAGTCCATCTTTGATGATTCAGAAGAAAGTGAAGTTCACTTGCCTTATCCGCCAACACCAGTTGTTATGGTTCCAGTATCTGAAGTGAAAGATCTTCCAGAACGAGAAAATCAGAGTTTGACGAAGGAAACAGAAAACAAAGAAAAAAAGGCCAAAACCCGAAGAAAGGAATCCAAAGAAGCTAAAAACATGGCAATGACTAGTTCGAAAGAACCAGTCTTAGATGAGCGGACTTTTTGTTATTTAGAGATGAGTGCAAAGATGTGCTCAAATTCAGTTAGAGGTGGGACCTCTGGAAGTTCAGGAATTGTTGATGATGGTATGCAGGATGTTGAAGTTAGACGTGATGTTGAGGAAATGAAAGAGTGCAGTACAAATGAAACTGAGAGAAAGCGAGTGTCAACAGCAGCAGCAACAGCAACACCTCCACCGTCTTCATCTGCAAAGAAAAAAGCAAAGAAAAAAATCTCAGGTGAATGCAAGGATCTTGAAATTACAACTGTAGAACTAAAAGAAGTTAACCTTCCGAGTTCAAAGAAGAATTCTTCAATTTCTGCAAGCAGCAAAGTGTCAAAATTTGAAAAAATTGATAAATGTGCTTTCCCACGCACCAAAGAATTTAAAGACACAAAGCATAATTATTTGTCTGCAGTTCCTAATTCCAGTTCAAAATCAGAGATTCGTATTGAACCAATATGTACCAGTGTTTTAAAATCTCTTTCTTCTACTGGGAGTGCAGAACTATCATCCTCTTCTGAGAAGGCACCTGAACAAGTTCCGGGTGGATGTCACCTTGAAACTGTACGATCACTTACCTCTGACTATCTTTCAAATGTCAGTGGTGGAGGTGGTGTGCAGTCAGAATTGGTTGTGTCATCAAATGTTGCAGTTTCGTCTTATTTGCCAGGATCAGAGCCAGTCCCTTCAGACTCTGAAGATGTCACGTCACTACCACCACCACCACCACCTCCACAACAGCAGCAGCAACAGAGCCCCCAGGATGTTGACCATGAAGAGGTAAGTCATTGTTTCTCATTTGATATGTTCATTAAAATAAAGACATTATTGACAGTAAGCTAAGTTTTATCATTGTTAATGGGGAAAAAAAAATGTGAAAGCAAAATTTGAATAATGCAATATTTATATTCATCAAGAGATTATATTATGAGATGATGACCATTTTCAAGATCCTTTATTATGAAACTGACTTGGTTTTGAAATGGTAAAATATCTATATAACTTAAGGAGCATTTCTATTATGAGTAATAAAATACATATTTATCTGAAGTGTTGCTGAAAAATTTAACATTATTAAAGTATTTGTAAATGTAAAGACTTTTAACTAACCTATATTTATAATGTAAGTTATTTTATTTTATTACAAAATGTATGAATCCCCAATCTCATAGTTTGAACTTTGCTATCACAAAACCAACAAATATTCTATAAAATAATCATACCAGTTGTGTGTGTGTGTGTATATATATATATATATATATATATATATATATATATATATATATATATATATATATATATACACGCACACACACTATATGGAGCTTACTGAGTTTACTGTGTTGCAAAAGTAGGTATGCAGTAATGTAAAACAATGTGTGCACAAAACATTGTATTGATTATATAAACCTGGTATAATGCTGTATACCTACGTTTGCATCTACCTTTATATACACCTTATGTATGTATGTATGTATGTATTTATAATTGTATATTACATGTAAGTTAATGAGATGCTGATATAAAAATGTATTGCTAAAAATGATGCAGACACCTCAAGATGTTGACCATGAAGAGGAGGATGAGGAAGATGATGATTTTGATGATGATGAGCATGAAGAACCAATGAGACGGGATCCACTCCCAGGTGGAGAGTCACCACATGAATGCAATGCCAGTACAATTTCGAATGACAGTTGTGGGAGCAGTAGTGGGAATATTCCAAGTTCTGATAGCAGCAATGATGTAGCACCTCCTCCAACTGCAAAACGGAAAAGAGAAGATTTAGAGTTCATGCCTGCTAAAAAGAAAAAACGAACAAACAAGACAAACAAGACTGGTATTGAAAGACGGAGAGAGACAAAACCTTCTGGTAAGGCTTTTTACTGATTTATTTAAATTTGTTCCCACATACAGCCACTCAGAAGATAGTGTTTGGTAATTTGAACTGTATGGTAAATGATATTCCACTGTAAAGCTATATACCTTTTAAATGTAGAAATATTATCCTTTTGAAATGAAATATGTATAGTATGCTTTTATAGCCAACACATTTAGTTAATAATTTTTATTATTTCTTTTTTTATAGTCTAATTAGTTTTTGTATATTTAATTATTTTTAATAAAATTTTATATTATTTGATATTTTTATATTATATTTATTAATATCTACTTTGTTATAAAACCTGATAAAAAGATTGCTCTAATAATATATTTTTAATAAAATAATTTTATAGACTTTGAGTTTCTTTGGAACAAAAGTTTTTTTCTACTTTATCATTTATATGTTCACTATTACATGTTATAGATATGGATAAAAAGTTCTTTTATATATGAGTATTATGTGTGTGTGTGAAGCTGCTCATTATGACTTCAAGCATGATGGGAATTATGTCACTTGGTTATGTGCTATGCATGACACAAGCTTAGGCAATCATGCATCTTTCGATACATGACTGATGAGACACTTTCTTCCCACAATAGGTTGCCATTTCTTTCAGTGGTAGACCAGTTGCCTTGCAAGGTTACAGAACCTGCTCTGTCTTGCTATTTACCCATAGGTGGGTGAGGATTCATCCCTTTCCTAAGGGTATTAGTACGTAAGTGAATGTAATGGATTCGATTGGAATTTGAACTCAGCTCTCCGATTCCTCAGTCCGAGCCGCTATCCATTACTCTACCATGCCTTTATGTACTTATATTAAATTTGTATTTTGCATTCATATTTCTGCATTACATGGGATGTGTGAGCAGTGTAGTGAGTAGCAGATCAGAATGAGAAATCTGAGAGCTAGGTTCAAATTCCAGTCAGATTCATTATATTCACTTGCATGCTAATATCCCTGAGAGAAATGTATAAATCTATTTTCCTCTACTTGGATATGGATTAAATAGTAAGAATTATATCTGGAAAAATCATTTTAAAACCTTAAAAATCTTTAAACTCCCTCCCCCCTCCAATTCTTATAATACCAAATATGTTTCAGCTTTAAATAACCCAGAAAGGGTTAAGCTGTAAAAAAAGAAAAAGAAAATCAATCAATCTGCAACACATATGTATTAATACAGTAAACATAATTTAGTATGCAAACATGAAATCAAAGATGTAAATTTCATATATCAAAAAACAAATTATGTAATTATTTATAATAATGAGTTATTAAATCTTTTGAAGAATGCGAAGAAAGTTACAGTGTGGAAGACAAAGGTGCTGAAACATCAAGTCCTGAATATGAAGCATCTCCGATATCACATGCCTTGTCAACACATTCGTCACTGCCAAAATCAAATTCAATCACTTCCAAACCACCACGGATTTCCAAGTATAATTTTAATCTTGGTAAGTATTTTTATATATACTTTACTATTGACATTTCTTATGGAACCTTTTTCTTAGATTTACACACTTAGAAATTAAATTTACATAACACATTCTATATGTATAAGCATAAATAATTTTTGTCAAATATATGCATATTATTCATATAAATGATACTTATGCATCTTCATCAACCTATGAATGCTTAATTGACAAAGCAAAATATTTTTGTCTCCTGTTTTTATGTATATGTTTATCTTAATGATTCTTTTCCATTTAATAGATGAGGCACAATATCTTGATGGAGAAAAACTCATCACATTCCTTATGGATAAAATACAGCAAATTCGCCGAATATATATGAATCTAAAAACTGAAGTCGCTTCAATTGACAGGCGGAGAAAACGAGCTAAACGGAAAGAAAGAGAAAGTAAGTACAAATAATATTATAGCAATGAGTTTGGCCAAAGAAGCTGTTAATAAAAATTATGCGCATGATCTTGTTAGTAAGAAGGCATCTAATATAGACTTGATTTCATTTTATTTATTCCACAAATAAGGATGTTGTCAGCTTTTTGAAAGCTTGGTGTTTGAGATAATGTCTCTGATTGGTTAATAAATGCCAATTTATTTGATCCTACTTTGGCACAAGTTGATGTCTGTCTGAGCCTATTTTTTCACAGAATTGATACTACTTAAATCTATTGAATTTTTCCTACAATTTTTAACAGGGCTCCACATACATTCTTTTCAATTGTAGTTGTGATAGTTGGGAGGTACAATAATATATCAATTCATTTGATTTGCCTGAATGGTCCACTCCTATTTTGAAATTCTTTAAAAGCCTTCTGTTTTGTGTTGAATATGAAATAATTAGGGTATAGGAACTTGAAAGTATTTTCAATGCATTTCTCCTTATGTAAATATTAGGAGTGCTACAAATTCTGAGTGCTTTTAAATAGAATCTGATAATTATTCTGGATTTTATTTATGATGGAAATAGAAATTTATGAAGGTATTTTAATTAGTTGATTTGCAATGGACAGTTAGTTTTAGGTAATTATCAATATGGTGTGACATAATATCTAGGAATGGTAATGTGGTGTTTGTTTCTGTTTTGTAAACAAATTCTATCATGTGTTTGACTTAGTTGATCTACAAGGTCAGGTAATGTAAAATAAAAAACTTAATTTAAAAGTTGAAAATTTCAGCATTCCAACATTATTAGCATTTCCTATCTGTGCATTCTTATAACCAAAGCTTATGTTTTTATAATTCTCTTCCACTTCCTACAAATATAATTATATCAACTAAAACATTATTTAGTCTGAACTCCTAAAGGACAAAACAAATCTCACAACTACCTACACTATACATGGTCTGTCTGAAAAGTAATGAAACTCGTGTTACAAACCAATTTATTTCAGTTCCAAACAACAAACTACATAGCTTTCCCTGCAAAGTAATATCTCTCTCTCTCTCTCAAGTCTAATGCAATTTTCCGTCTTTCTCTGCAGCACTTCTGTGCAATGCTGAAAGGATTCTTCATGAATACCCCTCAGGTCTGTTGTTAGGGGCCCTCTTGATGGCCTCTACACCTTCAAAACTGATCCCTTGATGATCCCCTTTAGCTTGGTGGGGAGAAGAAAAAGTTATATGGAGTAAGACCAGGTGAATAAGAAGATTGTTCTAGTATGGCAATATTCTTCTTGGCCAGGAACTACTGAATGCTCAGGGTATTATGAGAAAGTGCATTGTCATGGTGAAGCACTCGCAATTTGTCCTGCCACAATTCTTCTTGCACACTGTGAAGCAAACACTGCAGGATCTTTTGTAGACTTGCTGATTGATCATTTGGTCCTGTGGCAAGAACTCTGTGTAGACAATGCCTCTCATATCAAAGAATGTGATCAATATGACTTTGACTGTCTTGCTTTATTTGGCCTCAGTAATGTCAGTGACTTCCACTGACAGCTCTGGTACTTGGTTTCTGGGTTGTACTCAAAAACCAATGTCTCATCTCCATGATAACTGTACAAAGCAAGTCTGCCTCAATTTGAAAACTGGCACATCTGCATGCAGCACTCCTTCTGATCATCATTCAGCAGCCTTTGCACAATTTTTGCAGACTTTCTGCAAGCCCAAATATTTGATGATAATCTTCAAACACTGTCCTTTTTCATGTCCAGCTGACTTAAAATCATTTGAACAGTCAACCAACAATCACCATATACCACCTGTTCACCTCATTCCTGCTTGTTAAAAGCTTCTCAGTCCTGGAATTATCTTCCACCTCCTCACATCTGTCTTTGGACCTCTTGTGCCACTGAAAAACACATGTGTGTAAGATGGTGTTATCTCCATACACTTACTGAAGTGCTTGTAACAGTTTTTTCCTAACCAAACCAAAACTTTCAGGTTTATTTGTTGCTTGGTGTTCATCGTTCATTCTTTGGTAGTCATAGCTAAAGGAACTGAAAAAGAGCATCAGTTTCAGAAAGCTAAGATTACAGATTTTATACTCCCAAGATATGTTGGATGATAACACAATCCGTTTATCCCTCTTTTGCCCATACCTGACACCGTACACCCAGTCCCATTACTTTTCAGACAGACATTTTATTTGTTTGTGCACATGCATATATATATATATATATATATAACGCATTGAAAATGTTGCCATACTACTCTCAATATAAATGCTGTCTAAAATTTTTGTATTTTTTATTTTTCTAACAGATTCCCAAACTGCATCCAACTTGGAGGTCGAATGCGTATAGGCAGAATCTTTCCAAACTATGCAAAACAGAAAAGGCAAAAGGCCTAAAAATTATTTCACGTATTCCCGAGCAAAAATGTTAAAATACTTAGCAGTGCAAGAGAAAACGGTTCGTTCTACCAGTGTTGTGTAGCATACATCGAACATGAGCAGTCTTGTATGTGTTTGTGAGGATATATATATTTATATCTCACGCACATGCACACACATATTGAATATACACTAATATCTCAACAAAAAGGTATACTGAAAAGTTGTTCTGTGACTTTGTTAAAGAGAGGCAATGTTATCTCTCCTTAATTTACAGTTTTTCATGTCATTTCACAGAATGAAAATTGTTCTTTAAAAAAAAAAAAAAAAAAAAAAAATGAAATGAAATGCGAACCCAGCACAAAATTATATATAAGTGAAGAAAAATCCATTTAAAAAACGAGATAAGTATAAAGAAAAAAAATCGGAAAATATTTTCTGATATTATTGTTTTTGTTTTTTTTTTGTTTTTTTTTTTTTTTGTTTTTTTTTTTCCAGCTCTTGTAAATTACTCCCAACTCCAAAGAAAAATGAAGTAATAAATGATTGAATGAATGAATTAATAACAAAACACAGTGTAATGTCTTGTTTATTTGTAATTTTTTTTTTTTTTTTTTTTTTTGTGGGGTGGTTTTTTGTTTTCAGGAATGTTTTTATTGCTAATCATTTTTTTCTTTCTTTTTATACATACACACACATGTGGGAGAAAAAAATTAAATAAAAGTGGGTTATTAAAACATTAATAACCCACCTTTATTTATCGACAGGTGTTTTCTAAATTTAATTGTTAAACATTTTAATCATAACCCACTATGAAAAAATTTTAACAGAAAACTCTAAAAATTAGTTATTCCTGCACAAACATATATAATACTCACACAACAATAAAATATTAAAATCATTTTATGACAGCAATATATAACAAGCCCTCTTGAAATTGTAGAAACAAAACCAACTGCCCAGTTGGAGGTATTCGTAATTCAGAATATGTTGTATATGAAGCTACCATCTTTCCAAAAGAAATTAATATTAATGATAAAAATGTATACATTGGTATCTCTGTTGGGAGATGAAAACAGGTTCTGCAATCACAGACATTCCTTCTCTGATGCTTCTTTAATGCACTAAACTTCTCTCTCTCTCTATCTATCTATCTATCTATCTATCTAGACTTAAATATAGAGGCTTCTCCTCACAGATTAAATCACAAACTTTCAACAACTTCTGAATTAAGATGCAAAATCTATGTCTAAAAACAATCCTAATAATTAAGTACAAAACTGCAGGCCAACTTTTGAGCCAAAGGAATGAAATTATTTTCAAGTGTTGACATAAAAATAGTTAGATTACCCAAAAAACATTTACTTTATGAATAATGCACTTGTGAATTTGTTTTTAATTGTATATATGTACAAGCATGTTTGTATGCATATATGTATGTACTTGTTGCCCATGTATATATGGGTTTGTTGATGTATTTGATTATCATGCAGATACCTACATCATGTCTTTTATCTTTACCAGTATTTTTTATCTTTTATTATTCATTATTATTTATATTTAATTTTTATTTTTTACTATTATTATTATTAGTTATATAAGAGATATATCTGTATGTTTAGGTTTATTTTTATATATATATATATATATATATATATGAGTATCCATCCAAGTAAGTTTGATTAAAAATAACTGATAAGGTCTGTTCGTTTAATTATTTTATTGTATTTTGGGGATAAGGTGTTGAGTATTGTGTTTGAAGTTGTGGATAAACTTCCCAAAGTTCAAATGTTGTTATTTTTGTTCAAGTATTTTCAACTATTTCAGCCATTATCAAGAACCAATGTAGTGTCTGTGTGGTAGTTAGAATTCCTTTGTCTACGTACTGCATGTGTGTATATGTATGTAATCATACACAAAGATACTAACACCTGGGAACATCTTGCATCAAGCAGTTTGAAGAAATATTACTGTTAGTGTTGATGAATTTGGGCAACAGTTACTCACACTGAGCTGATAGATATATGGAAGGTTTCCTTTCTCCTCTCAAGAGGAACACAAAGGAGTCCTTGTGTGAATTTAGCCATACCAACAAACCTCTATTACATTTAAGGGTTGAAAAATTAGACCTAAAGTACTCGTGAAGACTTCAAATAATCCAATATATGAAAGAACTTTCAAACTATGATGCACACACTTTTACACTAGCAAACCATCAAACTTCCCTTTGGTCACTGAATTAAAGTACTTACACCTATAAACAAATGCCCCAATATTACAGTCATCTCCATGGATACATAACAAAACCTCATACTAATTCAACACAATGAAAACACTACAAATATCATAAATAGAAGCAAGTTTGCTAAACTGAAACACAAATATTAAGCCAATATATACATCACTGGCAAAACATTTCAGGCCACCCTGCATTTCTTTAAAAATAAAACACCTTAAAAAATATACAAATCCATCTCATTTTAACCTACAAGATAAAATTTCAGTAACTACAGCACACTTGATTTTACTTTGACAAAAAATAAGCATTTAACTGTAAAAAAAAAAAAACAAAAAAAAAACGGCTTCATATTTTGTTTTTCATCATTAAAACTATCATCTGCCTTAATTACTGCTTTACAAATTCTTGGCATTCTTTCCAAAAGATTGGTTGGGGGGGGGGGGGAAATTAGATGGTAGATTCCCATGCATTCAAGCACTGACAAAGCTCGCTTTAGATATTGAACTCTTCTATCCAATCCATCTCATACTAATTTAATTGAAGAAATGTCAGGAGATTGAGACATAATTTTTAAAATTTTATTCAGGGGTTAATTTTTGAGGTAATTTTGACAATTCAGAAGCTGAAAGGTGATTCCCCCCCCCCAATTATGCTACAGCATCTGGTTTACACATGTCTTTGCAAAATTGAATGATAGTTCTTTTTTTTTTCAATATTCCCTTGACCTGAGTCAAATCTCCAACCCTCTCTACCCTAAAACACAACAATACCATAACATACCTACCACCATGATTAACTATTGGAACCACATATTCATCATTCAGTCTGACTTTCTTCTTACATATACTTTTACTACTAAAAAGTTCAAATTTGGAGCTGTAATGTAATAGTGCTTATTCACCTTCTATAACAGGTTTCTTGATGGCTATCCACCCCTTGAGCCCCACTGATATAATTTTTCACAGTTGTGAGTGACACTGGTTGCTGTCAAGAGGAATTACATTCAGCTGTCAACTCTGGAGCAGTCTTCTTATTTCTTTTGCTCTCAATATTCAAGTGTTTATCTTCAGCACTTTGCTTTTGATGCTCCAACTCTGTCAATTTCTAACTGCCTTTTTAATGGGTACCTAGAAATCTTCAACTTGGCAATTTGTCTTTGAAAGTAGCCTTTGAAAAAAATTAATTTGTGCCCTCACCTTTATGCTTAGGTGGTTTGATTTTACCATTTTGTGCAAAAAAAGATATGCAAACAGTTGTATACATTTTGTTTACAATATTAGTCAGTTCTGAATTAACATTTAGCTGTATTAACATTTAACTTAATTGAAAATTTTGGTTCTCAAAGGTCTGAGGTGAAAACAAAATATTTCGCACACAAAATATTCATAATTTAGCAAAATGCATTGTAGACGGATGATTTGAAATTTTAATTTTTTGGTAGTAAGAGTAGACTGGAGAAACTGAAAAAAAAAAATGGAAATACACTGCAGTTTTGTTTTACTTTAAAAAAATATATAAAATACCTCATTTTAAGGTGTTTTTTAAAGAAATGCAAGATGCTCAAGTTTTTACCTGTAGTGTATATTAATGGCTCTAAAAATTTTTAAATAAAACAGCAGCCATGGACAGTTTCCAAAATAAATTAGACCAAATCAAGCTTCCATATTTACAGCCATTCTCTCAGGACATAGGCAGTCATGGATCTAAACCAAAACTAAAAAATTTCTTGTTCTTTTTCCGATCTAAATTCTGTCATCCATTTTCTCAAGCTTGTCAAGTATGTTATACATTTTTTCTGTCCCTCTTACCTTCAGTCTGTCTGTGAGTAACAGATTTTTCAAGCCTTCCTTCTTTTATGTGCCCTAGAAATTTCAACTGTCTCTTGCTAATGTTAAATATGTTTCCTTTTTGTTCTGATTTTCTCTAAAACCTAGTTGTTGCTCACTTGTTCAATATGGTACTTGGACATTAAAAACTCAACCAACCAGAAATTATATTGTATTCATAGTCTGTCAAGTCTTGTAGCTCTGAAAGGAGAGTCAGGCATCTTAGACATACTAGAAACCTATACTGAAATAGTTCAGTCATCCTAGCCTGGATTCAAAGTCATATTGGTATACTAGTCAATGAAATCAGCAATGTTCCTATACTGATCCAGTGCCATCTCCAAGAGAATGGGCCAACTGGAATCCCTGGAGACAGTCACAAGTTTCAGTTTCTTTCCTCATTACATCCCAAATAGAGTTCACTAATTTGGTCCCTTCTGTGTAGCGTCCCTTGGCCCTATTGTTGACAGCACTACTTTTGTCCAAGCACGAAGTTGTCTGGTCGAAATATCTGATCAAAGGGACCAGATTTGATAGTCTATCGTTTGGGGTTCAAGATCAACCAAAATTGCACAAGGTACATATTTACCATCTGTTGCTTTATGGTAGGTTCCTGTGGGGTCAATGCCATGCTCATCTGATATTACCTCCCAAATCTTTGCACCAATTTGGTTGCCACACTGTCCATATTGTAATTTCCCACATTTTTATTTATTTTGCGATAAAAAGGTAATTGTTTTTCTTTTGTTTCTACTTTGTTCAGTTAAAATGCAATAAATTTGCATGGATGAATGGTAGACTTATAAATGTGTAAGATAGATAATTGTCTAGTACAACACAGTGAATCAACTAACAATTGGTTCAATATAATTTTTCCATTTCATGTCGATGAAAAATGTTAGTCCAAGGTGTCATACTCTTGGAGCTTAGCGTCAGCCATTCTGATGGAAGGCAGAAAACGTTCAGAAAGCAGTTGCATTTTGGAGGTGTTAAAATTAACAAGCTATTTCTTGCTCCAATTAACAAATTGTAGGTCATTTTTATGGCTGGCTGCCAATTTAATGATCAAACTTACCTATTTACTTCTGTCTTAATAGTTATATCATCAGCATAGTTACTAAGTGAGAACTGATGACATTGTGGAGGTCCTATTTGAAAATTAGGAACAATGTAAGTCCAAATATTGGGGGGGGGCACCTGCATTAATCCAAAAAGATCTAGAAGTGTGGCCATTTAAGGTAACTTTCATTTTGTGATTTGATAAGATTGAATCAGATCAAAAATTCATCCAGAAATACTATAATCTTTCAACTTGTGAAGACCAGTATGCCATATGCCTTTGAGATATTCAAGGCAACAGCCCAGACTTCACCATTCTTATCTAAAGCTTGATAGATTCTTTCAGCAACAATTGTTAATACATCAGCAGTTGACCTCTAGAAGCAAGAAGCTATATTGCATATCTGAACAACCCAGCAAAGTGAGATGCTTAACCAATTCAGGGTTGATTAGATGTGGTATTGTTAGATTTTTAGGTATTCTCAGTTCAAAAATGTTGGTTTTATATCAGTTTCACTCTGTTACTGAGCTCTACCCTTTTGGTTTTTATATCAGTTTTGCTTTCTCTTAGATTAGTTCCTGAACCATAATTAAGGGTGTTCATCTCACCCACATAGAAAGTGAGACAATACAGTAGATCTTAACGAATGTGACTATTCGTTGATTGGCATAAAATTGGAGTACATAAGTTTTAACTTTATAAGTTTCACAGAGTCCTGTGTGGGGGATGGAAAATTCTAAACATTTTTGTTTTAATTCAATGAAAACACTTACCTTGACTATACACGAGTTAATAGTGACATTAAAAACAAAAATTTTATGGTTTTCCTATTTTAAATTTCTGATGAATCTTAATTCTTCAGTTAATGACTTGATAAACTCACAGCAAGTTCTACAACAATAAAATATCCATAGAAATTTCCCTATTGCATTGTTAAATAAATTTGAATGCTGGTCATTATTTTAAGAAGTATTGTATTTTCCTCTCTTTTCATGTAATCAAAATCTATTTTATGAATATTTCTCTTAATAATTTTAAAATAATTCAGCAGATGATATTATTTATGGTAACTGGATTTTTGGTGATTACCTTACTCTGTATCTGTCGCTTGATACTGTATGTCTGTAAAATTACACTTTAATCAGTCACCATCACTTCTCAGTCTTTTGGATGAGATCAGAGTGTAGTATCTGCTTTGGGCAGATAAACTACGTTTCATCTCAGTTTTGTTTCTGTCTGCAGACAGAAAAACTGAAAATATTGATGTATCCAGTCTCAGGAAATAGTCGCCTGCTGTAGTACTTTGTCCATTGTAATAAAGAGCAGTGGAAGGGGGGAATCAGTAGTAATACCAAAAGGAGGGACAAGCACAATCCTAATAGAATATTAAAACAATTTCATTTAACAGACCAATCATTCAGTTGATTTCAGAGAATACTGAATTTAAAAAATAAAATAAATACAATGGGGAAAGGGGGGGGCACATTTGTGTACATACAAATTTTTTATTTATTGTATTTCCAACTATGAATAAACATACTTTTCATAGTGAATGAACTAATGGTATATTCGGGTTATCCAATAACTTTTACCTTCTTTCCAGAGCTTAATCAGTTCTTTTCACGAATTTGTCAATTCTTTATCTCTTCCCATGATGATAACCTTCTGGCACGACTATCAATTATAGACTGTTGTTTGCATTTTTTTTTTTTTTTTAGGCTAAAAATAATTACTGATAACATTATTGGAAGATTCTAGGATATTCCACTTGAATAAACTACAGTATTAAAGCAATTTTTCACCCATTAAAATGGATAAATGGGATTTATTTCTATTAAATCAAATTTTTTTGTTTTCTATGAATATTTAGTTATTATGCATCTGTGTACAGTTAATTATATGAAAGGCATGTTTAGTTATTAGTTGGAAATACAATAAATTAAAAATTTGTATGTGTACGAATATTTGTTTCCCTACCACTGTATATATAAACATATCTTGTACTCCCATTAAGTAAAAAGAAAAAAGAATTAAATAGGGAAATTTCTGCATGATGGCAATGGGTTAAAAATATAGAAATAAAATACAAGAGGATTTGAGTACATATATATTGGTAGGGGTAGTTTAATATGAAACTAATCATTCCTAAGTAGAAAAAGAGGGAAGAAATTATACTACTCTTATTCCTGTCAATTTTTTTTTTCTTAGGCAAAGAGGAAAAAAAAAGTTAAATAAACAAGCAGACCAAGAGTACCATGTACCACACCTAAGGATATTATATTTGGTGAAATGTCTTGTCTTTTAATAAGTTGGTATTGATAAAAGAATAATTATCTTTTAGATTTATAGTCAAGCCTCCTCGTCACTCATGGCAACATATTGAAACATCAGTTTTCATACAAGCCTGGTCAGTACCAACATGGGTGACCACTTGGGAATACTGGGTGGTGTAATGGATAATGGCTTCCAATTCTAGTCAGGCTCATTATATTCAATTACATGCAAGTATCCTTGGGAAAGGTATGAATCCACCTCTTCTCTCCCAGCTATGGGTTAATTAGTAAAACTTGTATCACTAAATCATTTTCTCCCAGAGATTGTTACAATATAAAAAAAAAAAAATTTTTTCTGGCTTTAAATAATCTGCAAAAGCTTGATAAGTCATTGTAAACAAAACAATGAATCTTCACCCTCTGGACAGGTGCTAGGATTGGTAGGAGAGGGGGTTGCAAATTGAAAAAAAGAAAAAAGAAATTTTTTCTTATGGGCAGATAAAAAAAAAAACAAAACTGAAAATTTTCATTCAAGTATGGATACAGTGTACCCCCTTTTCAGCACAAGTCAGAATGCCATTCTTCTGGTTTCCTCAAAATTATCCCACTCAAAACGGTCTACAGTTGGTGTTAAGACATTGATTTTGGGGCAGGAAGGGTTTTTAGCTTGCTTCTCACACTTAGAAAATTATTTCTCAGAGCATGGACTTCATCTATTCAGCAGAAGAGTAAATGTAAATTTTATTAAGTATTAGGTTGGTGCAAAAATAATGTTGTTTTCTCACATATGTTACTATGTGAGAAAACGACATTATTTTTGCACCAACCTAATATCTGGGCAGGGGTCTCTGACGTGGGAAGCGCTAAGGCATAAAAGAAGAAAAAAAATATTATGCTTATCAATAACGGCTTAGGGAAAGGAAAAAAAAAAAAAAAAAAGTAACAATTTTATTTAAACATCCAAAGTAAGACTTAAACCTTGAATTATTAGACAAATAATCATTAAAATGGAAACCGATTGCGTTTTGAAAATTACATTTGAATTTTTAAAATGGACCCATGTGCTAAAGTTAAGCTGAAACATATATCCAGTTCATTTTTATTATGTTTCTATAAAATGTATACAGATTCAATTTTTTTAAAAAGAAAATGAAAATTAGTTCAAATGCTGAGAATTCGAGAAAATATTGCCAGCCACAAATGTAAATGAAATGAATGACTATTAAAAGGAAAATGGAACAGTTTCAAAAATTTTCTTTTTAGGACAAATGCGAGAATAAATATATTTCATATGAATTTGGTTAAATTTTTTTTAAAGAAATGTATAAAAACAACAGCCAAGATGAAAGTTTAAACTTTGCTTACATAATAATTTTATCAAAATAACTTCAAATATAAACAAGATGTCAGCAGTTGAAATGGAAGGAAATTTCACTATTTTGACATGTGTTCAATGTGTAAACTAGGACAGTTTAGGATACCTGCTTGAACTAGACCAAATTTACATTAGAAGTTTACTATTATTTATGTCAAATTTTTAAGTAAATCTACCCAAAAATTAAAATTTCAAAATCATACTTTACTATAAGTGCAAACATAGCAAATAAGGGAGAAACATTTTTTAATTTTCAGCAGAAGGCATAAAAAAAAGAAAAGAAAAAAAAGTTTGCCAATAGAATAAAAAGGGGCCTGGAAGAAATTGAAATAATGCAAAAAGATAGAAAAACAAAAGCACTTTTCAATAAGTTGAATAATTTATTCATGTATAAAAAAACATCTTCCTCAAAAGACTTCAATGCAAGGGAAAAAAAAAATTACATAAACTTAAATTCCAAATGGAATCCCAAAATAAATCCATTTCTTTTACTACCAAAAGAGAAAAAAAAAAAAAAAAAAAAAACCACCCTATAATTGCATAAAATTCTGCACTACATTATTGAGCCCCCAAAAAATCTAATTTCAGCCTACTAGTTTACTAATCAAGGAAAGTGTAAATATATGTAGGATTTGTAGTTTGGTGTTTTATCAGCAAATTATTGGGTTTTGTACATGGTAAAATATGGAACTTGAATAATATATTCAAGGTTACACATAATATTACAAACTATTAACCCTGCATATATTGTGCATTTAAGTTTTTAGTTTAATAATGTGTTGTAGAAATAAAATAGAACATAATTCTTTAAGTTAAGAACCACAAAATAAATTCAAATATCTAATAAAACTGAAAAGTAGTTTTCAATGAAATGAAAGTAACTGTAGCATAGATCTTTTAATTCAATTTTTAAAGTAGTAATTTCTGGTCTTGGTTATCTTTGTGTAACTTTTTAGTAAACTAAACATTATTTTAGTCATGTCTGTAAAATGGAGTGTATAATGTTTTCAAAGATTTTTGAAAAACATTCCAACAAACTAGAAAGAAAAGACAAGAAAACAATCATTATTATATATTAACAAGTTTTTAAAAAAAGCCCTCAGACAATAACTGAAATGGCCATAATAAATTCAGTTTTGTTCAGTTGTGATTATATGATTAAAAAAAAAAAACAAAAACTTTTTAGTACAAGTTAATTTTGAAACTGCTAAATTTTTTATGAAATATTGCTTTTTAAATAAGTTTGGACATTAAGACAGTTTAATCATTTATCAAACACAAATGCTTAAATAGTCCACCCTACATAAAAATTATATAAACATTGAAGATATTAGATTTGTATTGAAAAGAAATAATTTATATATATATATATATATATAATAAACTAAAGTTTGAGATAGACTCCAATTATTCTTGTACAATAATCACTTGTGCATTTTGAATATTTTATATCCAGTAAACAAAGCCCTTCCATCTTTTTTTATTAAAATTTGCATTAATTGTCTGCTAGATGAAGTCAAATTTATTTTTGATGATATGGAATAATTATATTTTTTTCTTTTTTGTGGAATGATAGCATATATTTAAGCAAAATCTTTGTTTTGGAAAGGTTAGTTTCAGCTGAATAGATTTCCCTTCTGAATAGAAGGGTCTTTAATACTAAAACAGGTTTCTTTTTACTATATTTAAAAATAAACTATACTTAAATGAGTACTTTAAAATCCTATCCTGTTACACATAATTCAAACCAAAGGTTCCTTCTTTGAAAAAAAAAAAAAAAGGTCAAAGAAACTTCGTCCATTTTGTGTTATTAAAATTGTTTTTCTCTTCCTCTCTAATCTTCATGCTATTCTGTCACAGAAATGGAGATCCAATGAATCCACCTTTTGTAAAGTTTAACTATCCATGTAATAAAGGGAGACATCTTTTATTCAAATTCATTCAAATCACCAGTTTGTTTTTTCAAAATTCATCCATCATAGCCATGATAACTTTTCCACACTTCCTTCAACAATTTAGTACTGATCACCTTTTAGTGTAATGTTTTTTCGGGATTTTTTTGTTCAGAGTTGAAGTTTATTTCCAATATCAATAAATGGAAGAATAAAAATGATGATGATCTTGATCCTCTTTTGGCATTTTTTTTTTTTTAATAATATATATATATATATATATATATATACACACACACACACACACACAGATATTTTATTATGTTATCTCACATTCTTTATGCAAAGAAGGCATACCAAGCCTGTATGGTCAGGATCAAGGTTGATGCTACGAATCACATTATTTTCAACAACCAAAGAATATCTGTAAAAATAAAAAAATAAAAATGCTAAAGAAAATAAAGAAAAATTAAGTTTTAATCTTTCATTGTGTAAATGTTCTAAAATTAAGTATTTTTATAAACTTAAATTTTCTATAGTCCTAATCAGATAAGTGGTTAATAAAATGATAAACAATGTTAGTGGAAATAAGATGAGAGGTAACAGCTGTTAAAAGCTTCAGTGGCTGAAATGACATAGAAAATACACGAAAGTCACAGAGTTATAATGTCCTCCAGATTTATATTGACATTAATTTCCAGATAATTAATATTTGATAAATCCACTAGAAATACATTATCTAATACTTGAACAGTTATTTTACTGCACAGCCTGACTGGAAAAAGTTATCCAGAACCAAACTATAACCAGGAGTTTAATTTTCCCTTTTAAGAACTGAGAGGAGAACATTGAATAAATACGTTTAGAAAGTCAAACAATTACTAAAAAGCCTATACACGTCCCACAAAGTAGATTCACTAAAAAAAAAAAAAAAAAAAGTTTGAAAAGATTTAAAGTTCATGGTGTAAAGTATTATCGAATGATAAAAAAAAAAAAAAAAAAAAAAAAAAAATTAAATATATTCAACAACTAAAATCTTAAGACTTAATGCAATTGAGAGAAAACAAAAGTTTAGAAACCGGTCAATTCTTAAGCTTCACATTAAAGAAGAAAAATTATATTTCAAAGAGATATATATATATATATATATATATATATTTTAAAGTTTGATTTTAGGATTGATGATACAAATTTACTTCCAAAGATTTGATGGGAAACAAAAGATTTTCTTATAAACTTATTTGCAAATCTTACTTAAAAAAAAAAAAATAAAATAAAATAAAAAAGTCCTTACCTTTTAGATCTTATATTTCCTAACATTTTGCTGCAGTCTAATTCCATACCAATTGCTTTAGTGAATTCCCCACGAGGATCTGCTAACATTTTTATCTATAAACAGAAATTTTTTTTAATCTTTTTGCATGAACTCATCTTTGTTTGGGGATTATTTAGACATAAAAGAACAAAATGATATTCATTTTCATCCATTCCTTGTAAAATGAATGAAAAAAAATTTCACATTAATATAAAGTTGTTTATAAAAATGGATCATGAATGAAAAGTAACAAAATTGTTACAAAATTTAATACTGTTTACTTCAATGATAGCAAATGGATTTGGCTGTACATATTGATGTTATTTTAGGACAAAAAGGAGGACAAAGATTCTATTCTGTGCTTCAGAAATCAAATTATGCCATCTCAATTTATCAAAGAATAAATCAAATACATTTAGTGCTCTGTTAATTTATATTATGCTTTCAAGACAAATACATCAAAAGAATTGATTCATGATAATAAAAAAAAACATATATAAAATAAAAAGCCAAAAACAAAAGTTACATACCTTTCCTTCAGCTTTTGTTTTCTGAGACCAGGCTGCCATCACAAATGGATCATTCACTGATACACATGCAATCAAATCATATCCTGCCTTCTGTAAAGTAGATAATTTTTCTTCTTTTATTGTAAGTATATCTAATTAAAAAATTAACAATCTTTTTAAGGTAATAAAAACAAAAGATAAGTGTTATAAAGAGTTGTAATGCTGCATATCCTCCACTCCACCCCTTAATGTTCCCAGGTGTGCCAGTTAAGAAATACCGTCATTGCTTTCTATAGATTCCTTTTCTTTTTTATCTGTGAGTTACCAGGACTTCTTGGGAAAAATAGTAGAGGTGGTTCCTGTTTTGAATTCACCCTTTTCTTAGACTAGTTACTACCACTCTATTGTATTTAACTAACAGCCGGATCCATGCTTTTCCTAAGTGGATTAGTGAAAAGCGAATGTAACAGCCTACCAGAATTTCAACTCTGCTCACCAATTCTGCTTTCCATACTAATAACCATTATGGTGCTTGTGCATCCTTAGTACTAGATATAGCTCAAAGTGTAAAAGTAAATATTTCTCCAATGTGATGTAGAAAAAAAAAATAAATAATGACACATAAGGTAACTTTTTTCTTAAAAATAATTGAGAAGTTAAAATTTAACCAAGAAATTTCTTTCATTTTTTTTTTTTTTTTTTTTAAAAAAACAAAGCTTTTAAGAGAAATCTTTACCTACCTTAAAAGTTTCATAATGATTAATATATTCAGGAATGTGTGCCTAATGACAAAAAGAAAAAAAGAATTTAACATGTCAAAACTTTCATTCACTTTAATCTTTATATATATAAAATGACATCAAATAAACTACAAAAAGAAACTCATTGCAAATTATTTATTTACCAGCTCTTTATGTAACGTCAGTGAGATAAGATTTATTTAATAGCTCCTTATGCAATATCTGTGGTAACCTTTTTTAAATACAAAAATTAAAAAAAAAAAAAAACACACACACACACACACACACACCACTACCAACCTATAAAATAAGTAGATGCCAAAATCCTAACAGTACCTATGAACAAATATAATGAATATTATTTCCAATTTACATTCAGAATAATATCCTCATCTTTGTTGATATATTTTTGTTGTTGGGCTTTCTGAATTTTTTCAGGTGTCAGTCAGGACAATAGCCTAATAGATTAAAGCATTGGCTTATGAATTTGGTTACATAGAAATTGTGAGTTCAATTCTTAGGAAGGATAGTGTAGACTTAGACCCAGTGGAAACAGGGTGAGCAATAACTGAGCAGTACTAAATAAGAACAAGACTAGATATCCCTAGACATGGACAGTGGAACAATAAACAATATATCTGTGCAGATTAAATAAAGGGTTCAGGTCAAAATTCCCTGAAGGTTACCTGGCTTGACAGACACCTGAAGAAGGTTGGAAAGCATAACAGGCAACGCACTGTGACGATGAAGACATTAGTCTAAATATAAATAATGATAACATAGTAATTGTAAACTCAATCCCTTGGCAGGATAGTATAGACTTAGACCCAGTGGAAACAGGGTGAGCAATAACTGAGCAGGTTGCAGGACACACACTGGGATGATAACAACAAAGATAAAGATATTAGTTTGAATATAACTCCTATTCCAGGAATTCAAGCAATTATAATTTCCTATTTTAGTAGGTTGATAGTGAAGTTACCAGTACCATCTTTTGCACAATACTAGGAAAGTTTAAGAGTCTTTGAAGTTTTCTTAACTCTTTTTTAATTATACATGTATTTTCTTTATGAATTGTTTGATGAAAAGTGAAATTTTTTCTTTTTGTTTATCCTGAATAAATGAAATGATTTTTGTAATGACATAGGTGCAAGCATATATAGGAAAAGTATTTTCAGTAAAAAATGAAAATAATCTTCAAAAATGTCAGAATTTTGAAAAACTAGTGAACTGAAGGAAATTTTAAAACAAAACACACTTGCAGAAAAGCTAGAGTCAAATCACTCAACTTTTGTACTTTATTCAAGAGCAATTTTCAGAAAAGAAACATTGGCCAATAATAGTAAAATTAATTGAAAAAACAAAATGATAAAAATATAAAATTGTAAACACTCACATTGGAACAACCTGGAGTAAATGCTCCAACAACCGAAAAAAGAACTCCTTTCTTGTTTTTGTACAATTCAGCAAGATTGACAGACTCAATTACATTACCAGGTTTGTTTTCAAACAATGAAATTTCTGGTAACCTTTCACCAACTTGCAACTAAAAGAGAAAAGCAAAAAAATATATATATAATAAAAGAAAAGTGTGTAAATTTAATAGCTAAAATAGACTTTTAATAATTATCATAAGCACATTTTTTTAAAAATATCTTTCAATTATTCCTTTGAGCACAGTGTATGACAAAGTATTAATTTATGATTGGTAAAAATAGCATTTGTCTATATACATGGTATTAGATATAGACCAATTCTAGGCTTTGATACAAATTAGACAATATATTAACAAATTATCTTTATAAAATTCACTAACAATCCCCTGCTACCTAATGTTTTATAAAGTAAAGGTCAATTAGTCAGAATCAAGAAATCACATGTAAGTAAAAATATTCATTTTCCAAATCAACAGGGACCATTCTTTTCGTTTTTATTTTAGCCACAAAATGTTCTAAAAACTTCAAAAGAACAGATGTTCAATCATCTCTTAATCAATACATATGATGAATACAGTTAAAAAAAAAAAAAAAAAAAAAAAAAAAAAAAAAAATAGAAATTAGATTAATATTTCCAAAATAATTTTCTTAATCACTACAAAAGAATTAAATATTTCACTAAATTTATATTTTGGGCTCATCAATATTGAAGAGAATATTAGAAATTATATATTTATTATTTAATAATAAAATATATTCAAATTTAATAATTGTTATTTAAGATTATATGTTTATTATTTAATAATCCGTCAGTTATAAATAATGTTATATAATGCACGATACACGCTTTGGTGATCGTGTATCTTTCAGTACATGACTGATGAGGCAGATTTTTTCTTGCAGTAGGTTGCCATTTCTTTCTGCGGTAGACCAGTTGCCATCCAAGGCTATAGAACCTGCTATTTACCCATAGCTGTGGGAAGAAGAAGTGGATTCATACCTTTCCTAGGGATATTAGCATGTAAGTGAATGTAATGAATTCGACTGAAATTTGAACTCAGCTCTCCAATTCCACAATCTGAGCCACTATCCATTACTCTCCCGTTATTTAAATTTAATAAAATAAATATTATGCATACACTTTGCCCTACACTACTGTCAGGTTTCATGCAATACTCAGGTTGAAAAAAGGAGGAGGAATTATAAATGTTTCCTTCTTTTGTCACCTAAAGATTGCATAATTGCATGAAACATACAGTAGCAGAAGAAAGAGGTCATGTGCAGAAAGGTGATTATAAATAATGTCTTATTTTCTTAAATAACTTTATACACAGGATAACAATTTTATTTCCACTGAGTGTAAATATTGTGAAAATAATTTTCATGAATTTCTTGTAAAGGTAGTGTTGAATTATAAATTTCTGAAATAGCTTATTTTGCTTTAATTCCATCATTTGATCCTTAATTTATCATAATCCGTAGTCAAAAGTAAGATTCCAATTTCTGCATTACAAAATTATATTAAACCACTAGCAGACTATGTTCATATAAAAAAAAAAAAAAAATCAGAAAACCTATGTCATAATCTCTACTTTTTACCATTAGTTTGAATTTTCTTCATTTTATGCAAGTTCAAAGAATGTTTATCACCCCTACGGACTGAAAAATATGAGTAATTAAAAAAGATTTTATTTTTGGTGATGCTATACAAAATGTGATTACATTACAACATATACCAGGTTTTTTTTATTATTTTTTTTTTTTTTTTTTTTAGATATCATCCCTTGTAAACTGATAATGTACCTTGTACTTCTGTATTCTCCACTTTTACTTAACAAGAAAGAGAGCTTGAAGAACTTGACACTCACAGGACATTGAGAGCAAGAGGAACAGAGGAAGTAGTGAATAACCTACCTAACAAACTTTATAAAAGTTTGTGAGGTAGGTTATTCACTATGTTTGGCAGAAAAAGGATTAAAAGAAAATCTTTGAAATAAGTCATCCTTACATATTTGAGAAGAAAATGTTTAAAAAAAAAAAAAAAAAAAAAAAAAGAAAAGTTGTACAACCTGTGGTAAAAGAAAAAATGTTCTGTAAAATACCATGATAAACCAACAATTGTGAATGATTATGAACTTGTCAATATTTTGAAATTTTCATTTGAAAATAACCATTTTTCTGTTTCCTAACATCTTTTATTGTAGTGGATTAAATATAATAAAGTATTTTTTTTTCAGCATAAACTTCATTGGAGTGCACTGTCTTGCTTCTTCAAACAAGTCCATTGTTTTGTCCATCTGATAGTACTAATCTATATAATAAATGAAAATGTCAGTGTATCACTGTTACACTTTTTCAACTTTACTCCTAGAGGCTGTAACCCAACATACCATTTTGGAATTATGCCGATTCTGTAAGCAAATTAAAAACTTTCTGGTCCGGATCCAGACCTCTACAATCCTGAAATTTTGAATTTCCAAGTTTTCATTACTGTGATTGTTTGGCGATTTATTTTTATGTGATAACAATTTTTATAACTTGGAAATAAATTTGGGAATAATCAAAACTAATTGCAAAATCCAGTGAAAGTCACCCATGAAATAAAAATAATTGTTTGTATGAAAAGTAAGGACCTATGTATATCGAAAAGGTTTTAAATTAAGTGGCAGTATAAGAATTATTGTTGAACTTTTAAAAGGTAAGGTTAAATATTAATGCAATACTTAAATGCAGCAATCAATTTTGAGTTCTTGTGTAGTAAATTGTTACCTATTGCATCTACTCCTCCCTACCTATTTTCTCTGCTGTAGCTAGCTTAAATGACACTGATAGGGAGGCTTTTAAGCTAGTCAATACATATTTCCTGAAACAGAAAACTTTGTACAACAACTGTAAGTTAAGAAGAAAATAAGAAACTTGACATTTTCAATTTGTTTGAATTAGGATTACCTTGCTTTCTTTTCTCACCAGTCATCATGGGGGACTTTACATAAAAAAATACAGAATTTCTAAAGGTTATCTTTGACATGTAAACAAGGAAATTTATAAGAATAAACACATGTTGGGAAAAAAGATTGCCCAAGGCTGCTAGCATTTAAAGAAAAAAAAAAAAAAAAAAAAAAAAAAAAAGTAATGTTTCATAAAAGCCTTTAACAATCATTGGTAGCCTTTTACTTGAGATATATGACCACCAACCAATTCTTGTTCATTGTAAGCTTTAGGTCAACACATGACTAATATTTATTTACATTCATTGGATGAGACATGTGTTTGCTTTTATGTGAACAAGAAAGGCAGACTTAAAAATATATATTACATTTATTATGTTTAATCAAGTTTGTATTAATGAAAGACTGTTGCCTAAATACATTGGGTTGTCCCAAAATTTATTTTAGTTTAAGTAAATCTTAATAGGTCAAGCATGTTGGCCAACCCAATACATTGTTAAAAAAAAAAAAAAAAAAAAAAAAAAATGCTGTGAAACAGCGAAACAGTCTGTCTGTGGATGATGTTATATTGGCTCCTGAAATAAATATTAATTTCGGTTGAGCTCTCTAGGGAGTAGGTTTGGGTTTGTAAACAGTGACTATTATAGCTTATATATAGCGAGACTCTTCGCATAGCGAATCGAGTCACTGTCAGTCACTGGGCGTGTTTATAAATAAAATAAATACGCTAAAAATCCACCTACTTCCCTGCCGTGCGCCGACGGCTTAGTGGTAGAATCTCCGGCTGATACCAATTCAGTCGGGTTTCGATCCGAGCTAGAGGCAACCGGATGTCTAGTCACACTGTTGAGCTGTGAAACAGCGAAACAGTCTGTCTGTGGATGAGGTTATATATATAATATATATACACACACACACACATATATATTTACTCTTATTTGTTAGTTATATTAAATCTATGTTCCTATCAGATAATCTTCAGTACAAATTTCAGTTTAAAAATATATTTAATTTTGGCTCAAGGTTATAAATATTACAATTTTATCACAAACAACAGAATCTACTTACATGAAAGTTACAATTGTACTGATGATATTTAAAAATATAGAGAAAAAAAATCCAGATATTTCTTTGTTTTTTAATCAATAAATATATCTGGATTTTTTTCAATTGACAAGTTACGAGATTGTGATTTTGGATTAACATTTCAATTATAACCTTCTTGCATATGCAAAGTTCCTTTAAACCAATTCCTTATACAAAAAAAGGGTTAAAATGAGCCATGACCAGATCAGATGGTACTTTTCTCTACAAGGGGGAAGACAGGTTTTCTCTCAAATGTACTGGCCAGTTTAAGAGCCCCCCCCCCCCCAAAAAAAAACAAACAAAACAGGTCATCTACTCAAACATGAGTATCCAGTAAAAATAACATATGGACTAATAAAAAAAAAAAAAATAAAAAAAATAATGTCAGACTAAAAATGAAATCCATTAATTCTTTAGAAAAAATAAGGGAGTATGAAGATCTTTTTTAAGTAGTCGCTTGCAGATTGTATAAAATGAAACTCGGTATTGCTTAAGAAACTTTAAAATCACTGGTCCTCATCGTACAGTAAATTTTTTTTTAAGAAATAAGGGATAAAGAAAATACAAGCAAATATTTCACCAAACAAATATTGCTTTTTCAACATAATATCTAGGAACAAAAGAGGGAAATTACTTTGTGATACCCATCTTCCCTTTTTAAATAACATTGGACATTTATTAAATTAATGTGCCAAAAAAGCATCACCCTCCAAAGATAGTTCAAACACCAAGATCCCCTACACAGATCTCAAATCAAATCTTAACATATTTATCAAAAAAGAATAGCAGATGCTATGGTCTGGCTGCCCAACAACAAATTATACAACTTCAAACCTACCATAGAAGAATGGCATCAAATACTAAAAACAAGGAAAGATGAAGTAATAATGTCCAGACTTCATATTAGATTCTCCATGATAAAACATATTCTAAAACAAGAGCCATCTCCAATCTGTACAGCATGCCAAGAACTATACACAATAAGACAAATTTTAGTGACTTCAGCCAAATTTGTTTAAAACACTATTGAACAACCAACATGAAAGAACTCTTTCAGGACATTATCTGTATAATATCCTAAAATTTCAGTCAATCATGTGCCCCAACCAATACATTTTTACATGCAAGTCTGTTCATAAATGATTTAGTCTCAATAGTATTTACTGCATACATCAGAGCATAACTCACCAATTCTTCAAAGTTAATACTAACGAGAGACACAGAATTGCTTAGGAGATAGTTTTCTATTCTCCAAGAACCAAGCAAGCATGCTTCGTGTGATGTCACATCTGAAAAACAGAAATCCTTTTTAAATTGTAAAGTACATCATAATTTGAATTGTGCTTGGTCCCTATAGATTCTAGTACTCAATATACAAAAAGAAAGTTGGGTCAGTATTGCAGTACATTCTGCTCAAAGCAATTTTTGCTGCTATTTGCATGCAAACATAAATAATAACGACCAGAACATTAGTTATGCCTGCCCTATTGTGAAAACAACTGAAATCACTATTTTTTATGATACAATTGTACAAGTTTTGTTGAAATTCTTTGTTCTTTATTTTGTATTCCAAAATTATTTATGGGCCCATTTACTCAAAATTCTGCAATTTTGTCCGTTTTTTTAATTCAAATATTTATTCAAAAGGTCTTAAAAAATAATTCACATACACAAATGTGTAATACTTTTTCAGAGTGTATTGATACTTTGAATTCATCTTATGCAAATACAGAGGACCCAAAAGTGCAAATGCTGATCCTAGAGACAAAAGGAGCTGATATTAAAGCAGTCATTTTTTACAGCTGTGATACAGTTTGTTTTTTTTAAAATTACAATCACCTTTTTCAATTGGTTTCTTTTTTTTTCTTCAAAGATTTTCTAATTTTGACAAAAAAAAAAAAAAAAAAAAACACAAAACATTCTGAATTCTACAGGAGTTTTTTTGTTTTTAATCAAAACATGGGAAGAAATTAAGAGTGAAATTTTTAATTAACTGATTTATTTAATAATTCTTTTAATGCGACATGAAAAATTCCATCATTCTTAAATCGAATCACTTAACTGCAAAAATGAGAGAAATTCTTGTCATTCGCAAGTTAAAAAAAGGTTTATTGCAATTAGAGCGAGACAACATTATGGTGGTTTAGGTTTTATGATGAAATAAAAGTTGGGTACTGAAAGAAGGAGAATAATCAGTGTTGATTGAATCTTAACGTCAAATGCAAACCAAGTCCTGACTGAGTGTTTTTGCTAAACATTTAAATAATGTTTTTTCCTTACAGATTCCCACTGATTTTGTCGTTACTTAGCACTATATACAGCACTAAATATAAGCATAAAAAAAAATTGACGGCAGAAAGGGGGGGGGGTAAAGATTGTCAAACATTGCACTTATTGACCTAAAATTTGTTTGAAAAATGAAAAGGAAAATGAATTTTTAATAGGTTAGGAGTTTTAAAGCGTTATTCCCAAATAAAGCAAGCCCCATTAAAAAGAAAAAAAAAGAGCCAACTTCCCGTCCCCATAAGTAAGGAAGAAGGTTTCAAAATTTAGCTTGGAAACAATGACATTTTTAATTAATGATTGGCGTACTTCCTTCTTTCAGTGTTTGGATAAAAAAAATGCTCATTTCACAAAATTTCGAAGTTTCAACTTAGATCCTTAAAAAAAAAAAAAAAAAAAATGTTTCTCCAGAATTTTTTACTTTATAAAACAAAAATAAATGGCTAAAGAAAAAAAAAAAAAGAATATTTGTACGAAAATGAAAGTTTGAAACTAAAAGGAAAACAAGTTTAGCAAAATATTTCATGTTGAAATGTAGTTTTTAATTTAATAATGGAATAAATAATTTTTAAAATGACTTAGAAAAACCTTCCCACCCTCTTTCTTCGCTACCGGCTTCTTTCATTCTTGATTCAACACAATATTATTCTTGACATGACTTTTTTTTTTATGGTCAAAGAATTGTGAGTGAAAAAAAAAAAAAAAAATAATCTGTAGATTGTAGAGACTTATTAAAAAAAAACAAAAAAAAAAAAAAAAAAAACAATGGAAAATGATTTTTTTTTTTTTTTTACAAGTTTATAAATAATTACATAAATTATTCATCAATAAAATAAAATAACAAAAAGCTAACGTTAACAACTCGTTAAAACTAAAAGTAACTTTTATGAAGGCAAGTGCTCAAATAAATTACAAAATTAGTATGATAAAGCATTTAAAAGACAGATGAATTTCCGATTTTAAAGATTTTTTTGCAGGTAATGATTTTTTTGTAATTAAAAATACATTTTCTTAAAAGCACCCTCAATCAAATGCGAAAATAGAAAAAAAAAGCTTAATTTTCACATAATTTCGTTTTTTATATTATGTATGTATGTGTAAGGATTATTTTAAAGTAATAGGCATTTTCCTGGAAATAAGTTTTTTTGTTTTTTTTAGGGTGGGGGGTAGCATAAAAAAACCGCTGTTTAAGCATTTGTTTTTCCTTCAATGAACTGTTGGAAAATCAATGTTCGGTGATGCTTTTAAGAAAATAAATTAATGCATAATTTAGAAGCATACAGAAGATAAATGCAGCGGATGTATTGCAAAAAGAGTTACCTTGAAACGTCGTTTAACCTGCAGCAGCTGCTTCCATGCATGACTGTTTACTTTTGCAGGATGTCGGAGCAGAAAAGACTGCAGCAAACACGCCATGCTTACACAGGAATATGGCACGTAAATCGGGGAAAGAGGAGATAATTTATGAAGTTATTACCTCCCTTGTTTTCGTATAGACGCAACCAAGACCCGTAATACGTTTTTAATGCAATTTTCATAGAAATGTAAGCGCACATTTACACGAACCACCCCCACAAAAAAAAAAAAAACAAACACACACACACGTGTATGTGCGTGTGGAGATAACGAGACAACAGTGGGAAACCTTATTTCCATTTGCGTTCCGATACATCCTACTAACTAAAAGCTATGAATGTATGTGTGAGTGTTTATGAGGAACCTAATTGAAATAATAAAACAAAAAAAATATAGAAAATGTGTCTGAAAATTTATTTTTTAATATTTTTTATTGTTCAACATATATATATATATATATATATATATATATATATATATGGTCCATTTTTGTTCTTGATATATAAAATATATATCATTATCTCATATAAAGAAAGAACAGTAAGATATATAATCCGGTGTTCTTATAGATATTTTTTATTTTTACAAAATAGTGCTCAATGTAAATTTACAGAGCATTAATATTATTATAATATTAATGCTCTGTAAATTTTATTTACAAATATTATTATAAATTAATTGATTTAAAATATAGTTTTTTTTCGCTACACAGTTCTACCCATGTTTCAAAAATGGAAGCTAAAAGCCCCGAATTTAATTTTGTAATTAAATTAAAGACATTAGTTCTATTTCATCCTCAAGCGAATTTTGGAGTAACTTTTAAAATTACTGGGTTTTAAATACACCTATATATATATATATATATATATATATATATATATATATATATATATATATATACATCAGCCTGCATTCAGCTGAATTATATTTCAGTTGAATGATTGATAGTTTATATATTCAATGATTAATATAAACATTTTTAAAAATATTTTATATAGGAACAAATTAAATTAAATGTTCATTTATCTTTCCCTACTCTAAGTTTCATCAACATTTTTGGGACAAAATACTGTAGGAAATTCTGTTGTCCAAGTTTTTTTCCCAAAATGTCTGAATTCCAAACAATAATAAAATAAAAATAGAGATAACATGGGTATTATATTAGATATATATATTATGCCTCTTGATTCCTTGGGGAACATAAGGCCACAAAAACATCTCTCCAATGTACACATTTCCGGGTGATCCTCTTTAGCTCAGCTCATGTCGTGCTGGCTGCCTTCACCTCTGCATCAGCACTATTGCACCAAGTCTGTTTTGGTCAACTTACTTTTCACTTCCTTTGTGGATTCCAGTCAAGGGCCTGACTGGTGACACTAGAAGCAGGCTTGCAGAATATGTGGCTGATCCATCCCCATTTCTATTTCTTGATTGGGGCTTGTCTGGTCCTGTCCCACAGTTGGTCATTGGAGACAACTTCCAGCCACCTGATATTAAGGATGTTTCTGACATATCGGTTGGTTACCTGCCAGGTTTCTAAGCTGTAAAGTAGGACTGACTTGACATTGGTAATGAAGATCCAGATCTTGTTGCAGAGTGAGAGGGCTGTTGATCTCCAGATTGGCCACTGAGTGTTGAAAGCATGTTGGGCTTTGTTGATTCAGCATTTGATGTCTTCATCTGTCCCTCTCTCTTTACTGATGAAGTTTCCCAAGTAGACAAACTTATTGACTTCCTTGATGTCTTCTTGGTTTAGTCGCACAGAATCTTGTTTTCTGTTGTTTATCCTCATGCCCTCTGTCTTCCTGAAGTTGATTTGGAGGTCAGTCTTCTCCACTTCTTCTGCAACACCATTCAGTTTCTCCTGCCCATCTTGTTGTTTGTGGGAGAGAAGGCTGATGTTGTCTGCAAAGTCCAGATCTTCCAGCTGCTTCATAAAGGTCTACTGTAAACCAGTTCTCCTGCCTGCCATGTCCTGCCATATTATCCAGTCAACCACCAGCAGGAAGATCATCAGCAACAGTGAGCATCCCTGACAAACACCAGTTTGCACTGAGAATGGTTCTGTCAGCTTCCCGTCATGGATGACTTGACAGGTTGTATCTTTATACAGTTGTTGGATGATGGTGATAAAATTTGGTGGTAAAGCTGTAGTGTTGTATCAGTCTCCAGATACATCTCTGTCATACTATCAAAAGCTCTTGACACAGACTGAGTACATGGGGGTCTGCCACTTCAGGAACTGTTTGATGGTAATGCACATTGTGGCGATGTGAATTTACAAACATATGTACATGAATTCAAAAGAATCAAAAAGGAGTAAGAATTGTCTTTAGTTGAGTTAAAGTCTTTGATCAGGGTTATTTACCCATGCCATTCCACTGAGACAGGATGCAACTTAAGGTCATAACTATTGTTGGATATGATTTGCTTGAAGTCACTGACACATGTTTCTTTCAGCAGACATTGGGGCAGCAGGTAGGTAAAAGCTATGTAGCTATATCTCCTCTTGTGTTTGAACAGCTTAGAGACAGTTGCATCTGTTCCTGAAAGTTAAAATCTGTGGATTTTTATAAGATATTTTTCCTGAAAATAGGCTCAATAAAAATAGGGTTTTATTTTTCTCAAATATTTCACATGGTGATGTTAATTTCTAACCAATAGACACTTTGATTTAAACAGTGGAATTTTTTTGGCATATTTTTAAATAGTATCTGTTATTGGGTGGAAAATAAACTTTGGACATGTTTTAATATGGTATTCTTCTACTCCAACAGTTTCTTTTCTTTCACTTCTCACCTGTGAAGCTCACTTTTGTTTCCTTGTTTCCCTAATAACTACAACCTTAAAAAGATTAAATGCAAGTTCAATTGCCATCTTCTGTCTTCTTGAACTTCATTCATCTTTTGTCCTTTTGTCAATCCTCCCTATTCTCACTCTTCACTTCCACTTCCTGTAACACCCTGGATACTAATGGCATTAACATCTTGCTTGGAGTGAAATGATTAAAAAAAATTAATGTGGGTATGAAATTATGTTGAAAATAAGGTTTATTTCCTATGATACAATCTTTTATGATATATATATATATATATATATATATATATATATATATATATATATATATATATATATATATATATACATAGACAGCCTATTTCACTGTATCACAGCTCATCAGTGTGATAGACATTTGATTCCTTCAAGCCAAGATCAAAATTCAACTGATTTGACATCAGTCAGAGACTCTTACCCTTAGGTTATCCGTGCACAGCACAGAAAGGGAATTTTTAATGCATTATATATGTGCTATATAATCACAATACCAGCCACTATAGCACCCAATTCTTACAAAGAGCAATACATTAAAGCAGCAGCAGCCATTAAAAATTCTCTTTTCTCCATAGTGTTCAATTAGTGAACAAGAGCATAAATAGTCATCCACAGAAAACCTGTTTTGCTGTATCACAGCTCACCAGTGTAACTAGATATCCAATTGCTTCAAAACTCGACCAATATTTTCTGTTTATACATTATTTTTATAGGTACAATTTATTGAAGTAAATGCTCAATTTTTTAATTAAAGAGTATTAATTACATTTACCAGTCTGAATGTTTGAGAAATTTCATAGAAAATATGTGTTCTCCAACAGAAACCAAACCTGTATTCCTATATAGAAACCATTATTTGATCTGACGTGCTATACTATTTAGCTACAGAGAAGCATCTGGTTAGCAAATGACAGTTTCCATCTAAGAATACATGTTTGTTTCCTGTCAGAGATAAATCTATCATTTGTTCATCTATTGAATATTGTTGCCATATCTGGTCTGGTGCTCCTAATGTGCATCTCATGATTCTTAACCAAATCAAGAGAAGGGTCTGCAATGCAATCAATTCTGATTTCTTCTCTTTCTGTAATTCACTGCATTCTAGTGGCAATTTCACCTTGCTTAGGGTGAAATGATTAAAAAACATTATAACAATAAAATAACCAAAATAAATGCTTTTGTCATACTCATATCATTTCAATTTATGAAGCCATTTAGAAGTTATAACAACTAAAAAATTAAAATCACTGCTTCATAAAAATTTCTAAGATTTAAATATTCTGAACTAAAATCAAATATGTTATCTACTTTAATTGAAATGACATAAACTAAAATATTCTTTTCCTTGCTTTAATTGAAATGACATAAACTAAAATATTCTTTTCCTTGCTTTAATTGAAATGACATAAACTAAAATATTCTTTTCCTTGCTTTAATTGAAATGACATAAACTAAAATATTCTTTTCCTTGCTTTAATTGAAATGACATAAACTAAAATATTCTTTTCCTTGCTTTAATTGAAATGACATAAACTAAAATATTCTTTTCCTTGCTTTAATTGAAATGACATAAACTAAAATATTCTTTTCCTTGCTTTAATTGAAATGACATAAACTAAAATATTCTTTTCCTTGCTTTAATTGAAATGACATAAACTACAATATTCTTTTCCTTGCTTTAATTGAAATGACATAAACTAAAATATTCTTTTCCTTGCTTTAATTGAAATGACATAAACTAAAATATTCTTTTCCTTGCTTTAATTGAAATGACATAAACTAAAATATTCTTTTCCTTGCTTTAATTGAAATGACATAAACTACAATATTCTTTTCCTTGCTTTAATTGAAATGACATAAACTACAATATTCTTTTCCTTGCTTTAATTGAAATGACATAAACTAAAATATTCTTTTCCTTGCTTTAATTGAAATGACATAAACTACAATATTCTTTTCCTTGCTTTAATTGAAATGACATAAACTAAAATATTCTTTTCCTTGCTTTAATTGAAATGACATAAACTAAAATATTCTTTTCCTTGCTTTAATTGAAATGACATAAACTACAATATTCTTTTCCTTGCTTTAATTGAAATGACATAAACTACAATATTCTTTTCCTTGCTTTAATTGAAATGACATAAACTAAAATATTCTTTTCCTTGCTTTAATTGAAATGACATAAACTAAAATATTCTTTTCCTTGCTTTAATTGAAATGACATAAACTAAAATATTCTTTTCCTTGCTTTAATTGAAATGACATAAACTAAAATATTCTTTTCCTTGCTTTAATTGAAATGACATAAACTAAAATATTCTTTTCCTTGCTTTAATTGAAATGACATAAACTAAAATATTCTTTTCCTTGCTTTAATTGAAATGACATAAACTAAAATATTCTTTTCCTTGCTTTAATTGAAATGACATAAACTAAAATATTCTTTTCCTTGCTTTAATTGAAATGACATAAACTAAAATATTCTTTTCCTTGCTTTAATTGAAATGACATAAACTACAATATTCTTTTCCTTGCTTTAATTGAAATGACATAAACTAAAATATTCTTTTCCTTGCTTTAATTGAAATGACATAAACTAAAATATTCTTTTCCTTGCTTTAATTGAAATGACATAAACTAAAATATTCTTTTCCTTGCTTTAATTGAAATGACATAAACTAAAATATTCTTTTCCTTGCTTTAATTGAAATGACATAAACTAAAATATTCTTTTCCTTGCTTTAATTGAAATGACATAAACTAAAATATTCTTTTCCTTGCTTTAATTGAAATGACATAAACTACAATATTCTTTTCCTTGCTTTAATTGAAATGACATAAACTAAAATATTCTTTTCCTTGCTTTAATTGAAAGGACATAAACTAAAATATTCTTTTCCTTGCTTTAATTGAAAGGACATAAACTACAATATTCTTTTCCTTGCTTTAATTGAAATGACATAAACTAAAATATTCTTTTCCTTGCTTTAATTGAAATGACATAAACTAAAATATTCTTTTCCTTGCTTTAATTGAAATGACATAAACTACAATATTCTTTTACTTGCTTTAATTGAAATGACATAAACTACAATATTCTTTTCCTTGCTTTAATTGAAATGACATAAACTAAAATATTCTTTTCCTTGCTTTAATTGAAATGACATAAACTAAAATATTCTTTTCCTTGCTTTAATTGAAATGACATAAACTAAAATATTCTTTTCCTTGCTTTAATTGAAATGACATAAACTAAAATATTCTTTTCCTTGCTTTAATTGAAATGACATAAACTACAATATTCTTTTCCTTGCTTTAATTGAAATGACATAAACTAAAATATTCTTTTCCTTGCTTTAATTGAAATGACATAAACTAAAATATTCTTTTCCTTGCTTTAATTGAAATGACATAAACTAAAATATTCTTTTCCTTGCTTTAATTGAAATGACATAAACTACAATATTCTTTTCCTTGCTTTAATTGAAATGACATAAACTAAAATATTCTTTTCCTTGCTTTAATTGAAATGACATAAACTAAAATATTCTTTTCCTTGCTTTAATTGAAATGACATAAACTAAAATATTCTTTTCCTTGCTTTAATTGAAATGACATAAACTAAAATATTCTTTTCCTTGCTTTAATTGAAATGACATAAACTAAAATATTCTTTTCCTTGCTTTAATTGAAATGACATAAACTAAAATATTCTTTTCCTTGCTTTAATTGAAATGACATAAACTAAAATATTCTTTTCCTTGCTTTAATTGAAATGACATAAACTAAAATATTCTTTTCCTTGCTTTAATTGAAATGACATAAACTACAATATTCTTTTCCTTGCTTTAATTGAAATGACATAAACTAAAATATTCTTTTCCTTGCTTTAATTGAAATGACATAAACTAAAATATTCTTTTCCTTGCTTTAATTGAAATGACATAAACTAAAATATTCTTTTCCTTGCTTTAATTGAAATGACATAAACTAAAATATTCTTTTCCTTGCTTTAATTGAAAGGACATAAACTACAATATTCTTTTCCTTGCTTTAATTGAAATGACATAAACTAAAATATTCTTTTCCTTGCTTTAATTGAAATGACATAAACTAAAATATTCTTTTCCTTGCTTTAATTGAAATGACATAAACTAAAATATTCTTTTCCTTGCTTTAATTGAAATGACATAAACTAAAATATTCTTTTCCTTGCTTTAATTGAAAGGACATAAACTAAAATATTCTTTTCCTTGCTTTAATTGAAAGGACATAAACTACAATATTCTTTTCCTTGCTTTAATTGAAATGACATAAACTAAAATATTCTTTTCCTTGCTTTAATTGAAATGACATAAACTAAAATATTCTTTTCCTTGCTTTAATTGAAATGACATAAACTACAATATTCTTTTACTTGCTTTAATTGAAATGACATAAACTACAATATTCTTTTCCTTGCTTTAATTGAAATGACATAAACTAAAATATTCTTTTCCTTGCTTTAATTGAAATGACATAAACTAAAATATTCTTTTCCTTGCTTTAATTGAAATGACATAAACTAAAATATTCTTTTCCTTGCTTTAATTGAAATGACATAAACTACAATATTCTTTTCCTTGCTTTAATTGAAATGACATAAACTAAAATATTCTTTTCCTTGCTTTAATTGAAATGACATAAACTAAAATATTCTTTTCCTTGCTTTAATTGAAATGACATAAACTAAAATATTCTTTTCCTTGCTTTAATTGAAATGACATAAACTAAAATATTCTTTTCCTTGCTTTAATTGAAATGACATAAACTAAAATATTCTTTTCCTTGCTTTAATTGAAATGACATAAACTAAAATATTCTTTTCCTTGCTTTAATTGAAATGACATAAACTAAAATATTCTTTTCCTTGCTTTAATTGAAATGACATAAACTAAAATATTCTTTTCCTTGCTTTAATTGAAATGACATAAACTAAAATATTCTTTTCCTTGCTTTAATTGAAATGACATAAACTAAAATATTCTTTTCCTTGCTTTAATTGAAATGACATAAACTAAAATATTCTTTTCCTTGCTTTAATTGAAATGACATAAACTAAAATATTCTTTTCCTTGCTTTAATTGAAATGACATAAACTAAAATATTCTTTTCCTTGCTTTAATTGAAATGACATAAACTAAAATATTCTTTTCCTTGCTTTAATTGAAATGACATAAACTAAAATATTCTTTTCCTTGCTTTAATTGAAATGACATAAACTAAAATATTCTTTTCCTTGCTTTAATTGAAATGACATAAACTAAAATATTCTTTTCCTTGCTTTAATTGAAATGACATAAACTAAAATATTCTTTTCCTTGCTTTAATTGAAATGACATAAACTAAAATATTCTTTTCCTTGCTTTAATTGAAATGACATAAACTAAAATATTCTTTTCCTTGCTTTAATTGAAATGACATAAACTACAATATTCTTTTCCTTGCTTTAATTGAAATGACATAAACTAAAATATTCTTTTCCTTGCTTTAATTGAAATGACATAAACTAAAATATTCTTTTCCTTGCTTTAATTGAAATGACATAAACTACAATATTCTTTTACTTGCTTTAATTGAAATGACATAAACTACAATATTCTTTTCCTTGCTTTAATTGAAATGACATAAACTAAAATATTCTTTTCCTTGCTTTAATTGAAATGACATAAACTAAAATATTCTTTTCCTTGCTTTAATTGAAATGACATAAACTACAATATTCTTTTCCTTGCTTTAATTGAAATGACATAAACTAAAATATTCTTTTCCTTGCTTTAATTGAAAGGACATAAACTAAAATATTCTTTTCCTTGCTTTAATTGAAATGACATAAACTACAATATTCTTTTACTTGCTTTAATTGAAATGACATAAACTACAATATTCTTTTCCTTGCTTTAATTGAAATGACATAAACTAAAATATTCTTTTCCTTGCTTTAATTGAAATGACATAAACTAAAATATTCTTTTCCTTGCTTTAATTGAAATGACATAAACTAAAATATTCTTTTCCTTGCTTTAATTGAAATGACATAAACTAAAATATTCTTTTCCTTGCTTTAATTGAAATGACATAAACTAAAATATTCTTTTCCTTGCTTTAATTGAAAGGACATAAACTACAATATTCTTTTCCTTGCTTTAATTGAAATGACATAAACTAAAATATTCTTTTCCTTGCTTTAATTGAAATGACATAAACTAAAATATTCTTTTCCTTGCTTTAATTGAAATGACATAAACTAAAATATTCTTTTCCTTGCTTTAATTGAAATGACATAAACTAAAATATTCTTTTCCTTGCTTTAATTGAAATGACATAAACTAAAATATTCTTTTCCTTGCTTTAATTGAAATGACATAAACTAAAATATTCTTTTCCTTGCTTTAATTGAAATGACATAAACTAAAATATTCTTTTCCTTGCTTTAATTGAAATGACATAAACTAAAATATTCTTTTCCTTGCTTTAATTGAAATGACATAAACTAAAATATTCTTTTCCTTGCTTTAATTGAAATGACATAAACTAAAATATTCTTTTCCTTGCTTTAATTGAAATGACATAAACTAAAATATTCTTTTCCTTGCTTTAATTGAAATGACATAAACTAAAATATTCTTTTCCTTGCTTTAATTGAAATGACATAAACTAAAATATTCTTTTCCTTGCTTTAATTGAAATGACATAAACTAAAATATTCTTTTCCTTGCTTTAATTGAAATGACATAAACTAAAATATTCTTTTCCTTGCTTTAATTGAAATGACATAAACTAAAATATTCTTTTCCTTGCTTTAATTGAAATGACATAAACTACAATATTCTTTTCCTTGCTTTAATTGAAATGACATAAACTAAAATATTCTTTTCCTTGCTTTAATTGAAATGACATAAACTAAAATATTCTTTTCCTTGCTTTAATTGAAATGACATAAACTACAATATTCTTTTCCTTGCTTTAATTGAAATGACATAAACTAAAATATTCTTTTCCTTGCTTTAATTGAAATGACATAAACTACAATATTCTTTTCCTTGCTTTAATTGAAATGGCATAAACTAAAATATTCTTTTCCTTGCTTTAATTGAAATGACATAAACTAAAATATTCTTTTCCTTGCTTTAATTGAAATGACATAAACTAAAATATTCTTTTCCTTGCTTTAATTGAAATGACATAAACTAAAATATTCTTTTCCTTGCTTTAATTGAAATGACATAAACTAAAATATTCTTTTCCTTGCTTTAATTGAAATGACATAAACTAAAATATTCTTTTCCTTGCTTTAATTGAAATGACATAAACTACAATATTCTTTTCCTTGCTTTAATTGAAATGACATAAACTAAAATATTCTTTTCCTTGCTTTAATTGAAATGACATAAACTAAAATATTCTTTTCCTTGCTTTAATTGAAATGACATAAACTACAATATTCTTTTCCTTGCTTTAATTGAAATGACATAAACTAAAATATTCTTTTCCTTGCTTTAATTGAAATGACATAAACTACAATATTCTTTTCCTTGCTTTAATTGAAATGACATAAACTAAAATATTCTTTTCCTTGCTTTAATTGAAATGACATAAACTAAAATATTCTTTTCCTTGCTTTAATTGAAATGACATAAACTAAAATATTCTTTTCCTTGCTTTAATTGAAATGACATAAACTAAAATATTCTTTTCCTTGCTTTAATTGAAATGACATAAACTACAATATTCTTTTCCTTGCTTTAATTGAAATGACATAAACTAAAATATTCTTTTCCTTGCTTTAATTGAAATGACATAAACTACAATATTCTTTTCCTTGCTTTAATTGAAATGACATAAACTAAAATATTCTTTTCCTTGCTTTAATTGAAATGACATAAACTAAAATATTCTTTTCCTTGCTTTAATTGAAATGACATAAACTAAAATATTCTTTTCCTTGCTTTAATTGAAATGACATAAACTAAAATATTCTTTTCCTTGCTTTAATTGAAATGACATAAACTAAAATATTCTTTTCCTTGCTTTAATTGAAATGACATAAACTAAAATATTCTTTTCCTTGCTTTAATTGAAATGACATAAACTACAATATTCTTTTCCTTGCTTTAATTGAAATGACATAAACTACAATATTCTTTTCCTTGCTTTAATTGAAATGACATAAACTAAAATATTCTTTTCCTTTGCTTTAATTGAAATGACATAAACTAAAATATTCTTTTCCTTGCTTTAATTGAAATGACATAAACTACAATATTCTTTTCCTTGCTTTAATTGAAATGACATAAACTAAAATATTCTTTTCCTTGCTTTAATTGAAATGACATAAACTAAAATATTCTTTTCCTTGCTTTAATTGAAATGACATAAACTAAAATATTCTTTTCCTTGCTTTAATTGAAATGACATAAACTAAAATATTCTTTTCCTTGCTTTAATTGAAATGACATAAACTAAAATATTCTTTTCCTTTGCTTTAATTGAAATGACATAAACTAAAATATTCTTTTCCTTGCTTTAATTGAAATGACATAAACTAAAATATTCTTTTCCTTGCTTTAATTGAAATGACATAAACTAAAATATTCTTTTCCTTGCTTTAATTGAAATGACATAAACTAAAATATTCTTTTCCTTGCTTTAATTGAAATGACATAAACTAAAATATTCTTTTCCTTGCTTTAATTGAAATGACATAAACTAAAATATTCTTTTCCTTGCTTTAATTGAAATGACATAAACTAAAATATTCTTTTCCTTGCTTTAATTGAAATGACATAAACTAAAATATTCTTTTCCTTGCTTTAATTGAAATGACATAAACTACAATATTCTTTTCCTTGCTTTAATTGAAATGACATAAACTACAATATTCTTTTCCTTGCTTTAATTGAAATGACATAAACTAAAATATTCTTTTCCTTGCTTTAATTGAAATGACATAAACTACAATATTCTTTTCCTTGCTTTAATTGAAATGACATAAACTAAAATATTCTTTTCCTTGCTTTAATTGAAATGACATAAACTAAAATATTCTTTTCCTTGCTTTAATTGAAATGACATAAACTAAAATATTCTTTTCCTTGCTTTAATTGAAATGACATAAACTAAAATATTCTTTTCCTTGCTTTAATTGAAATGACATAAACTAAAATATTCTTTTCCTTGCTTTAATTGAAATGACATAAACTAAAATATTCTTTTCCTTGCTTTAATTGAAATGACATAAACTACAATATTCTTTTCCTTGCTTTAATTGAAATGACATAAACTAAAATATTCTTTTCCTTTGCTTTAATTGAAATGACATAAACTAAAATATTCTTTTCCTTGCTTTAATTGAAATGACATAAACTACAATATTCTTTTCCTTGCTTTAATTGAAATGACATAAACTAAAATATTCTTTTCCTTGCTTTAATTGAAATGACATAAACTAAAATATTCTTTTCCTTGCTTTAATTGAAATGACATAAACTAAAATATTCTTTTCCTTGCTTTAATTGAAATGACATAAACTAAAATATTCTTTTCCTTGCTTTAATTGAAATGACATAAACTAAAATATTCTTTTCCTTTGCTTTAATTGAAATGACATAAACTAAAATATTCTTTTCCTTGCTTTAATTGAAATGACATAAACTAAAATATTCTTTTCCTTGCTTTAATTGAAATGACATAAACTAAAATATTCTTTTCCTTGCTTTAATTGAAATGACATAAACTAAAATATTCTTTTCCTTGCTTTAATTGAAATGACATAAACTAAAATATTCTTTTCCTTGCTTTAATTGAAATGACATAAACTAAAATATTCTTTTCCTTGCTTTAATTCCTTGCAAAGTCAAATAAATACAAGTTTGTCATACTGATGCCATTTCATTTTTTGAAACTATTTGGAAGTTATAACATCTAGAAAATTAAAATCATTGCTTTATAAAATTTTGAGGAGCCTTAGGCTGCAGCCTATAATATCCTAAAGAATAATTTTGCTCTGCCTTTGTGGGTTAATAAGTTATCAGTTGTTGATGAGTTGTTTATCTTACAAAAATGTCCAATACTTGTATATATAAAGTATACTTGTTTTGGGTGTATATTTGCCTTGTGTAATGATTAAAAGAAACTGCACAAAATGTTGATAAATAACAAAATAAATCTTTACGTAACACAATATAATAATACAGAAGGATAAGGTGAAAGGTGAAGTTTCAAGAGTTCAAGTGTAAAAGTCTTGGAGTATAAAAGATAGAGATAGAGATAGAGAGTCTGGGAAGATGTAAATACATATATGTATATATGTATTCAAATGTAGTAGCTGCCACTTGTTTATAATGTTGGTGAAGGAAGGTAGGTTTATTTTTAATTGTAGCAGTGTGCTGCTTGAGAGAGTGGTAAAAGAAAGATTGTATGTTTTTATACATAGCAAGACAGTGTAGCCTTCTTAAATTGTCAGCACACATTTTGCATTTCAGATTATTTTATGATGACCATGACATTAAACAAAAGTTAATTTATTAATTCTGACTTTGGTTGATTTTCCATCTGGTTATATACACATCTATAGATCCACTTTAAAAGGGTGCTGTGCTTCTCATTGGCTTGCAGCCTATATATGGTCATGAAAGAGTTGTATCCCATCGGCACTCCCACATTATTTAAAAATGACTGGAAGAAAAAGCTTAACCAATGTTGTTGTAAAACTAGTTCAAGATATAATGAGATGGGGTGGATGGGTCCTATTAACATCATTCCTTCTTTTTTGGTTCATCACCCACACCCCAATCATTTCATTGATAAAATTTATATATTTTATACATAATTGTACATATTGGGATTTTTAACTGATGGGGTGTTTTTTTCCAGTAGATCCCCAGTGTGTGTGAGGTATTTTGGTGTATGAAGGAGTGAATGATGATGGATAAATTCTTATGGTAAATGAGTATATTGTAATGAATGAATGGGTTATAAATCCGATTAGTTAGTTATAAGATAGCTAGTGATAACCAACCTTGACCAGTCTCCCCACTTTTTTCAGCATTGTGTCATAATTAGTGTATCAGTAATAAATCTTAGACTGCAAGTATATTTTTGTATGGAACAACACAGTTAAACGACCACTCACACCTAGCTATCAAGGTCTGAGCTCATAAATACATAGCAGTCAGGCATGGTAACATTACAGACATCATTACTATTGACAGGACCAAACCAGCACTTCTGGAAGACATCACCAAACACAAATCTGGCTCCAGACCAACAACCACAATCAAACAAACCTTTGATGCTGTGCAAACAGGGGTGGGTAAAAACTGACCCACATAAAATAATTGACCTTGTGTTACACCCTGCTCCAGGGGTGGATTTGTGGGTAAATACCCATGTGTTTCATGGCCCAGATGACTAGGATCAAAGTGTAGTATCTGTTCCAGCAGCCGACTACCTTCCCATAGCAGTATTTCCAACCAGCCATCATCATCTCCAGCTTGCCATTGGCCATCACTCCAACCATCTCCAGTAGGCCACCAGCTCTTGCCACTTTAGCCACCCTTACCAATGATATACGATAAACTGTCCTTTTCAGGAAAATACTCTTCAGTGACTACTGAAACTGTCTTTTTCAGGACATCACTCTCTAACGACCACAAAACTATCCTTCTCAGGACAACACTATTTATCACTCTATACATGATCTAGCAGAATTATTTTTGTCCTGGTTCATACTAACATTATTTTTGTTTATGTATTTTTCTTTAACAAAAATAAACTTGGAAATATTTTATTTTTACTCAACAACAAAAGCTTGGTTGGTCAAACTATTTATTTTTAGAGATGGTGAAATTTTGGTCTCCTTGTTATTTGTTTATTTTTTTCTTACATTCTGATTGCAAAAGCTTTCTGATTGGTTGGTCAAAATATTTATTTTCAGAAATGATGATATTTTGATCTTATTATTATTATTTATTTTTGTTTATTTATTTCTCTATCACCACACCCACAAAAAACAGGTTTTATAAAAATTGCCACATAAGGTAAAAAATACAAATATGAGGAAAAGCACATAATCTGAACAAATTTATCCATCTGAGACTGAAAATTAACACACAAATTGTGTAAACATAGACCAAACTAAGTAAAGAGTTAAAAAGGTAATAGTGAAGAAATATGTTTTTGGTAGGTTCAAGTCAAACAGCAATAATATAAAAAAAATTAGAAGCTCCCCTCTCAGCATTTTTTCAAAAATAGAACAGACACCCTCATCTTCAAAGGAATTCTTTCTGGCATGGAAAATTTTATACTGCACAAAAGGTTTGAACAGAAGTCAAACAGTTAGCCATGGTTCATGCTAGAATGTGCAGTAGCTAATTTCATCATAACCACTATCATCTCTATCAGAGGAACTGATGTAGTAGAACCATGGCCAAATTCAGAACTGCTGACAAACAGTGCAAAAGAGGTCTGGATTATGCAAAGAACAGTCATTACTAGCCAAAGTTGAAAATGAAAGTCTTGGTTCCTGAGAGTCCTGGAAGAACACATAATTTTATATTGGGGTCACCAGATTATTGTGGTATGGAACTTAGGGGTTAAAATGAACAATTAATTTTTATAGTCAATAGTTTTTAATGAATTTCCATGAAGAGTAAATGTTCATACAACAGATTAAATGAATTGACACAAAATAATATTTAAAATGTTTAAAACAAAGGTAAGGCAGTTTATTGTTCATAAAAGGGATATACGGTTACATACCTTCAAAAGTAGATAAAGAGAGATAGTCGGAAATACTTTCTTGGATTGTTGAAGTAAAGTTCTTTGAAGTGCCAAGATCTTGGTTAAGGCCAATAATATAATTAGTGAGTGATTTGACACTTGCAAAAATGTGAACACTGGATGCATGAACAGTAATGAAACTTTTCACATGGCCTCAGTCACTCTTCTCTTGTTGATTTTATTTTTTCCTTATTTTATATCAAAAAGGATTTCACATAAGATCGCTATTTTCTTTCTTTTTCTAGGCTCAATGGCTAATTCCTGTGAAAACAAGGTTTTTATTGGTCCAAAGAAAATTTCACACAGACTTGTGGATTTCTTTCTGTTTTTTACTTCAGCTTGTCCAAATTTGGAGGGAGTTGGTAAAAGGAGTTATTATTATTTCATACCCACAACACACAAGATTATCAATCAAGTGTTAGTATCAACTATCATAAACAACCCTGAGGTCATCTCATCCTTGTTGGATAAAACTAAGCTCTTTGCATTGAACTTGTCTCTAACTGTGCATTAGCTGACAAGGATTACCCCCTACCTGACTTTTTCATTTGCATGGAACAAACTTTGTAATATCTCTATCATAGCATGGAAAGTTTACAGACTCATCAAAAACCTTAAATTTGCAAAGACTGGATAAAATCCCAGTTGTTGTTTATAAGGACCTTAGTCCAAAGTTATCTCCAATCTTAGCAAAATTGTTGCCTGAAGGAGAAGTGTTTCCTAAATTTAAGGATGATGTTAACTGTCTGCCCTTTCTTCAAGAATGTGGGGAAGCACTCACCCCTGTCTCAGTGCTAACACACCAGCCATTTTAGTGTCATCATTAAAATTTTTGAGGCTATAATGAATGATAAGGCTGTTGAACACCTGAACAGAAACAACCTTCTGAGCAAAAAGCTATGGATTTCACACTTCTAGATTCGCTGTTGATGTCCTGTCATAACAGAGAAAATCAATGAGACACTCAATAATAAATTATCACAAGAGTGATTGCCTTAGATATTTCAAAGGCTTTTTACAAAATCTCCAGCTATGAAATCTCTGGAAAAGTCCTTACAATCATCAAGTGTAGCAAATGTAGTAAACCAGAACTCAAGTCAATGAGCGGAAGCAGTGAATGAGTTGTTTTTTGACTGGTGTCTGAAAGTGAGAGAGTTCATCTGGGTATGGCATGTAGGACTTCTATTTGAGAGAGGGCAAGTGCCTCATTCTGTGAATCATGACCATCTTGGAGAAAAGAGTGAGTTCTGACAGGGTACATTGTACGATATGTGCAGTAGTGACAGAATAAACGAATGAAGTGGATACAAGACATAGAACAACAATAAATATTGGGAAGCCAGTGTAGAGGGGAGAAATGCCCAAACTGAAATTGTGTCCGACAACAGAGTTGCTAATTTCTTTTGACCACATGCTATTTCAGTGAAATGAAAAACAAAGTTGACTTAAAACTCATCCCAGAGTTCGATGGCACTACTTCTGTGTTGGAATGGGTGGAAAAAGTTGAACTAATTTGTCGCCTGTCTGGGGTGAAACCCATCGAGCATGTGATTCCTATACAACTGACCAATGGTGCATTCACTGTATATCAACAACTTAGTGATAAGGAGAAATAAGATCCAGCTAGAATCAAAGCTGTACTTTATAAGGCATTTCCCACTGACCCATGCATTGCCTATAAAGAATTTGCAGCATAAATGGTGAAACACACACATGTCACAGGATAGGAGAAGTTAGAATCTATACAAACACTGGGAATTTCACTGACATCGAAGTGCTGGTGGTGCGTGAGAAGCCATTAAACTTTGACCTGCTACTGGGTTATGATGCCATCAAAGCCTTAGGTGGTGTTCTCATCTCGCAGACTGGAACAGTGAATTTTCTGAAGGAGGCCCTCATGTGCAGCACTTAAAATTGATCAACCTGACGTCAGAAGATTTGGACTGCCTCGTGGAAATAGACAGGAGAGTGGGAGCCAGCCATGCTACAAAACCATGTAGCTGAATGCCATGTGCCCAACTAAATAAGACCTGCATATGAAAAGGAGCTCAGGACATAGATTAAAGATGGCTGGTTGATTCCCTATCCTTATAGAAAACTCGGACCTCGTAAAGGTCTGATCCCTTTGATAGAGATTGTGCAACTAAACAAGTCAAATGTCAGGCCTGTAATGGATTTCCAAGAGCTGAACCAATATGTCAATGCATTCATGGCTGATGCTGATGTTTGTGTCAGCAAACTGTGGGAATGGTGACAACATGGCTCTAATGTCTCCTTGCTGGATTTATGAAAGGCCTATTTGCTAGTTCAAGTTGGTGAGTCATTGTGGCCATTTCAGACAGTGATGTTTGCTGGCAGAAGGTACTGCCTTGCCAAACTGGGCTTTGGATTGAACGTGGCATCACAGATAATAAAGGCAATTATCAGTGCTGTGTGTTGTCTCAAGAAGAGACAACAAAAGAAGGGACGTCGGGGTACATCGATGACATTTATGTAAACAAAGACATCGTATCATCACAGCAGGTAAGAGCTAAACTGGCCCAGTTTGGCTTAATCTGCAAGGACCTGGAATGGTTGGAAGATGGTGCCCGTGTGTTGGGCTTGGATGTTTGGGGCTAGCAAGGGATCTTGCGATGGAGACATGGAACTGCAGTTTCAGCAGTACCTGATGTCCTAACAAGGTGAACAGTTTTTTCCCTATGTGGAAGGCTGTGCAGTACCTACCAGTGTGTAGATGGCTCCGTGTGGCAGCAGGCACCGTGAAGCACAGGGCAAGTGCAATCACCAAGGATGATGAGACAACTGACCCTTTGCTTATTCGCATGGCGATGGAGACCATAGCAAGAGAAAAGAAGAACGACCCTGCCAGAGGAGATTGGTGTGTGCATGGAGAAGAAATGAACATGTGGGTCTATGCAAGCTCACTAGCAATTGGGGTCTTGTTGAAGGACGGAACGGCAATTGAGGACGCATGCTGGCTGCGATCAATAAACAACACTGTACGTATTAACTTGGCAGAGCTAGACACTGTACTGCAGGGCAACAGCTTAGTGCTCCAAGGGAAAGTTAAAAAGCTGCTTATATGGACTGAATCCTTATGTGTATGCTATTGAGTGTTGGATAACTTGACAGGTAAAGCCAGAGTGTACAAAAGCAGTGAGCGAGATACTGATCAGGAGGAGGTTGGAGACTATCAAGAGACTAGTCATTGAATATGATCTGTCCGTGGATGTAACATATTGACATCAAACTGCAGCCTTGCTGACAGATTGACCAGTGTGTCACAAAGATGGTATGACGCCATAAAAAACGACGTTGAGCCTGTACCACCGGTATGTACTGCTTCTGTGGCAGACAAGATAATGAAAATACACTGTTGTAGTGGGCACCCCAGTGTATGAACATGCTATTTGGTACGGTTGACCAATCCCTCAGTGCCCACGAGTGCCGTCAGGGCTGTAGTTAAGGGGTGCCAAACGTACCAGTCAATAGATCCCACACCAATCAAACAGTGAAAAGGGAAGTTGGATATAAGCAGCACCAGGAGCAGGCTGAGTATGGATATAACACATAACGGTGGCCAGCATTTCCTCACGCTTATAGATTCCAGACCCACTAGATTCGTAGTCTGGTGACTATTGCTGTGGCAGGACTCTTCAAGTGCCATCTGCCAGTAAGAGTCAGTGTTTTATAAGCAAGGACCCCTGGAGGAAATCCTTTCTGACAACAATACTGCCTTCTGCAGCAAACAGTTTGAGTGCTTCCTGGATGACTGGGAGATCCAACTTCGACTGCGATGTGCACATGTACCAAGTGGCAACGGTAGAGCAGAAAGGTGCCACCATAGTGTAAAAAGGATTGCTGCCAGAAAGCAGCATACAGTCATGGAGCGGTGTATAGATATAACACTACACCAAAAGACAATGTGTCTACTACAAGTGCGCCTGCCAATGCGATCTACACCTATTGAGTATGAGTCAAAGGGATTGATGGTTTGCGTCTGCCTGAATGAAAAGAAATGCATGGACCACATAGGATAGGGGATTTTGTCTGGGTGAATAGCCAGTGCACCACCAACTTCAAAAAAGGGTGAGTCACCGATATCATCAGTGAGTATTCTGTATTGGTAGACAGAATCCCGCACCATGTAACGGATCTCCACCCTGCCTTCGAAATGACACTGTTGAGTGACAGTGAGAATGAATCATCTGAAAGAGAGTTGCTGATTGAGCCCATGTCATGTGAGATCGGCAATTCACCTGAGAACCCAAGTAATAATGTTGATTGCTCTGATAACTCTTTTGAGAGCTCTTCTGAGGAAGAAGTTCAGACAAGCCCTCTTCGGAGAAGGACCCAAAACAAAAGACTGCATCAGCACTGTTATATGTGTGATCATGAGACCAGGGGGAGTGTAGCAGATGTAGTAAACCGGAACTTGGGTCAAGGGGTGGAAGCAGTGAATGAGTTGTTTTTTAACAGGCGTCTGAAAGTAAGAGAGTTCGTCTAGGTATGGCGTGTAGGACTTCTATTTGAGAGAGGGTGAGTGCCTCATTCCATGAATCAAGACCATCTTGGAGAAAAGAGTGAGTTCTGACAGGGTACATTGTACAATATGTGCAGTAGTGATGAAATGAATGAATGAAGTGGATACAAGACAAAGAACAACAATAAATACCGGGAAGCCAGTGTAGAGGGGAGAAATGCCCAAACTGAAATTGTTAGTAAATATCCATGCAGATGATACTAAAGTTACAAGTACACCTCCAAAAATCAAGATGATCAGAAACTAGCAACCAATCTCTCATCTAATCTCACTCTAACTGTCCAATGAGGAAAAAATTGTCTTGTATCTTTCAATACTTAAAAAAAAATAAGCTAGTGACTTTTGATTATCACAAAGATAACCCTAAATTTTCACCAGTCACTATGAATTGTATTTTCAATGTGGTTCCTTGCTTTGAGTATCTCTTGGGATTAAAATTACACCCCAGACCTCAAATGAAACATATATATGATGCATAAAAGTACCTGACTCCACCTGTTATTTTCAAGTGTCAGATCAGACAAAAATGGAGTTTTGCTGCCGTCTGGGCTGGAGCTGCCCAAACCTCTCTTTTCAGCATCGACAAAGTTCAAAAATGTTTTCATGGCCTTGTGGCTGATGAATTATTTTCCACTCTATAACCCCTTTCCCCACAGACACAACATTGCAAGCCTCTTGCTGCTCTATCACTATTTCCATGAACAATGTTCAGATGAGATATCTTCCTTAGTGCCACCAGTTCAGATCAGATATTTACATCTAAAAACTGACATGCCATATACCTATGACAAAACCATCTTCATACCCTTTGTATTCCATTAGTAATAAAGAAGTTCCATTTGAACAACTTCTTCCAAAGAGCTGCTACTTTATGGAACAGGCTTCCAAGAGAACACTTCCTAGAAAATTACAACCTTAATCTCTTCAAGTCTAGGGTTGACTGTTACTTATTGAATCCACACAATCTGCATTTACTTCCTCCTTCACCACTACAAACTCATTTAATATGCCTCTCCCTTGAGTGACTCTTGTGCTTTGTACATTGGAATAGATATTTAGTAAAAATAGTTCTGATACATGTAACTAAAAAGTAAAAATATTAACACACTAGACATTTGGGCCATTTAGATCATGTCAAAGTCTGTTTTGCCATATCTGGCAACACATGGGAAGGAAAAATCATTGGATTGTCCATGTCAAGCCATGTCACATCCAAAAAAAGGTATTCTGGTTTAGATTTTTAACATGCTTAATAAATTGCCTTGGATGCCTTCTGAGGATCTTGAGGGGTCCTGTTGTATCTCATGTTTTCAAGATAACAGAGGGAAATAAATAAGGAAGACAAGCTTGTAGGTAAGTAATGAAATAGAAGGTTTACTACATGAAAGGTACACTTAGCAATTGACCTAATGCTAACTCACCTCAACTCTGCTTAACTCCGCTTATTTACATAAATGGATGATTCCATTCATTTATATTCTATATGACAGGTCCTCTATAATTTAATTGCAGTGTGTTAGATTTTGCTGACTGACATAGAAAACATGTTTACAAGACAGAAAAATTACCTTGGTGGCTTGAAAGAACCTACTGGTGAGGAGTTGAACTACATCTTAATTTGCATAAGGTAGTATTCATATAAAATACACATTTTATTGTAAGCTAATTATGTACAATAATGGATCCTATGCAATATAGGTGAACAATTCAGCTAGAAAAATTTAAAATAAATACAATGTATCTAAATACAAATTAGAGACATGTCAGGATAGATCATTCCATCTTAAATAAATCAACAATTTTTGGTGGCAATTTTCAATACCAAGTTGAGATTTTTCTTGTTAAAAAGTTGAATAATTTTAAAACATTCAACATTAAGCCTAAAAATTAGTGAATTTTATTTTGTGTTTTTTTTTCATGGATTTGGATGACCCCCCCATCCCATCTGAAAATTTTTCATACTTTAATTGTCAGTTGTGCTTAGTTTTATTTATAATGTATATAAATATAGGTAGGAAATAAGCAAATATTGAGAAGGTACCAATGGTCACAAAGTACTGCCTGTGGCCCCAATCAGGTTTGGCAAATTCAGGGGATTTGGGGCTTATTATGTGCCAGCCCTGGCAATGAGAATGCTGGCAATTAATATATGAATAGTACACTATTCATAAGTACACTATATCCCCACACATCCAAGTACCAAAATGATACCAAGTTACTTTTGAAAATCTGGCACTTCTAAATTTTGAATCATAAATTAAATAAATCAACAATGTTTTGTGGCAATTTTTAACATCAACTTTACATTTTTCTTCTTAGAAAGTTGAATAATTTTAGCACATTCAACATTATGGATAAAAAATAGTGAAAGTGTTTTTTCAGATTTGGATGAAAAAAAAGACCCCAGCATGACATGAAAAACTGCAAAAATTTTTCATCCTTTAATCATCAGTTGTGTTTAGTTTAATTTGTAATGTATATAAATGTATGTAGAAAAAAAAAGCAAATATTGTTAAGATAGTGAGAGTCACAAAGCACTTTCCAGGGCCCACAATCCAGCATGCAGCCCCAGGTCAGGGGTTTTGGGGTAGTACAAGCTGGCTCTGTACAAGTGGTGTAATGGATAATGATTTGGCATTGTTAATCAGAAAGCCAAGTTCCAATTCTCATTGTGTTCATTATATTCACAAATACTTGATGGAAAGGTATGAATCCATCTCTCCTTCCCCCAGCTATGGGTTAATTAGTAAGACTTGTATCACTAATTCCTTACTACCTACCAAAAACATTCTTACAATCAAAAAAATAGTTTCTGGTTTTAAATAACTTGCAAAGGATTGATAAGCCGTAAAAAATGAATGAAGCAATCAATCGATAAAAGAACTCATTCACCAATTTTTTGAAATACTCTTCAGCTGTGACTACAGCTTTCAAAAATTCAAAGTGGGTTGTACCATAAAATTTGTGTTTGCATGGATTTCTTGAAATGATTAAACAGTTATTTAGAAATACATAACTACCTATTACCAAATCCAGAGGAAATTTTTTTGAAATTAAACAACAGAAAAATATTTTCAAAGCTGGATCTCTCTGAAGTGTATCTACAAATTAAGATTGAAAATGAATGTTCAGAATTAACAACCATAAATATGAACAGAGGACTTTTATAAGTTTAACTGACTTCCTTTTGGTATAAAGGTGGCACCAGCTATTTTTCAACTAGCTGTGGATAACATACTTGCAGATTGTGATTTCGCATTGGCGTATCTGGACGACATTTTAATCAATCAAAAGTGTATCTAAAGTACAACACACTGGGGGGTTATGGGAAAACAATTTTGGAAAAACTAAGAGAGTACAGATTCAAGCTTAGTGAAGAAAAATGTAAATTGTTTTTACTGAAAATTAAATATCTTAGTCAAATTATTGGTAAAAATGGTTGTCAACCACATCCGTCAAAGGCAAGTGCAATTAAAAATATGCCTCCATGAACAAATATGACTATGTTACAAGCTTGTCTAGGACTGGCTAATTACTATCAAATATATGTACATAATATGCATAATTTGAGAGTTCCACTGAATGAGCTACTTAAAAAAGGAGTAAAGTGGAACTGTTAAAAAGCATTTGACAAAAAAAAATGACTTATGTCAGACATTGTAGTGGCATCAGATACTAGTGAGTACAGTATTGGAGCAGTGATTTTATACAAATATGATGGCAGTAAAATGAAATGAAATGCTTCATGTTTGCTTCTACCAACAAAGAAAAATTACAGCCAGATAGAAAAAGAAGCTCTAGAAATTATATTTGCTGCAAAGAAATTTCATAAATTTATTCATGGAAGAAATTTTACTTTGTAAACAGACCACATCCCTCTATTAACAATATATGATTCAAAGAAAAGAATACCTATGCATACAGCTAATAGATTACAACACTGAGGTATTATCTTATTAAAGTATTGTTATTGTCAGAGTTAGCTCCTCCTTAATTCCCAAATTGTCACTAGGGGTCACTCTCCCTATACTATAAATACTGGGTGATACTCATTCTCTTTATCATTTCAGTGACAACAATGTAAGCTCTCTTAGAAGATCCGCGTGTTCCCATTTGTGGGAGACACCATGAACATTATACATACGTATGTACAAACATTGTCCATTGTAAAATTTTCTTGTAGTTGGACCTTTTAATATTCTACTAGGAGTTACACACGTTTCTAATACAACAAGCTTCCATCAACAACATGCAAATACCCCCTGGTCCTCCACATTGTAATGTTCCTAAACCAGATCTTCTGATTCATGTTACACAAATTTCTACCATTGACTGGATGTGAACACTCTGAAACCCAAGACTGAACTAAAATTTCCATTAAACAACCATCGGCTCTGCACAAACCTTCCGCTTTCCTCACCCCCACCACAAAATAGACATACAATCCAATTTTTTACCCATTAGCACCCACTCCCACCTAAAGAAGCAAAATAAGAATTGGAGCCAATCTGAGCCTACAAAAGGAATTAAAAGCCCATCAAAGAGATATCTTCGGCAGTCGGTTGGCACAACAGCCAGGGTTCATATGCTCATCAGAATGCTACCTCCACACCCAAAGACAACTGGCCTCCCATCTTCAAGGACAACTTGCCAAACCCATCGGTGAAGTAAGTCACAACTCACCCTCCCTCTCCTACTGTAAGCCTCTGTGGACGGCTTTACTTATCTTTTTCCTTCAATGAGAGACTTTCACAACACTTCACCATTTGTTGTATTTTTTGTTAATACAATTATTTATTTCTTAAACCTCTGTCATTTCTTGTTTCTGCTGCCATACACTTAATATAACAACTGGCGTCAGAAGTGTGCGGCCAGAACAAGAAAATGGACTACACCGCATTTACTTGCCATGAAATGCTAGAATTGATCAAACAGCAATGAGTAACCATTCTCAAACTGAGAACAGACCCAAAATCCACAAACAAACAACAAGCCAGAGTCATTGACAAACTTCAAGCAGAACTTCAAGAAATGCTGACCACTCTCACCTCTGCCTCCATCAGGATCACACACACATCCCAGTCCTTAACAGAACTATTCATGCGACTACAATCCTTGCATGATGCTATGCATGATGTAAAATGTTTCCATCTGGGTAACGACGTCAATTGGTTCATAATCAATTTAAACAAGGCCTACACAATCCACATAAAACCTGAGCTCACACATTATCTGAGAATGGAAACAGAATTTGTTAAAATCACCAAGCAAATTCTAGACAAGAGCATATTCCAACAGATGGAGGATTCACAACAGACCATGTCCTTGTACAAACAGTTGAAAGCCTACCTTCTAAGAACCCATGGGAGTCAAATGACCAACTTTCAACACCTCAGCCGAGCATGGGACCTGCAACGATGTGACAATGAAAAAATCAGATTTTGCAGGCCAGCTTGATACCACAATCAGAGAAGCAACAGTCCATATAAAGGCAAAGTTTCAGGCAGACAGCAACAACTCTGAAATGAATGCCAACACCATTTTTTCTTTCATGGGTGTGAGGCTCATGAGCGAAAAAATTAAGGCCTGGGCCCTGAACATATGCACTTACCTCATAAAGATGATGGACAGCCACTACTCGGCAGGTGGTATAGCAAGTGATGCCCAATGCTACCTCGACCGTACATGACCTGAAATGTCAAATACACCAGATACACCGACAAATAAATCACCAAATACATGGCAAGAACACCTCTATAAGAATGAGGCACAATGACATAACTCAGAAACACATGCCCACAAACAACTCCAATGACAAAGTTAACCATTCTGCCTGAGGAAACTACATGAGGGGCTTCGCATGTTTCAACGGTCAAAATTGCCATTACTTCTGCCTATCTCATGCTCAGCACACATTGCAACTGTATACGCAAATACACCTACAATGGCCACAGAACAACCTGAAGACACAAACCAACTTCATGAAATGGATTTTCGGCCAGGGCTAGACAAGATGTGATGACTCAGTCCCTGGTCCAGAATATTAAGAAACACTATCACATCTTCAATTTCCAGCATCCACGCTCATTCTGATCTCCTTTCACAAAAATAGACATTACTATCAGTGATTTTACTTTCTCCAAGATAGACATGCTAGACTCAGGGTGCACCATTTGCATTATACCTATCTCCCGTCTACCTGGGCAAGCAAGGAAACACATACAAACATGAAATACACACAAAATTGGAATCAGCGCTGATGTTTCCATCATTGGTGAAATAATTGGTGATATCAGCGTGAGTGACACCAGCTCACCCACATTTCAGAACAGAACATACTGGTCACTAATGCTACTATACCAATCCTTGTTGGCCAGAATGTTTTATGTCACGATACGCTAGCGTTGTATATCGTAAACAATTGAGGCACCACTGTTGAATTCTACCGAGCATTGCCATGTGGTGACATAACCCATATAGCACCTCTGATCTAACCCAGAAATGCCTCACACCTCCACACCCATATATCATCATGAACCAGCCTATGGCAACAACCCAAGTCAATATCCTGTCCTTAGAACAAATACTGGACTGGCTTAGAAAAAACACAGGCATTGTCCTCCCCACTCACCCCAACTGCAATGAGCTAAAGGTAACAGTAGCCCTTCTCATCAAATACGACAATATCATCGGTAATGATGACAATCAGGGCACATTCATTAAGCTAGTGTGCATACCCACTAAATGACCAGTCCCACAGCAACACCCGATCACGCAGGTGTTAAAAACTGACATCAACGTTGAGATTTGATGCATGGCCACTGAAGGGATCATCGAACTTTGCTCTGATCTGAAAGGTTCAACTGTCTTTTTTTTGCTGTTCGAAAGAAAAACGGTGAATCCATGTAGTGGACAATTTCAAGAGGACCCTTAACAAGGTACTCACAGATTTAGATCCTTATCTGATGCTCATGATCAATTCCATTTTTAGCAAGATAGGCCAGGGAAACAAATACTTTTGATCCCTAGATCTCCGCAGCGGACACTGACAAATCCTCATCAACGAACATGACTGCCACAAAACTGCATTCACCTGGAATAGTCGATGTTACCAATATACATGCCTAGCCTTTGGTCTAACATCTACTGGTCAAATGTTTTCTCGATGCATAGCTGAGGCATTGACCACTGTCACTTCATGGGATAATATCTCATCATACATTGATGACAACTTCGTTCACACCAAAACTGCTGGAACAATTATTCATTGCTCTTCAAAAATTTGGACTGAAACTCAACCTCAAGAAGTGCACCTTTCTTGCTTCAGAAGCCAAATTTCTCAGTTGCATTGTTGACAACAAAGGATTCAGACCTGACACAGAACACATTCCTGCCATTGCCAAGATGAAGCCATCTACTACAAGAAAGGCGCTACAAAGTCTTATAGGACATTTCGTCTGGATACGCTAATTTCTGGAGATTTGTCTTTATAAATGAATCAAAACGGTTACATTTTCCCAGTTGATGGCTCCTTTACATGAACTCAATAGGACCAACAAGCTGTTCGTTTGGACAGAAAAGGCTGGCAAGGCTTTTGAAAAAAGTAAGAAATGCTTATCATCACCACCAGTGATCTCATTTCCAGATTTTGCTCAACCCTTTACAGACACTAGTAACATTGTGTGTGGTGCCATTCTTATGCAGGAAGCTAACAATGGACAAAAAAAGATCATAGCCGTAGCTTCCCACATTTTCAGCCCAACAGAACTGGTTTACTACCAGACACGAAGCGTTCGCAATAAAATGGGTCATATCCAAATTTGATTACTTTATGCGCAGCCGGCCATTAATTATTTTCACTGACCACCGTTCACTGACATACTTTGACCAGCATGAATTCAATAACGCAAAAATTTGACGATGACAGGAAGAAATATCCAGCTATAAATTTGTCTTAGAATACATGGAGGGCAACTGACATACTCAGCAGAGGGCACAGCTTAAAGAAGACCAACCTACCAGCTAATCTGACCACAGCGAGCAAAACATTAAGACTTCAGAACTCAGATCTTCACATCTATGTCCTGTCATGGTGTCTTGGAGAAGTCAAGGGTACACAACTGCTCCCTATAACATACATGCTACAGAACCTCAAACTTCATAGACAGGCTACCGATGCATTTTTTGCCTGTCGTGCCACCTCAACTATCCCCACAAAAGAAGCATCTGGCTACATTAACACCGCAGCTGAACAAGCTTCCGACGATATGTTGGCAAGGATCATCAAAGTTCTACAAGCTGTGGACTCAGGTGAAGTTTCTACACTTGCCATCATGATTGATTCCTGTGAACACCGGGCAGCAATCTATCAAAAACACCTACAACAGTTCTATCTTGAACTGGGGACATCCGATTCCCAAAATACGCCCAAACTCATCATACCGTACAAGCTAGGAGCCAAATACTTACACCAAGCCGATGACTGCATCAAACACTCTGGTATCACTTGGATATGTACCCACTTATCAAACTATTGGGAGTTAAAAAATCGCGGTATTATGGTATACATGCAATACCTGTGCTGGACACAAGGAGAATTACAGCAAGGGCCAAAACTGGCCCAGTGGACATTGCCAGTGAGGCAAAAGACCCTTCAAAGTTGTATACACAGACTTCATCATGATGCCACTTTCAAAGGGCAAATGCTATATCCTAACGATTTTGGATAGCTTTAGCCAACACCTCACAGCCACTCCCTATGCCAGAGACTGTGCAATCAATGCAGTTCATGGACTCTACCAATTCTTCCTCTGCTACAGGGAGATACCCTGTATCATATCTTCTGACCCTGGTACCTACTTCACAAGTGAAATGTATAAGAATTTCTGTGAGATGACATTGGTCATGCAGCACCTTCACTGTTCTTGGCATCTGCAAAGTTCCAGCAACATCGGACAACAACATTGCACATTAAAGAATGCTATTTATGTGCTCTATGAGGATAGGAACTGTGAATGAACCAATATTCTTGAATCTGTTGTGTCATCTACAAATGCTACTGCCAACAGTGCAACAGAAACTTCACTGCATTATGTCATTACTTTGCTGTGATAGGTTCACCAACACATTGCCCTAGCAAATAATGAGGCTGACCACAAGATGAACAAATGGCTGAATTGGCTCATCTATAAAGATCCAATACAGGTTGGAGACAAGGTCTTACTCCACAGACTTCATCCAGCTACAGACCACATATCACATCTGCCTTGGACAGGTAGTTACCAAGTCATCAAGATGAATGACATGGTACTCAAAATTGCAAATGATCATGGTGAAACTAGTTGGGTCCATCAAGCTCATGTATGTTGTCTTGTGCCTTCGCCTGACCACCTCATTTATACAAACTTGCCTCCTCCTCCTCCTCCTCCTCCACAGACTCTCCAAGCGACACTCAATTCAGCACCTCATCCCTCGTCTGATGATTATGTAAACAATGAGGACCCCAGATCTAGTGATCTTTCACAGTCATCAGTTCCAATATTCCAAAGAAGAAATCCCAAAAGACACATGCATAGTCAGCTACTGAAACATTTTAAAAACTTCATTATGCACTAAAACAAAAAAAAAATGACAACACACCATACATACAACATACCAACCCGAGCGTCACCATCCATGAATCAGAATAAGATCTAGGGAAGTTGTTAGAATGTTCCTAAACAAGATCTTCAGATTCATGTTACACAAATTTCTACCACTGGCTGGATGTGAACACTCCGAAACCCAAGACTGAACTAAAAGTTCCATTAAACATTCATTGGCTCTGCACACACCTTTCCTCCCCTCCCCCCAAAAACATACAGTCCAATTTTTTATCCAATAGCACCTACTCCCGCCTAAAATAGGAATTGGAGCTGATCTGAGCCTTAAAAGCCCATCAAAGAAATATCTTTGGCAGTTGGTCAGCACAACAGACAGGGTTCACACACTCGTCGGAATGCTGCCAGCAGAACCAATGACAACTGGCCTCTCGTCTCCAAGGACAACTTGCCAAAACCTGTCACTGCAGTGTCACAACTCACCCTCCTTCTCCTACTGTAAGCCGTTGCCGACAGCTTTTATTATCTCTTTCCTTCAATGAGAGATTTTCACACTACTTTACTATTGGTTGTATTTTTTGTTAATACAATGATTTATTTCTTAAACCTCAGTCATTTCTTCTTGTTTCTGCCACCATACACTTAATATAACACAAATGATTTTATGGTGGAGTACAAACGATTTAAAAAATTAGGACATGTGGATGGATTAACAAGATTAATACCTAAAAAATGCAGAACCATTTGTGGACATAAAAAGCGAATGAAAAAATAAAAATCATTTTGCACAACATAGAACGATGGTTACCAGTTACCCTGGAAGAAATAAAAGAAAATGCAGAAAATATCATCTTTATTGCAAAAATAAAAAAAAAATAATTGAAGGAAAGTAACAAAGAATGAAATCCAGAATTAAATACTTACTCCCTATGCAATGGCATAGTAATGTTCAGTCAAAGGGGTGTAATGTGATACTATTTAGCCATGGTAATTAATTAATTAATTAGCCATAGAAATTGAAATGGAAAATGCTGAAAATAGAAAAGAAGGGTTAAAAGATATATGGACAGACATACTGAGAAATTGTGAAAGAAAGGAATTAAATTCACAAGAATGAGAATTGCAAAAAGGATAATTTTTGCAATGAGGCAATCTGGCAAATGTGAAACTAATTAATCACAAAAGCCTGTAAAGTTTTTATGACTTAGCAAGGAGACAGTCAAGTCACATGATACTGAAAATGACAGATTCTAAAGTTATGAAAATGCAAGTAGCCTGTTTGACAGTGGTTAATGGCAGGCATCAAGGACTGTTGGTTTAGTGCATGAAATAAGCAGGATCGACGAAGATGCAATCTGTCATTTGAGAACATAGAAAATAGATATTGTATAAACAAGTAATGAGACTGAGGAAATGGCCAGACAAGAGGGCCATGTTTTAATTGTAGGAATTTTGGCAGGATGCAAAAAGGGTTTGCATAAGCAAGATTCCAGTTGATAATTCTAATTGCTCATGATCTGGGAACAGGATGAGAAATCCTGAATATGCAAAAGTCTCAAAGAGTTAGTTAATGAAGCAAGCTTAGCCATGCTAACATGACTGAGTTGCCATTGGTCAAGTGGCAGCAGTACTGACAGGCAGAGGTAAAACTGAGAAGGACAGAGAGGTTACTCCTCATGGATGAAGGGATCCCCCCAGAAATAGGAAGTAAGTAATTTTCCAAAAATGGGAGGTAATTAATTTTCCTAGCCAGACAACAAAGGACCTTTGTTGGATATCAGGGATTCACAGAAAACCCCAGGTTGTGTCTTAACCCACACTGGGTTTTGGTTGAAGTCCCTATAAGCAATTGCCCTCAGGCATTTTGACACTCAGAGCTAAGAGGGAGCTATGAGTCACAGCACAGAGCTGACTGAGAGATTACACGATTCTTGCTGACACAAGAACCTCCAACTTTCTAAAGATGGGATATCCAGCTGTTTTCTGAAGGTTCAGACATTTCTTTTTTGTATATTGCCTTTTACTGACCTGCCTACTTTTGCCATAATTAAGTAACTTAATCAATACATTTGATGATTTTTATTATCATAAAATGTAATAATATAGTGCAAGCTCAAAATTTGGATAGAGAGGTTGATCTTGTAATAAATATCTTCTCTTCAAGTAGTCTCTTTTTATAATCAGTTCCAACCCTGTTTTATTTTATACACAGCAAACCTTTTTCCCAGGTATATATACATTTTTAAATGCAGCAATAAAAATATCAGAGCAATATAAATGAGATGTCTTACCATTTTTTTTCTATCAGTGATGTAATGAATGACATAATTGGTGACATAACAATTAGCAATGACACAAATGCATTTATAACTAGTTTTAAATCCCCTTTTTACATAAGGGGTGGTTGTTTCAAAAAGCAAAAATGACCATTTATCAGTTTCGATGTTCTTGATATTAGTGAAAAAATTATTATCAAGAAATAAATGCAGACATTTTTAAACAATTGAAAATCTCAAAGGAAGATTGGCTAAGGTGAGAAACAAGGTTTTTGCTAATATATGCACAGGAATTTAAATTTGAATTCAGAGAAATATTAGAATTCATCTAATAAAAACAAACAATACAAATTTAAATGCCTGAATGATTGTTCCTAAAAGCATCATAATAAAGCATATTTACCTTATATTTTATAGTATACATTTTACATTATATAACGGCAAATGTATTTTCTATTACTGACACACTTTTAATTTTCAGTTGCAACAGAAAATATTTCTGAATATGAATGTCATTTTTATAGATGCTATGACTTAATTATCTCTCAACTGAACAACTTTAATTTTTACCAATTCATTTCACTAACTTTTTTTAATTATAATTTGATTAATAAAATAAAAACTCAACAACTATGATTTTGAGTGAACACTTAAATGAATGGCTTTGTATTTTAATTCAGTAGAAGTTGGTATTTTATAAGTTTAATAAGACCCAACACTACTAATATGTGGTAAACAATGAAGATTAAATTCACTACTCAACAATAATGACCATCAAGACAAACTTGCTGGCCATTTCCTATAATAAAATGTTCAGCTAAAAAGAAACTAAGGTAAATGTGTGTGGCATCTGTTGCTATCAAGATACCATATATGTGTATATCTGTATAGATTTTAAAAAAATACAACTGGTGGTAGTAGCATAGTGTCTGTTTTGCTAAACAAATGCGGGTGAGGTGCCGGGAATTATGGGAGATTGATAGTTAACCATGCACCATTTCTCTCCTGCCTGTGTCACCAATGTTGTCTAAAAGGAAAAGTAATAGGCCAATACTGGTTGGCACTGATGTCATCACAAGAGTTGCAAGAGCAAGGTTGGATGCAAAATTTGATAGCCTTTACAATTCTGGCTCAAGACTTTATTCATAGAGTTAACTCTCAACATCTTTCCCATGAGTAGATCTCAGCAGAAATCAGTTGATGTTTTTCTTAAATGTACTTCCTTCCCAGGCTAACAATTTCCATCTACCTAACTGAAGCTTTTACCTTGTCCATTGCATATCTACATCATGAATTTCAAACATATGTTAACAAAAATTGATGATTCCTTATTGTTTAAAGAAAATCTCTGAATACTTTGTTTTAGTCTTTGAAATATATTCCGAATATATCTGTTAAAAAATAATGATTGCATTTTATTTATTAAAAAACATCTGAATACTTTGTGTTTTAAGCTTCCAAAAAGTGTTTTGTGTATATCCATTGAAGTGATGTTTCCTGTTTGTTCAAAAGTAAGATAGGTATTTAGAAATAGAAGTGTTTATTTATAAAATGATTTACCTATTGCCAAAGTCAGTACTAAACACTCAGACCAGTGTCCAAAGTTTGGATTGGTTTGTTTGACTCTTAAAAATGATCAACTAGAGTGTGTTCATTTTTAGTATAAGAATCAGCACCTATATTCACTTCTTTCATTAAAAGGTATCGCATTCCAAATCTTGTAGTGGGACTAAAATTAATTTCTCTTTATAAGATGACTTATTGCTATTTGCATGATGTTTTTTTCCTGAACTTACTATGTCAAACTTCAGTAGTGGGGCTAACATTTTTAGGAGCAGTGTTACCAAATTTTTTGTCTAGGAAATAATGGCTAAGGAATTTAAGAACTGGTTCTGTGAACATTTGTAATTTTTGTAAACCCTTCAAATGAACCATTATGAACTCTATTTGAAATCCTATAACTGCCTAATTTAAAATCTTCTTGATCCACATTTGTATAACTTGAACCTTCCTCAGCAGCTTGACCACAATCCAAAAAGGTTATTTAATCATTTCACCTCAAGTAATGCGATAAAACCACTAAGCCACAAGGTGTTACTAAGAGTGAAAGAAACAAAGAAGACAATAAAAAAGTGAAATAAAAATTTAGTTTTTGAAATTTGAAATAAAGTGTTTATTTCATGTTTCATCTGTTTTTACATATTTAAACATCTTCCTTTCTCTTTACTAGACCATATAGGCCTGCCTATTTGAGTCTTAGAGACATACAGTCAAAGAGATGGCAATGGGCATCACCAAACTTCTGCATGCCACTGACTGGAAGCAGTTTTTGTTTAATTAAACAATAGATATATTTACACTAAATCAGTTATATTTGCTGACATGACATGTCAGATGCTAAACAGAGTCTTTAGAAAAATGACCTACTCACTACAAATAACCACAATCTCTTTCATTTCCCATACTCCTGCACAGCATTTATCTTTAACTTCAGCCTGCTATCCATTATAAGTTATTGGATATAGTATTATATGTGGGTATTTTTTCTCCTTTTTCAAAAAGTGAAACTTATTTCATCTAGCAAATAGGGTATTATTGATTTACTGTGTATTTGAATTATTCTATTGCACTCAGGTTTTACATGCCTAGTAAATACAGTATTAAATCAACCCATGATCTAACCCAAATCTTATAAACACAAAAACCTAATAATGAAACCATAGCCTCACTTGATGTTGAAAGTTTATTTATCAATGTCCCAGTTAGAGAAACAACTGATATAATTATAGATAATATTTACAACAATATATCTCAAATCATCATCCAATCAATATCATCTTACCATCCAAAAGATAGAGGACTAGAATTCATCAAGGAAGGCAGTCTAGTTCTTGTTGACTATATATATATATTTGTTATAAATATAGCTATTAGCTCATCATTTATTTCTTCTTCATTTCTTTCCTTTCTCTTTTTCCCCACTCTTTCTCTCACTTTCTTCCTTCCCTTCATTTAAAATTTTCTTTTATTTTATTAAATAATATTTTTTTTACTCTTTATCCTTTTTCTCTCTCTTTTTTCTCCCCTTTCTTCTTTTTATCCTGGTATATCTGTCTGTCTGTCTGGATTGATTCCATTTCTTAAAAATATTCAGTCTGAAGAGTTGAATATAACCATATTCATGAAATAAATTATAACCCATATGGATTTTTAAGGTGATTTCTTAATTTATCATTATATTCTTGTTATATATATATATATATATATATATATATATATATATATATATATATATATACACATGGTGGAAAGATATGTAAGTTATTTGTAGTAATTGATAGAGGATTCCTTTTCTCTTTTTTTATATTGAAAATGAAATCAATAAACTGTGCAACAATAACATAAACAATAAGACTTTGTGAGACATGTTGAAATTAATGATAAAAATGTGTATTTCTCTTTTTGTGATTGTTAATTACAGATATTGGTATTGTGTGTGTTAAAAATGTTCTCAGCATAATTCTCTCTTTTGTTTCTTTAAAAGTTTGTGCTTACTTCTTCTTGCTTATTCTGAGAATTTTGTTGTTAAGGGTAGCATTTGAAACCATTAACTATGAATTTTTATGGAGTGAAGAAGATATGTCTGTGGTCTTTTTATTACTGCTACTCTACTGACCTCGCTTGTGGTGGAATGGTCATTTTTATAATGATGAAGTTTCAGATTTTAGAATGATGAAATATTTGATTTTTATTTCCAGGATGATGAAATATCCTCGTCATCAATGATCAATGGGGGAAAGATTGTTTTTAGAATTGGATGGAATACCATCATCATCATCATCATTCTGGATCATAACAAATATATGACAAAGTGGAAAAGTTTTAATTTCAGGAAATCTAGTTGACACAATAGTCAAAAATACGACATGACATGAAATGTTTTTCCATTTTATTGTACATCTTTCCTCCAAAAATTTATATATTGTTATCCTATATATATATATATATATATATATATATATATATATATATATATATATAAACATAAAACATTAGGCAGCATACAATTTATATACAAAGAAATAATCACACATAGAATCAATCAGCAATATTAATGCTATTATTGGCGACATCCATCGCTAGTAGTGTATAATGTATGCATTAAAATACTGTTAATCCATAGAGTGACATATTAACTGAATACACTTGTAAAAATAGAATACGTGGATTTACCACATCACAAGAAAAGTTCAAATAAAATCCTCACTTAAAATTTTGAAAAACTTAGCGTTGCGTCTTTGCACGTTCCGAGATTGTACACAACTGTCAATAATAGCACATATTCAAAAAACATCTTTCGGTTGACAAACAATTATTTTGTCTTCAAGTTTTTGATTTCATAAGGAAAACATATGCCTGACGATAAATAAAGGATTATTCGAAAGTACTTGCATTTTAAAAACATATAAACTGGAAACAACAGACAACAGTTTTATAGATGAGGATCACGTCACTCTATGGATTAACAGTATTTTAATGCATACATTATACACTACTAGCGATGGATGTCGCCAATAATAGCATTAATATTGCTGATTGATTCTATGTGCGATTATTTCTTTGTATATATATATATACATATATATATATATATATATATATACTATTTACATTATTCAGACTATTGTCATCATCTTTGTTGTCATACTTATCATAATGTTTTGGCTGTTGTACACTCAGGACTTCTTCAGGTGGTTGCAATGCTGAACTGAACCCTTTATTTCACTCACTGGGATAGACTATTCTAGTTCCATGTGCCATGTCTAATGGATGTCAGTTATTGGTTATCTCCTGTTAATTTACCTCTCCAAGTTCTCCATTGCCTTAACCAGGTATTGAACTCACAACTCTTTGGGTGCTGTCACTGGATCTAACCAACACCTGTGCCATAAAGGATAATAGTCCAAATAATGTAAATAGCATATATAATACTCATCTCAGAAATATAGACACACACACACACACACACACACACACACACACACATATCATTGGTAGAACAAGTATTAGGCTGCTGGGATTACTAGGAATATGAATTTGGTATCAGAAGGTTTTTATTTTTAGATGGTTAGTTTATGGGCATGTTCAAAATATTCATCCATTCCAGGAAGGAACACAGATTATCAGATTTCAATAGAACAAAATGCATTTATGTACAATTATACAATTTTGAGAATAACAATTGATTTGAATTTAAATGGATAAATGAAAATAGGTGTATTTGGCTGTGTAGAATATTATTGTGAATGTTTGAAGGTGTTTGCAATTCCTATTCAGATTTGTTCACAAAATTAAACTAAGTGTCCAGTTACATATTAAATTGTCCTTTGTGCTAGTTCAGTTATTAGTGTGTGTGCGTAAGTATGTTTGTATAATTGGCAGGAGTTGCGTACCTTTAGTTGTGTGAGAATTTGATTGTTGGTTTACTAATACTTATTAAGTAGTGAGAAGAAAATGTCACTTTTTCAAAGTATTGTAAGTGATGTTCTTAAGAGAGATAGATTGTGTTTGTGGATTGTTGAGTCAGATATTTTGCGCAGCAATGTCCTAGTTGGTCAGAGTTTTGACTTGCGTGGGTCAGTTCGGTATCTCTCTAGGTATGTAGATCTGACTGGTGAATTGGACTGAAATTCGTCCTTTTATTTGTTTTCGGAAACCAAAGTAGGCTCCCAGTGGCCTGGCGGGAAAACAGATTTTTGACCATGGATACACATTCTAGGGTCGTCTCGACCAATAACAAGCCAAGTTTCACAATGTGTGGTGTTGATTGGTCAAAGCTAATTCTTATAGAAGAGTCTATTTTTAACGGGGGTGAGTAGACAAACATTGACGATTCTATAAGGCTGTTTATAGTCATTTCCTTCTGTGTGAAAATAAGTCCTATGTTGGGTGTGAAAATAAGTCCTATGTTGGGTGTGAAAAATGTTTGTACCCACCACATGGTAGGATAGGAGGGTTCCAGGGATAGATAGGATGGGAGGGTTCCTAGGATAAATAGCTCTGCCTTTTTGGGGGCTTTTTCCACTCATCTATTTGTCTTCTGGTATTTTTGAAGGATGTTGTTTTTTCATGAACTGCACTTCTCCAGTTGGTTCTTTCTGCAGTTTCCATCTCCCGATTGATCAGTTTAATTACTGTCTTCAGCCAGTTGTTTTTGAGCTGATCCTTGAATTGATGATATGGAGCTCCATGTGCTCTCTTGCTACATGTGAACTCTCTAAGAATAGGACTTTTGGGGGTAGGCAGATGTCTGGCATTTGTAAAAAGTGTCTGGCTCATCGAAGTTGGTGGCAAGTCATGATGTTTTCTAGGCTCTCAATTTTTATGTGGAAAACTTTGTTGTTTGTGATCCAGTCCTGACACGTACTCCACAAGATTTGACAAAGTTTCATTTGAAGAAATCTTTTAAGTTTATGAATATCTCTTTGGTAGAATACCCACATCTTACAGGTGTACAGAACTGAAGAACTGAGATTAAAATAACTCTATGTGTGTGTGTGTGTGTGTTCAATAATTCACTGAAAAAAGAGCATAGCATAGCATGATGCAAAAGGCCCCAAACTTGATAAAAATAAAGTTTTATTGTCAAAATGTTTATGTTATTATTAAGGAGAATGACCAAAATATTTTTTAATTATTTTATTAAATTTTTTAATTATTTCTAGCACATTCAAAACTTTGATTAAAAATGTTGTCTTTCTTGCATCAGCATAGGCAGTAAAGATTAGTATAAGAAATTTTAGCATCTTTTTTTCAATAAAAAACACATTGATTTGAAAATTTTTGCAAAAGATCAAATAATTGTTGGATTTTAATGAAACATACAAGACTTATTCACAAATGAATTAAATTATCTTAGAAGCTTTTTTGTAGAAAATCTTGGTAGAAATATTTTTTTCCATCTGTTACCCACCTTACAACATCCAGTTAACAAAAAACTAGAGACCATTGCTTTTACCTACTTGTTTATTATTGCTAGACTGCTAATTAGAACGAGCTTAACATAGTGAGTTCAATAAAAGCTCATGATATTTTTATTTTATTTTATTTTGTTTTGCAAAGTGACCATTTTCTTCTTGTTGGGCACTTTGACAAGCTGCTCTCACTAGATTAATTATGAGAGTTCAATCCTCACTATCAATGCTTGTGGGCTGTCTGGCAACTTTGTTTATTCAGCATATGGAGACCAGCTGGCCAGATATGTTTTCTTGCAGTGCATGGCTACCAGGGTCAGGTAGTTAAGCATAGGTTAAATAAGGTATCTAATGAAGCCATGAACATGGGCCCAGATTTGCACAAGGAAGAGATCCATTGAGGTTCCAATTGATACATTCAGGAGGTCAATACCCCAGAGGGGCATACTCTGAGGTCAAGCAATGACATGTGTGAGGTGTTTCGGTGGAGTTTTGAGAGCCAGTTTACTAAGGTGTCTGGTCTCTGTGATGAAGAGTTTCACAGGTATTTGGTTGACTTTCCTCAGCTTTTGCTGACTGAAGTGGCTACCTGTGGTGGTGAGATCACTGAGGGAAAAATCTACCTGTCATTGAAGAGGGTCAACAGTCGCAAGTCTCTAGGCTTTGATGTTTTACCCTACAAATTGTACTTGAGGCTGTCACAGGTCTTTGTGCTGATTTTGATTGTTGTGCTCAATAGTTGGTTCTGGCAGGGGTCCATCCCCAAACAGATCTGCAGGGGTGTGATCATGCTGTTCAAAAAAGGCAATAATGTTAGGTGGAAATTAGATGATTACAGGCCCATAACTCTGCTAAATACAGAGTTAAAGATTTGGGTCAAAATCCTGATGGAGCATGTGCAGTCAGTTGCTGAGATTCTGTTGGGGCCTGAGCAGATGTACTGTGAAGGGCTGAATAATTCAGAGCAACCTTCATATGATCCACATGATTCTAGAGGGTGTAAAAGACAATGAGCAAGTCACACTGAACAATTTGGATCAGTCCAAGTCATTTGATAGAGTCAACCAGCAGTACCTGGCTGCTGTCCTGCAGGCCACCAGATTAAAACCTGACTTCTGCAGGTGGATTAACCTCCTATATTGTGCTTCCCCAGTACTGTGGTACAAGTGAACAGAAAGTAGTTGCATGCTTTTGCACTGTCTTAGTTGGTTCATCAGGGTTGCCCACTGTCATCACCCCTACTTTACAATTTGGTGTTGGAGTCTCTCCTTTGCCAGCTGATGGATGCGGTGAGCAGTCCAGACCTATGTGGAATCACTGTCCCCAGTGGGGCTCATGCCAGAGTTTTTGTATGCCAATGACATATCCATTTTCATGTTGTGCCACAGCAACATTGAGGTGGTACAGAAAGCACTTGAATGGTATGAAAAGGTCATGGGGGCCAAGATTAACCACAACAAGTCTTCTGGTTTGTGGTTAGGTGCCTAGAAGAGGGTTGCTCTTCTGGCAATTGGTTTGGAATGGGTTATCTCTTAATGATGTAGCCTTCAGATGGGACTTGGTACATTTGCCTGACTGTCATCAGTGTGATCTTGGCTTAGAGAAAACAGCTTTGCACATCTTCTAACATTGTCCTCAGGTGCACCCATTCTGGGACCAAGTCAGCAAGTTGATGGCTTGTATCACACATGAATAACTTGAGCTCATTGATCTTGCATACCTGTGTGATAATGCACCACCCCTGTATTCTGAGGTGAAATGGATGGTGTTTATAATGCTGCTAGCTGTGTCAAGAATGGTGATTTGAACAATGCAGATGGAGTTGAATTTTATGATATGAACACTATTGTCAACAGGATCTGATCAGATTCTTTAAGCATCAGTTCAAGATGAAGATCAGAAATGATAGAAAGCATTTGTTTTTGACAGATTTCAGCAAAAGGTGGGTGAAAGTAACAAGCTTGGTTCATATGAATGAGGCTAACAATTTTCTGTTTTAAGTCCCCTTGGTCACAATGGGGTGGTTTCCTGTAGAACCCTCCACTGATTAAGATAGGCTCTCTTTGTGTACCCAGTTTCCAGCCTGTTCTTGGCTTCCTCTTTTGTTATGATCCAAGTCGGGATTCCTAACCTTCCCAGTTTGGTTTTGGCCTCCTTTTTCATCACAACTGGGTCAGTGTTTGATTTTCCTGCCAGTATGCCAGTATTTATTTTATTCTTCCTTCTCCATTAGTGAGTGAGCTTCTTGATTCTGTCTAAAGACAGAATACAATGGCCACTCTTATTTTTGACAGATAGACAAGGTCCTACTAACATCTGTTATTTTTAGTTTGTGTGCTTTTTATTATTTTTAGGGTTCATTCCCTCTTCCTCATTTCATACCATCACTATATTTTTATATATATTTTTATATATATTTGTACATAAAGAATTTTTTGTCATTGGGTGTTTTGTAGGCTCCCTGTGTGTGGGAGTATTGTGGCATATGTAGAAGTGAATGGTGACTGATGGATTCTTGTGGTGAGTGAGTAAACTGTAATGTATGGATGGGTTGTGAATCTGATTATCTAGGTATAGGATAGTTAGTGTTGACCAGTCTCAACCCATTCCTCCCTTTTTGGCCTTGTGCCACAATTATTGTATTTTTGCAATAATAAATAACGAGTTCAATCATCACTGAGTACCCCAATACTTTAAGCTATGTACTACATCTAAGCTATGCTTAATAAATCGCCATTTTTTTGTTTGGTGAATCCTTGTTGGTCTGTTAACAGAGTTGTCTTAATTTACATTTTGGGGCATAGTAATTGTGAGTTCAATCCCCAGGCCAGGTAGTGCAGACCGAAACTCTGTGGAAAGAGAGTGAGCAATAACTGAGCAGTATTAAAGAAGAACAAAACAAGACATCTCTAGAAATGGTCACCAGAACAAGAACAATCTATTCCTGAAGATTAATTAAAAGATTCAGTTTGAAATTACCTGAAATTTATCTGAATCAACTGACACCTGGAAAAGGCCAGATGTCGCAACAGTTGACATGTTGCAATGATTCGTGCAGTATTATGAATGTTAGTAATATTTCTTTAAATTTAATATTTCAGTCTAGATATTTATGTTTACATATAAGCTAGAAATGCAAATTTATTTCTAGAATTTTGTAATTCTATTTTTTGTCAAATCTTTTAATTGATTTAGAACTTATTCTTCCAAAATTTGGTTAGTCTAGTGGTGGTAGGGGATAATCTCTCTTTCTACATTTCAAATTCAATGATGGCAGGTGTTGCTGTCATGTTGGCTGACCAACATTGATGCTAGCAGTCCAAGTAGAAATCATCACCTGAGGTTTATCACCAGTGCTAGTGCAGCAGACTCTTTGAATTTGGTTTTTGCTGCAACATTCAAATTATCTTAAAATATCTTCTGCCATTTTGAACAACTTAGTCATAATCTCCTCCAAATGTTAGTGAAACTGTTGCATGCTTTGTGGCTGGATTTTAACACCTGATTAGTCTATTACTAAAGGATATTTTTAGATTAATAGACATGATTAGTCTATTACTAGAGGACATGATTAGATTAAAAAATATTAGTCTTTTATTCAGTGCTACTTATTGTTAGTTTAAATCAGGAAATATTTATAACCTATAGTTCTAACATGTAGTCTGTATATTTATTACTCAAAATGTGATAATATTGAGAATTAAAAAAAAAGTATCTGTCTGTATTACTGAGATAAAGTATTATGTACACTATTTACATTATTCGGACTATTGTTCTCATCTTTGTTGACATATTTATCACAATGTTTCAGCCATTGTATGCTCCGGACTTCTTCAGGTAGTTGGAATGTTGAACTGAACCCTTTATTCCGCTCACTAGTGTAGACTGTTCTAGTTGCACGTGCCATGTCTAATGGATGTCAGTTATCAGTTATCTCCTGTTAATTCACCTCTCCAAGTTCTCCACTGCCTTAACCAGGTATTGAACTAACACTGTCACTGGATCTAAGCAACGCCTTTATCCACTGTACATGTGTCGTTAAGCAAGCGAAATAAAGGGTTCAGCTCAACATTCCAACCACCTGAAGAAGTCCGGAGCGTAAAATGACCGAAACATAGTGATAAATATGGTAACAAAGATGAGAACAATAGTCCAAATAATGTAAATAGTGTAAAAAAAAGATTAAAAAATATTAGTCTTTTATTTAGTTTTACTTACTATTAGTCTAAATCAAGAAATATTTATAACCTATGGTTCTAATATGTAGTCTGTCTATTTATTGCCCCAAAAGTGATAATATTGAGAATGCTGATAACTTTAATATCTATAAATTTTAAATTAATTTTTTTTTCTGGGAGGAAAATATTTTGGCTCATTTTTAAAAATATTTTATGTCTTTTGAATTAATAATAATGTAACTTCTTTTGGAAAACATTTCAATTAATTTTTTTTTCTGTGGCGTATGGCTTACAGTTTAAATTTAATGTTAAACTGGAAGCTTTGAATTCAATTTTATGAAAATAGTAATCCATTTTCTTTAAGTATATAAATCTAAAGATTAAAATTTTTTTTTTCTGCAACTATGAACTCAATCTGAGGTGTAAAAAACTCTATCTCTAAAACCCTAGCTCTAACTTGAACCATAACATTAGCTTATTAAGTTGATAACTTTAATTTTTTAAAGTTTCCGTATTTTAAAATACCAACTTATTTGTAAAAAGGTAAACAGAAAATCAGTCCAGGTTAGTGCCCAATTTACACTTTAAGTTGAATGTCAGACGTTTTAGTATTTAATTTGGACATGTTAGGGTTGATTTTATGACTTAGACTAGAGAGCTACTTTTTACTCAGTATAATTTAAAATTTATTTTCCAGAGAATATAAGGAATGCCATACATATGATTTTCATAAAAATTATGGCAAACTACATTTGGGAAACATCTTTTGGGGATTAAAATAATTTCAGTTTAATGAAATTAAATCTTCATCTATTTTTTTTTAAAATATAATTTGCTGTTTAGTTTATTTGTATAAAAAAAAAAAATCAATCTATAAATGGTTTCATCCTCTTTTTTTTTTTAATCTATTTATGAATTTATATACACACACGCCTTAAAAATACTACATAAATTAAATATAATTCTTTAAAAAATACCTCAATTTACCTCTTTCTATTAATCAGTTGGGTTGGGCTATTCAATTTGCCTGTTACTTATGTTTGCCTACATAAGGTCACACACACACACGCACACGCACCAAAACCAAAAAAGCGAAATTAGTCAGGAAAAAAAAAAAGGTGAATAATAACTAATAAGGCATAAAAAAAACTATAAAAAATAAAGACCTAGAGTAGAAAGAAAATATCCATCCATTCCACCATCCAAATCCAAATCTAAAGTTTATTGTCCATAAAATTTTGTAGCTTTTTGTTTTTAGAAAGTGTTGTAAGTTGAATTTTTACAGCTGGTGAGGTCAGCGCGGAAAGAGAAGGAGAAAGAAATAAAAAACGAAGGAAATGATAGGTAAATGATGAAACAAACACACGTTTTATGCTTGATAGGTAAAAGTTAAACAAGAAAATATGACTGACATCTTAAATCTAAACTATTCAGATGTTTTTATTTAGCATTTCCTTTCGTACTGAGGAAATCAACAGGCCACTTCGTACATTTTGTCTGCTCTTCATAAAGGTAAGAGAAAGAAAAATTTTGTAAAGATTATCTTTAAGTTTTATTTTAGTTGGTTTATGTTCCAGTGAGAGTAGAGTAGACAGACAATGAATGAATGATCGATCGAAAAAGAATAAAGAAAGATGTGTAGATAGGAATAGACATAGATGAGGGTTAAAACACAAAACAGGCTAATCAAGTTTATGACTAGATTGCAATAAATAGAAATAATTAAAATGAATTTTTTTTTATACTTAATCCTTTCTTCTCTATCTTTCCCTCTTTTTTTCTCCCTCTAAAACGCAGACCAATTAAAAACATATAAAATAAAATTTTAGAAACTAATAAAAAGTACTTACGAAAAACTTAGCAATAGCATTCACGATAAAAACAACAGACTCTACCTAAATAAAAATAAAATACATTTTTAAAAGCACAATAATAGTTTCTTTTTTGACTTTGAGTCTCTTTTTCCATCTTCCATTTTTATACTTACAATAGAGTACACAGTTTTGAAATGCCATAAGCTATAAGAAGACTCACGCAAAAATATGAATATTGCTAGTTTTTAAAAATGTAAAAGTTTTTGAGATCCTAAAACAAATTCCTGAATCACTTTCGGACCCCCCAGCCTGGGGCTCTAGTTGTTTTGTCAGGTTCTCATCGGCCTTGCTTGAATAAAAAAACAAGTAAAGAATAAGTTGGTTGTTTTACTTTTTTAGTTTTTAAAAACTAAAAAGTATACCTAAGGAGGAAGTTAAAAAAAAAAAACAAACTCTAAAGCAAAAGAGAAATAATAATAATAACTGATTTTAATTTTAAGGCTAAAAGTTAAAATAAGAACAAAAATAAAAGTCATTCCTTATGAAATTGTTCTACATTTTTTTTAACTTTATTGCTGTTAAATTTTTATTTAAGATTTCATTTTTTTAAATTCTCTAACACGATTGTTTTGTTATTGTGGCACGACTAATTCGACTTATCGTATCTACAACAGTTTTTTTTTATGCATTTTATTTTTTACCATTTTTGCACAAAAACGTATTTTTGCTTTGATTTTTTTTTTTTTTGAAAAAAAAAAATACTCAGATTTAAACTTTTGCATTTTTCCGTCTCATTAAAAGTTCTAAAACTGATAATTTAAAATTCACATAAAAGAGAAAAAAACAAAAAACAAACTGTACGACTTTTGCACTAAAACAATGGATTAAAGATTCATTTGCCTCCACAAATTCAATTTTAATTTGGCACAAAAATGTTTTTAAAGATAACTTCAGTCACTGTCGTGTTATCTGTAAAAAAAAAAAATGTGAAATTTTAAATCTTTGTTTCATTTCTTGCCTTTTATTTTTTTTAAATGATGTTAGCAATTTGTACTGTCTGCAATTAGTAGTCAATGTCTTAAAAATAATACTTACAATACAACAATCACATTTTATTTTTAAAAAGCCATGATTTTAAAAAAGTTAGTTTACTTCACACAAAAAAAATAGTGTTTTTTTTTTATAACAATGTGTAACCGGAAATAAACAAACACTCGCATTTGTAAAGTTTCAAACTAAAGAGAATTTTTTTTTACTTTTATTTAGTTACTTTTAGTTTTAGAGTAGTTTTACCACACAAAAAGTATGGAAATAAAGTTGAAAATTAGTCATTTTGTAATGATTACTGGATGATGAAATAAAATCTTCTTAAATAATACGGATAAACTTGATATGAAGTTATGAACCCTTTTTCAAATAGAATTTATTTTTATTTTTTTTAGGTAGAACTTGTTTTGATGATGTTGGTTAACTTGTTGCGAAATCAAGATGACTTTCACTTTCATTTAAAATAAAAAAGGGAGACGTGTTTTGAAAATAAAACTAGAATTGAAGACCTGACACTTGATTTAAAAACGAAAAGAACTTCGATTAAGATAAGAATTATTATTTTCTTCAGCTTTGCAATGAGAACAAGTTATTTTAAAAAAGATTTTCCTATTGAAAATGTTTTTTTAACCTTTAAAAGACAAGCTCAAACCACTGAGTGAAATAAAAATATTCCCAACTTGTTGTACCTAAAGTTAAAGTATTTTTGTTTGACGAATCGAAATAATAGTCAGCATAATAAAGTCAGTTACTGTGTACACCAACCAATGTAACTGACTTTATATATATATATTATATGGTTGCAGTTGAGTATAATAAAAATTAATAACGGCACAGAGATAGCATATATGTACATATCATTATTTAGATTATGTCACCGATTACACATGAGAAAACGAACTGATAATGACGATGACGAGTTGTAAAGCGTACATTAGTCCTTAGAGGCAGTGGACCACTCACGTGACTATCATGTCTGAGTACTTCGTTAAAGTGTTTCCGATTTTGAAAATCGTGTGCGTGTGTTAAAGATTTAAACACATAGTGAACTATCATGGAAAATCTCGGTTTACGAACTAGATTTGTAAGTTTAAAAATAAAGTAAGGTGGGGATACGAACGCTCAAAATTCTATTTCTTGTGAGCTTTTGCGCATTTTTTTTTTTTGTATGAATGGATATGTAACTTAACTTAAATGGTTTTTTACTTTACAAAGTTGATAACATGAAAGTTTTAAAACTGCTTGTAAAGATAGGATCATTAAAAAAGATCTGATCATAAGGTAAGCGTAAAAGTAAGAGTAAGAAGAACTACTAAGAAGACGTTTTGTCAAACAACTCTCTACTCTAGAGAGTCTCTCTGTACCTTTTCGACTTTCAAATTTACAAGGAGAAAACTTAGTGCGTTATATATTTATCAGCAGTTAATTTAATCAAGTAACACGGAATTCTAGCAAAAGTACCTTATTTATTTATTTTTTATGTACAAAAACACTTGATTTATTTTTGTTTTCAATCTATTAAGCACGATTAAGGCAGGTAACCTTTATTGGGAGCTTCCTCACGTGACTGTCACGTGTCTTGCAAAATTCTGCAAAGCCCCGGATGCGTTGCGTCAGAAAGGAAGAGAAAGAAAAGTGAAAGAGAGAAGATCATTAAAAAATAGGGAGGAGGTGGGAAAGAAAGGAAAGAAGAGAAAAAACAACAACAACACCAACAACAACAACAAAACAAACACGAAACACAACATTAACAAACAACTTTAAACTCAGCTAAATCAAAACAACACATTCAAATGCCCACAATTACACATAACTTACACCAATACATACTGATATTCAGTTGGGAAGTATAGGAGTAAAAGTGAGATATAGAAGGAAGAAGAGAGATAAAAAAAAAATAAGACTAAGAGTGATAGTAAGGAACCAACCAAACCTTTACTCATCTTGAAGAGCACGATATAAAAAAAAAATCGCAGATACGCACACACCCATAAACAAAACAAAAACAGAAGAGTGACTTTTTCTTTCTTTCTTTTTTTTTTCTCTCTTTTTTTTTTTTTTAATTTTTTTTTTTTTCTTCTTCCTTCTCTCTCCAAATTATTTCGCTACAGATTACGCACAGAAATACCTTGGAGAGGGTTCCATAGATATGGCTACGCCGGCAAGGAGACGTTTAATGAGAGATTTTATGAGGTATGTATTACGCTACTGGTAAAAAGCTATTATTTCTCTGTGCAGTATCTATAAATTCTGAATATAGTAACATACAATCTATTTATGTTGCCACATGAACTTGTTTTTTTTCTATTTCTGTGGGGGTAAAGTTGTGTTCTTTTTCAATATGGCTTCTTTTTTAGAAGAATGGATTTCTTTGTAAATACCATATTTCAAATCTTTATTATTGTAATGATCATTTATTATTTCAAATGTCCTCATTTCATGATTGTTTTAGTTTCAGTAATATCTAATATTTGCCTCCTTTTTTAACTATAAGGTCAAACTAGCTTCCAGTGTTCCTTTTAGGACACGGGTGCATGTTCTATACAATAGTCAGTTATTGGACAGGTACCAATAGCCGTCTAATCTTAATAACAAATATACTAAAATTAACTTTAAAAATTAGTTAAAATTTCTCTAAAATTATGTACCTTTTGTGTATTTGTTTTATTCAGTATTATAGTCTCTTAATTTTGCTTATAAAATGAAAAAAAAAACAGTTTCTTGTTACAAAATCTACAAGATTTTTTTAAAATTCTGAATGAAATTACTAACAATGACTGATTTAAGTGGTTACTATATTGTACATCTGCATACAAAGATATATTGTCTGATCGATGACTTAACCTCAGATGTTTAATAAAAATAAATGTGAACTCTTCGTGTATGTTACTAATTTTGACTTTTATATTTCTTTTTAGCTAGTATAAAACTGTTTTTTTTTTAATTTGAAGGAACAGTTAAAAAAAACAAAAACTGGTTCCTCCTGTCTGTTTTGGATTTTTTTTTTCTCAAACTAAAAAAAAAAACCAAAAAACTGCGCTTTATTTTTTTCTGTTTTCACAGATCCTCTCAATGCTAGAACTATTTATAAACATTTTCCAGAGTTTACTTTAACAAAATTAAAAATTTTACATCTATAAAGTAAAGTCCAGCTCATAAAACAACTTTAAAAAAAATAGCAAACTGTTTCATTTAATGAGTCAACACTACAGTAACACTACACACCTCCAAAAAGCTAGTCAGCCTTTATTTTATTATTTTTTTAAACAAATAACATTCTTCATTTTCTAAACTTATAGAAAAGTGTAATAAAATTTTTTTACAAACCACAAACTTTTTGTATAAAAACTAAACATCCGTGTACTTTTGTTTTTTTCTCTTTTTTTTACTAAAAGTAAAATTTAGTTTTACTCTTTTAGTCTTTTATTTTGCATACGTGTAAAACTTATTACTAATTTTCTAGCAGGTTAGGCTGTGAAAAATTTTTTGAATTTTGATAAAACAAAGGAATTTTTTGTTAACTTTTTAATTCATACTTTAATTATTACAGAGACCCACCCCTACACACACACACACTTTAGGTCTCTCTAAGACAATATTGTTAATGTTACATCATCTCTTTTATTAGAAAACTAAAAAATACACGTAAAAGTAAAGCTACCAAAATAAAAGTTCTGAAACTTATTTTAATTTTGGTAGATAATTTTAGTTTACTATGCTTCATAATTTTTTTTCTTTGTTACAAAAAAAGTCTACAATAATACATTATCATTACAATGTGACTAATCTTCCTTCTAAAATAAATTACTTTTTTTGTTTGTTACTGAAATTATTTATGATGCTCATCGATTTACACTTTTTTTTATAAAACTTATCTTTTTTTTTCTTCGTTAAACGTAGCCTCTCTAAAATGATAGGTAAAAAAAAGTTACTACTCAATGAACTTTATTTGATTAAAAAAAGATTAAAAAAAATACCTGACCTAGTCAAGATCGAATAATGTTTTTAATATCAACATAAATTGTTTCTAAATGAAATTTGAAACTTAACTTCAAAATTGACTTTTTTTTCTTTCGTAGACTACAAAAAAAGTAATTATTTGAATTTAAAGTAAAAATAACATAAACTTAATTTTTTACAAATTGTAGTGTCGATTTTAAAAAAATCAACTAAACGTATTTAAATTTAATTTATCTTTAACATTTAATTTTCTTGGTAATTTAAAAAAAAAGAGTCTTTGCAGTAGTAATAATACGTGTAAAAGAATTCACTTTCGCAATAACCAAAATAACGGAAGTACTGTATCTTCCTGTCGTTTGTCTGGTGGTGTGTTAATTTACCTGCTCCTCTAACTAAAAACACCTACACGTGTGATTAATTTTAATGCTTAGCTTGCAAGAAGATGGAAACTTGCAGGTGTCTGTATCGCAAGACCTTTTCTTTACATTTTACACAGTGTATGTTTGAATAGAAATCTCAAGATATAGATAAAATAATTGGTTAAAAGTTCTTCCTTGTAAAGCGCTGGAAACTTTAACCAAGGTGGTCATTTTATTCAAGATGACTTTAAGGTCAGTTATGAATGGCAGTGATAGGATTTTCTCTTACGATATTTATTAGATCTCGTATTTACAACCATGAATAATCATTATTTTCTTGAGTTTTTAGCATATTTTTATTCTTGTAGTTTAGAAATGAAATACATTTATCAGTCACTTCTGTGTTGTCTTGCTAGCATTAAAAAGCATTCGCGTGAGCGTAGTTAAATCACGTGATCGTTCTTTCATCAAGCGTACTGTAAACAGTTGTTCATTATTTTTTTTAATATTTTTTCTGTTTAGTTTGTCACTTTAAAAAAAATTCTGGCATTTTATATTTTTCTTTTTTTTTTTTTTTTAAAAAAAAAAAAAAAAAGCAGCTCGGTCAAACTCAAAAATAAACATTGTAAGAAACTTCCTTAGATTGGTAAAGAAGTCTTTTACAAATCTTACCACTTCTTTAAAGGTCAGTGATTAACGTTACATTTGGTAAAAAAAAAAAAAAAAATCAACCGACAATGTCAATTGAATTGATTATGCTACGCTACGCTCTTTCAATAAAAAAAAACTCAAAAATATTGTATTAAAAAGCAAAAAACGTTTTTCTTTTATTTCCATAGTGAAATAAAAAAAAATAAAATGTTCTTTAGAGAAGTTGACTTAAAAACGACACAAAATATAAATAAAAAAAATTCATCAAATTCAAAAGCATTTTTTTTTAAAGTACACTGTAGTGTACAGTGTACACTGTGTGTGTACAGTGTGTGTATATAAAAAGAAAAAGATGAACTCATTATTACACAAACAACTGTTATACAAAATTTTGAAATTGGAATGATTGCTGCTTCAAGAATATCAAAAAAATGAATAAAACTTTATATACCCACAAAAATGCGGTCTTAATTTTAATAAGTTGATTGCATAAGTTGCCATTTATTTTTTTAACATCAGAAACGACGTTAATTTACAATAGGAAATTTATTAATTTAACTTATGGTTGGGGATGTTGTAATTAATTAGTATATAAAGTGTTTTTCTTTGAAATAATTATTGAAAATTTAATTCTTAAATTTTACCAGATAGGTCCTAATTTACGATAAACTTTGTATCACTAATTAAAACATTTTCGATAATGAAAGCAAAAAACTAAAAAGCTATATATCCAGTTTTAAAAATTTACTATTAGTATTATCCAATTTTAAATGATATTTCCACTACTTATGTATTTAATAGATAAAAATAAATTGTATGTCGATCAGGTCATTATTTTAGAAAACTTTGGAAATATTTTAGGAGGCTTATTCATAATCTTTTTAGTATTTAGTTATAAATATTTTTGATATTTCATTCACTTTTTTCACTAATAAAAAATGTCAACAACCATGAACAATTGAATATAATAAAAATTAATCTTGAACATTAAAAAAAAAAAATTAGAAGTTGCTTGCATAATTTAATGTTTTTTTTTTTTTTTTTAAATCTCTTCATCCCAAGCAAAGAATTAAGCCACTAAAATACAAGAGGTTACTGAATGTGAAAGAATGAGAAAAATAAAAACACTAAGACACAAAAGGGGTTACTTAGTATGAGAGAATATGAGCAAAAACTTGTTAAGGAGAGAGCAATAAAACAAGACAAAAGATAACATTTAGATTTTTGAAGATCAAAGTTGACGGGAAAGCAAGAAGCTGGAAGAGAATCCAGAAGTGAGAAGTGTGAGAGAAGAAACTGTTAGCATAGAACTTACTGTTACATTAGGTAACTCCATGAGATTGCGAAAAAAAGAGCATAGCATGATGAAAAAGATGCCAAACTTGAGGAAAACAAAATTTTATTGTCTAAATGTTTGTTATTATTAAGAGGAAAGACTAAAGTTTTTTAATTATTTTAAAAAATGTTTCCTTTTTAGAATATTCTAAATTCTGATCAAAAAAAAAAAAAACCCTTTGTATTACCAGAACTAGTAAAATAACATACAATTTTTAGCACGGTTTTTTGTTTGACAGACATTAATTGTCGGATGTTAATGAAACTTACAGAATCTATTCACAGATGATGTAAATTATTATAAATGTTTTTTCTTTATTAAAGTCATGGCAGAAATACATTTTTTTTTAATATTTATTACCCCCCCACCACCATAACTAATTTTATGAAAACTCTAGAAATTTGATTGAATACAGTTTAGTGATTACAATAGTTAAAAGCACAAGGCTTTGAGGAATGCAAATCATGTCTTTTTTTTTTTTTTTTTTTTTTTTGTGACAATATTTTCTGAAAGCAAAAAAAATTTTTGATGAAAAATGAATTTTTAATACAATTATTTATTTCTTTAATTATTTTAGATTTTTACATTTAAATTGTTAAAATATTATAAAATTAGTTGAAAGCTACATACACTTTTTAAAAGTCCTTATGAGATATATCATTTTCTAGCACATCCTAAATTGTTTAATTTCGACCAATCAGAAGACCCACAGTAATTAAGAAATGTAATTTTGTGTTCATAAAAAATCGCTAAAATGGCTGTAATTAAAAAGTACGGAAGGTCACAAGCAATAAAACATCACATGGCTTGAGTGTAAGCATTCTCTGCTGAACGTCCATTTCATTATTGCAAATTCTTTGTGCAAAACACATGTTGATCATTTTGAATTAGTTTTTTTACTAATTAAAAAAATTGGAACACCATCCTAAGCCATTTTCAGCAGAAACATTACATTTTTAAAAGTACCATTTATTTCATTTACATATTTTATTGCAATTTCAATTTTGTGAAGTTGTTTTACAGTTTTCAGTGAGTGGTCTTATATCAATTTTATGAAATTTGATCTCACTCTCAACAGTCTTATTTTAATTTCTTTATAATTTATTTTCCATAAAGTATCGGAAAGGTGAAAGTTAAGTACAGAAATAAAAATGGAGCGCTGAAATTTTTCCTTAAAAATAATGAGGTAAATAATTTGTTAACTTACATCTAAATAATTTCACTTCTGTAGAATAAATTATCCTCACGTAAGCTATAAATATGTCATGAAAATGTCTTTTGTCACCTGTCAAGTGACACGAAAGGTTATGACCTCCTTTGTTTTATTTTCAAACTACATCATTTTGGCACAGAAGCTAAGATTGTTTCAAAATATTTTAAATAAACATAATTTCTGATTTTCTTAAAATAAGTTTTAAAAAAATTCTAATTGATTTTTTTTAAAAATTTCAAACAGATATAAAGTTTGTTTGTTTTTTTTTTTTTTTTTTTTTTTTTATTTATAAAATGGAAAAAAGTGGTAGACATGATTGATTATCTGTCAATTTTTCTGACTCAAAAAAAAAAAAAAAAAAGATTTTTAACAAATTTTGAATGTGCTAGGAATGATTAAAAAAAGTAAAAAAAAAAAATAAAATAAAATAAAATAATACCCCCAAAATACTTTGATCTTTCCTTTTAACAATAATAAACATTTAGACGATAAAGTTTTTTTTTTTTTTTTCTTTTGTCTTTTTTGTCATGCTATGCTCTTTTTAGTGATCTCATAGAGGTACCTATGTTACATCTAGCCATTTCAACTGTATAATGAAACCTACTTGTCAGTCTAGTACTTCGCTTATATTTGTAAATTTGAGGTACCAAAGAAGGGACCTTATCAGAACAATTACCATAAAAGTATTTATAGAAAAGGCACATGAGGGAGGGGACAGTCTACCTGGATTTTAGGTGGGACAATAAAATACAAGTTTCGTGTCCACAAATACAATACAAAATTATAAACTAGTAAAATTTTTAAAGAGGAAAGATTTTAATGTTATGAAATAAAACCATGTATTTTATTTTAAAAAAATACACACATAAATAGGAACTTTTATTTTAATGTTTCTATTCAACTATTTGTGCAGCTTATTTAGTAAAATACTAGTGCTGTACTATTATGTTTACACACACATACATGCTGTGACAGTGTTTCACAGCACACTTAAAAGGATTATGTAGCTTAGCAGTTGTGAAACACTGGGTTGGGTATCTGCCAATGAAGAGGGATGGAAAACTTTGCAGCACCAGAATCAAACACTGGATCTCTATGAACAGAGCATGAACAAGACTTCCACATGGGAACACAAATAAGGATGAATGAATTTGAAATGATGCTGGGTAACACAAACAAAAATCTTTGGCAATGTATGGTCAACATGATGTACTGCCAAGCTATCCTTATTCCCTTTGCATAACTAACACTGATCAGCTCACTGTCCCAACTGATTAGGAAGCTGTTAAACAGTCTTTCTTAACCAGATGTTCCAGGGTTCACACTGGCATAACAGCCATTTGCTGTCTTTCTACAAATACAGCACACTAAACATAGTCTCTTTGACCAACAGGGGCAGGTACCGTTGTCAGTAGTGATTGGCTGGTCCTGTATTTTATTTCCACTACATTGGAAACTAAGTAATATATTTAGAGATAAGAAAATATTAGCAATAAAGAGAGGTGTTCTGGGTAATATCTAATTTCATATATGGAAATATCCTCACATATGAAAACATGAAGTGCTAGATTTAGCTGTAGGCAGTGTCATGGACAGAGCAAGTGAGTAATGAAGACAATTTAAGGATATTGGAACTACAAGGAAACTGATACTTATAATCAGGAAGATGGCTGAAATTTCTGGGAACCTGATGAGGAAAAAGGATATACTGAGAATAAAAGGAGCAAGGGAAAACAAGGAGTAACCTATTTAACAGATCAAGGACAAATAGAAAAGGTAAAAATTTACTTAAAGCAACAAAAAACTTGTGGAGAACCATGAGAATCCATATCCTGAAAAGACATAGCACATAAAAAAACATTGTTATAGGCAAACTAACCTATTACTTTTTTTTTCTTTTTTTAAATCTTGTTTAAAATCTAAGTATAATTTAATAAATTACTTGTTAGACTTTAAACAATGTGCTTACAATGTCCAACCTCCTGGTCTTGCAAGCCATTTAAGTTTCTTCTTCACAAAGTGCTCATCATTGGCTAAGTTTAGTAAATATCTGTGGATGCTAAACAGTAAAGTTAGCAAACTCATGATCTATTTACTCATTTATTTTTCCATTATAAGCTTGTGTCTATAAGATTGGCATCACCAAAACAATATGTACAATACTAATGTTATAGAAATTGCTTTAATAAAATGAACTCTACACAATTCTTAAATATCATTTTGATTTATTGAGAGAAAAAAAATCTAATAGCATCAAAAATATTAGTACCAGGTGTTCATTTATTGAACTACAATTATTTTATTTTTACTCTAAAATCTGGGAAAGTTTATTCTTGCAGAAAAATGGTGTCAAAACGATGGTTGTTCCCTTTTAATACTGCTTTTATTGTATACACCTTTGACTTGCTTGGCAATGTTTATTTAAATTTTCTTTTTTTTATAGTGCATTGATATTTTCATAAAATTATGAATAGAAATAATGTTTTCATAGTTATTTATAATAAATATTGCATTGTAGTTGGTTTATATTTTTGTAAATTTTTTTTTATAAGTTTTTGAATAAAATTTTTTTTTTTTTTTTTTTTCCAAATTTATTTCTTCAGGAAATGGTAAATAATAAATATTGTATTGTATTAGTAAATAATAAATATTGTATGGTTGATAAATTTTTGTCATCTTGAAAATAAATATTGCCAAGGGAGTCAATAGTTTTGTCAAAGGAATAACTGTCCTTTTGGCACGTTTTTTTGCAGTCGTGAAAGTTAAACATTGCCAAAAATTTTATAGGTTCTGAAAAAAAACTTTTCTTTAATAAGTACTAAATTCCAACTTTTCTTGACTCGAAAAAATTGATCTACAGGAATGTGCAAAATATGATTGAAATTTGCATTTAGCAAATTAATTTTAGCAATTATTCCTTCTTTTTGTATTGAGAATAAGATTTTATTTCTACAAATCAAATGTCAACAAAAAATTAGCATTATATGACACCAAGACGAACTGACGTCTTTTATTTTATTTTATTTTATCTGTTTATTATTATTACTATTATTACATGTGTATTGGGTCAAATAATCACCTGCAAAGTTTAATGTTAATTTCTATTTGAAATTAGATTTTTGCTTTTTTTATTTCCTGTGATTTGTCCTCATTTGATTTCTTATTAATCATGTACCAGTGGTGTTGAAAAGTTACTAAACCAAACTGCTTTCCAAAATCAGTGTTTCAATGATCAAACATCAGAATACTAATTTTAAAGAAGTGAATTAAACTGAGCACTTTTCAGCACCCCTTTCACATACTCTGGCCTTCATGTAAATTTTTAGGAATTTTAAACAGAACTCTTTATTTTTACCTGCATCTGAGGGTATATAGCTTTTACTTGTTTCTGAACTTATAAGGGCTATGATTTTATTCTATATAATCCCCAATCTTCTCAAAATTGTTTTGCCGTTGCCTGAAGGAGAGGTTTTCCGAGATCTATGGAAGATGTCAGCTGTATACCCTGTTTACTAAAATATGGGTGACTTCTGATTCCCATCACAATACCAGCCTCTTCAGTGTCATCAATAAAATTTTTGAGGTGATCTTCAAGTATATTGTCAATCATCTCAAAAAGATTTTGTTCCTCCAGTAAAATGCTTGATAATAAATCCATCAAAAGTGATAGTCTTCTTGAAGACTTTTGAAAAGGTGTGGCATAAGGTGCTGCTACATAAACTCTCCAACTATGAAATTTCTGAGTCTGTCTATATTTCTGAGATGAGGTATTATGTACAGTATTTACATTATGCGAACTATTGTCCTCATATTTTGTCGCCATATTTATCACAACGCTCCGGCCTTCTTCAGGTGGTTGGAATTTTGAACTGAACCCTTTATTTAGTTTTTATGGGGTAGACTGTTCTAGTTCCACGTACCATGTTTGATGGATGTCAGTTATCAGTTATCTCCTGCTAATTTTCCCTCTGAAAGTTCTCCACTGCCTTAACCGGGTATTGAACTCACACTGGATCTAACCAACGCCTTTATCCACTGTGCCATGTGTCCTTGAGGACATCTGGGTATGAATTTCTGGGTATTATAAACCTAATGTTTTCAGCAACCATTTTTACCAGTGTTCATATTGCAATTTTGCTGTTATCATTGCATGTTTTTACCAAAGCTCATATTGCAACTTTGTTATCATTGCTTTTCTCTGGCACTCCTGGTTCCCATATTGTATTTATTTCTATGCTTGGTCGGCTCAGGAGATTTTTGTGGCCTATCATATGTGCTGATTCCTTAAGTTTACGAATTTTCCGATGGTGTTCCCTGTCTATGATCTCAACATGATCCCACAGGTGATGGTAATCTCCCTTCTCTCTCCATATGTGGTCAGCCACGCCTGATTTTTCTACTTCCCCTCGCGTTACCGCTTTCTGGTGTTCTTGAAGCTTTACCTTGAGGGGGCAGCCTGTCTCTCCTTTATATTCCTTTCCGCAGCTGCATGGGATAGCATACACACAGTCTTTAGTCATGTTCTCCTGTATGGGGGGGTCTCACTCGAGAGAGATATCTGCGAAGTGTTGTCAAGCTCTTGAAGGTTGTCCTGATGTTATATGGACTGCAGATCCTTTGTATTTTCTCTGATAACCCCTTCACATAAGGCAGGCAGACTGTTGTTGTCCTCCTCCTCCTCTTGTACCCGCCTATCCCAGTTTTTGGGGGCTACTGCCATGTACCCAGGGTAGTTGTTATGTTGTAGGGTACTACTTATACTGACCAATTCTTTATCTAACATCTCTGGGTCGCCACTTATAAATTTTGCTCGGTTAAGGCAGTGGAGAACTTTCAGAGGGAAAATTAGCAGGAGATAAGTGATAACTGACATCCATCAAACATGGCACGTGGAACTAGAACAGACTACCCCAGTGATCGAAATAAAGGGTTCAGTTCAAAATTCCAACCACTTGAAGAAGGCCGGAGCGTACAACAGCCGAAACGTTGTGATAAATATGACGACAAAGATGAGAACAATAGTCCGCATAATGTAAATACTGTATGAAATTTCTGAAAGTTTTTTCAATTATCAAGTCCTTCCTATTGGATAGGCTCATGAATGTTGCTGTTAGTGGCCAGTCCTTTGAAACACATGAAATCAATGCAAGTGTCTTCCAAAGATCTCTTAGTCTTACTCCTTTTTATGCTTTATATCCACATTCTCACATCATTAGTAAATATATATGCAGTCAATAACCACAATTTATGTATGGGTGCACCTTCACACCTCTTGGTAACTGGTCTATCCTCTGATCTTGCTTGCATAGATCAATGGGAGAGGAACTGACTAATAACATTCAATACCTCCAAAAATCAAGATAGTAATTAACACAGAATGGGCCCTGAGTTTTCTCCAGTCATGAACATTTGAATTCTTAATGAGGCTCTTTGCCTGGAACATCTGTTGGGACTTGAACTTGCTCCAGACCTCAAGTGGAATTTGCTTATCTGATCCATTGATGAAGATGCTGGAAAAATAGTTCGTTCCTTGTACTGTGCCTGCTTCCTCCTGCCAGCTTTATCTTTATAGGAACCAGATCAGACTAAAGATGGAGTATTGCTGCCACATCTGGGCTGGAGCTACCAAATTCCCACTTTCTAGCCTTGACAGAGTACAAAAGTTTTTGCACTATGTTGATAGTTTTTCACCATACAACCCTTTTTCCATGTTGCTATTTTATTGCTATTTTCAAAGCAAATTCTCAGATACACTACATTCCTTACTTCCCTATGTTCAGACTTTCACAGCTAGAGTCCACCATGCCGCTCACACTAAGTCAACTCCTTATTCTTTTCATATCCCATTGAAAAGGAGGACATTCCTCAGGACTGCTACATAGTGGAATAGGCTCCCAAGAGGATGATTCCCCAATCACTACAATCGTAACCTTTTTAAATTTAGGGTCCGCTGTTATCTATCCTACATATCTTCATAATATGCATTTCTTGCTCCTTTCTAATACATCCTTACAACAACCTGATTTAGTAACCGTCTACCTTGAGTGGCTCTTGCATGAACAATAAAAGAAAAAAGACTATTTTGTCAACATTTTTACCTGTCTTGCAATCTACTTGGAACGTAGGGTCCTTAAATCTCATGTTCTGTTCTTTTATAGAATTTTTGCCACGCTTACCCTGTCACATGGTAATGGAAAAACCTGCATTTTTCTAATTCTTAGTCATCTATTTTTACCAAAACTCATATATTAACAACTTGCCAGTGCAGTATAAACAATTGGTTAAAGGGTTAAACTCCTGAATCAAGAAAAAAAAAGATCTTTGAATTTGAAAATTTCAGTTGCAAAAAGCTGCAGTTTTTAGTGTTAAAAATTAAAGGCATGTACGTTAATGTTAAATCAGCTTAATTACTATTCCAAATACATGAAAATATTCTTAACTATTTTACATCTCAAATTTAAAAAAAAAAAAATTGAAAGCAGAAAGTTGTATTAATGAAAATAACTGAATACTTTAGAATTTACCACTTAATCCTTTCTATTTCAATTAAGTCTTTGTGAAGAGTATAAATTATTTTTATAACTTTATAATATTTTTGTATAATATTGAGGATTTGAGTTTGTTATAAAATTATCTATAAGCAGATTTCCATTCTGCCATGAAAATGATGATAAAATATTGAGTAAATTTTACTAAGACAAACATTTCAGCTTTGTTTGCTGCATAGTAGAAACATGTATGCTTAAGGTTGAACTAGTGTTAATTTTGCATTTACTATTAAGTTATTAAATTATCACTTTTTAGGTTAGTTCTTATACCAAAAGAAATATGTTCCTTTTTAATTGATTAAAGAGTTATATTGATCAATAGAAATTTTTTAGCATACAACTTAATTTGGATGATTTTGTGTTGGTCACATTTTGTGACTTATGCACTTTTTTAAGCAATTAAGTAATATTCTAAATTTATAAAAATAAATTATGTATTCATTTCTTATTCATATTTTTTTTCCTTAAAACTGAAGTAATTCCTGCAGACATGCAAATAACAAAAACAAATCATTTTACTTTTGATGCAATTAGATAAATTGTAATTACAAAATCTAAGCAAAATGTTCCTTTTAGTTGTATGTAATCATAACTTAGACATTCAATTTTTTAACTATTATCACACTATTTTGGTTGTTGTGACCTATGACATTCATCAAGTGATTGTCAATCTGGGTAATCTTCAAGGAATTTTAACTTAATTTTAATCTGCACAGGTAGATTGTTTATTGTTCCACTGTCCATGTCTAAGGATATCTAGTCTTGTTCTTATTTAGTACTGCTCTGTTATTGCTTGCCCCATTTCCACTGGGTCTAAGTCTATACTATCCTGCCTAGGGATTGAGTTTACAAACTCTGTTATTATTTATATTAAGACTAATATCCTTATCTTCATTGTTATCATCACAATGCTTTGCCTATTGTGCTCTCCAACCTTCTTCAGGTGTCTATCAATTCAGGTAAACTTTGAACTGAACCCTTTATTTAATCTGCAGGGGTAGATTAAATAAAATGTTCAGCTTGAAATTTCCTTAACGTTTACCCTGATTCAAAATCACCTGATGAATGCCAAACAGTTGAAGTGTTATAACAACAACAAAGATGGGGACAATAGTTCATGTATAAATTATGCAAATAACTCCTCACCTCCAGAAATTCAAAAAGAAATGGAATTTTAGAGCTTATAAGAAAACCTCTTAAACAGCTATAAAGTTATTTTATTATACTTACATAGCTTCACAAAATAAGTTTATATTGTTTACTTTTGCCAAGAGAATTTTGATTTAGGTCTAGTACTATTTATACTAATAAAATAACATTTTCTCCTTTTTTATAAAGGATATTTTTAATTTAGTAGATATCACTGCTTCACTCCTAAAAGATGAAACTTCCTCATCATGCAATGGATGTCAAATATCTTTCACAATCAAACATATTCATGTTGCCATCATGTCATTTAAACCCAAATTTAAAAGCAAACAATACTCTTTCAAAACACAAAACCAAACAATATCCTTTAATTAAAGGAAATTAAACTTTATATTAAAATGTAAAACTATAAAAACTCCCAACAAGACTACATAAAACTTGATATATTTTGAAAACTGAAAAAAAAAAAAATAACCCTTCAGATCTCAAAGTTCCCTACTAAAAGTAACAATGCAAACTTTAATAACCAACTTTTATCAGATACCAGCATCTAAGTGATTAAAAAGAAAAAAAAAAAAGCTTTCACAAACTCGCCTGTATCTAAAACTATCACTGATCTACATATAACATCAGGCCACACCCAAAACAACCTTTATCTGACCGTAAATAATTTTTATAGTGTTTTGAAGCAAAATCAAAACCAAACTGATGACGATATTTCCAGACTAGCAAAACTATTTTTCTCTTCATTTTTAATTTTTTTTATTAGTTTCTATATGATTTCTGAATTTGAGAGTGATCAAATCATGCTGAATCAGATTGGTTCCTCTTGCAAATGTGGCCCAGGTTCAAATCTTACTGGGTTGGGGCACATATTAAGTTTTCATGTATACACGGGCCAGTAGATGAAATAAATGCTGTCTAAAATAAATGAAGCATCTACTCAAATATGGGTATCCACTAAAAATAACGTGTAATTCGCCATGTATAATACGCATTTTTTTCTAGAAAAAAAAAAAGCAAAATTAGGGATATGTATTAAGCACAGCTACAAAAAGTCTTTAAAAAATTGCCATTTCATAGGATGATTTCAGTTGCGAAATGACTACTCACCACAAACATACAACAATTTGACACTAACATTTGGCAATTGCTACTCTATAAGGATGTCAAATGCAATCATATGTACCAAACAATAATTACAAATATAAAATAAGAATTATCATAAAACTAAATTAGAATATTATTATTCTATGTTTAAAGTCATTTTTTTTTATAAGAGTAAGAAACACTGGCCATAATTAAATTAGAGAAGTACAATTTATAGGGTTTGCTTACCAAACAAGGAGTGCATATTATGCATGGGTAGAAGCATTTTCCCACTTTCAGCACAATTTTAGTGGTGTGTATTATAAATGATGTATTATATGCAGGGAATTATGGCATTACTTTAAATGTTCAATCCTCACTAGGTGCCCCATACTTTTGACCTTGTATCACAGCTAAGCTACATTTAGTGAATCCCCCCCCATACACACACACATGGCACGTGTCATCAGTAATTACTCAGGTTGGTAGCTTGTGACCTTTATGCAGTAAATCTATCAAAAAAATATTTTGCATTTTATACACAATCAGAATGACCTTCATAATTTTGTTGGATTAGGTACACACACACACACACACACACATATATATATATATAATATATATATATATATATATATATATATATAGATATAGATATAGATATATATATATATATATATATATATATATATATATATATATATATATATATATATATACATTGAGTTCTACCTGAATTCTATCCTCTCGGAATTTTTTATTCAAAAAATATACGTGTGTATATGCACCTGTGTATTTTGCATGCATATATATATATATATAACCCATGCTTTGCTGTGTGTCAATTTTTTTTTATTTTTTATTTATTTATTTATCACATTATTTGTAGAGAAATATGGTGCATACAATATTACTCAATGATCTTGCTGATGTGACCTCCATCTTCTGGCTCTCTCCTATTTTTGGGATAGGAGTCATTCCCTTGTTTAAATTTAATCTAAATCAAAGGGGGGAAAATTTCAGTGGGGCATGGGGATCCCTTTTTGATCAAAATGAAATATACTTATCTAAGTACCTTGTATAATGTAGTTTCAGAATATATATATATATATATATATATATATATATGGGGATCTATCTATCTCTAGAAATTGGGAAACAGCACACTGGATTGCTTGGCATTAGTGCTAGAAGTTCCAATCTGAGGACAGTGCAGAAGATTCGGAAAGAGTTGAATGAGTCTAATGGTGATTACAAAGGTGTTTGGAGTGATTATTAGTGGTGGCAATATTATGCCTCTATTCATCTTCCAACAGGATCTCACACTCAACATGCAGGCCTACCTAAAGTGCCTTGAGGAGGTAGTGATGCCTTACGTCAAGAGGCTGACTGCTGGAAGACCATATGTCTGGCAACAGGACTCTGCACCATGGTACACAAGTAAGAGAACCCAGTCATGGTTGTATTCACTATTCTCTTGATGGTTCTTGAATGGACTTTGAAGATGAAAGCCAGAGTATGAAATACCATTACGCAAGGCCTGAATGTTCTTTTTCATCTCACCATTGCTCAATTGGGAAGACATGGTGTGGAGCTAACACAAAACTGTTCTGTTTCTAGCTGAAAAACTCAAAGGGTTTTTCAGTGTTTCTTACAACAGATGGTGTCAAGATGGCTAAACATCTTATCTGAAAACCTGGGAAAAAAAAACTCAGTTTAGTGGGTTTTTTTTTTTTTTTTTTTTTTTTGTTTTAATATTATTAAAAAGGATATAAAATTGGAATAGTTTTTCTTTAATATCCTTTTTTTTAAGTCTTGTCCTATTTAGCTAAGCTTTCTTTATAATTGCTTTGCATAATAAAAATAATGTGGACAATTGTTGCATCAATCATCAGAGTTAGGAAAACTTTTACTTAGACTCAAACATAAGCCATGAGCACCAGTAGAAAATGTACAACTAGCAAACATAAAGCACATCAAAAATAAAATAAAAAAAATAAAATAAAATCTTTTTTTGGTAGAAAGCACACTTAACAATGCCATCAGGGATATTTTTAAAGAATTTTTCTGTTTTGGCAATGATTTTGAAAATGTGTATCAGATATAAGAAATTGCTTAGAGTTGCCATTAATATTTTTCTGCAGTTGTCTAAAACAAAGATTTATTGTAATTTTACATTGGGAGCAGAAAATTACAGAATTGGTAATTCCTGGTGGGATTATGGTAAATATTAGGTTGGTGCAAAAATAATGTCGTTTTCTCACATAGTAACATATGTGAGAAAACGACATTATTTTTGCACCAACCTAACAGCAACTTGATACAGTTCTATATTTTTCAGTCTTGTGGAAAATCGTTTGTATTTTTAATTGTAAAAAGATTGGAGCATTGCTAAATGTTTACAGCTATGATAGAATAAATGATAATAATCCTATACATAGACAATCTATTTTAATTTGGTAAAACATTAGCACTTATAAAGAACCCAAGATATTGTCTGGAAAAAACAACTTGCTTTGCATTGAAAGCTTTCTTGGCATTTATAAGCTAAATACTTTGCATGTCCTTATAATCATGTTAGTTAATATAATATCAGAGTGAGATTTTTATTTTGAAAAAAAAAAAACAAAAAAAAAACACCTTCACTCATCTTTTTTATAAGAATAATTATAATTCTGTAATTTATATATTGTTTCTTTATTTCTAATACTGATGCTTAATTTCTTTAAATTTCTTGCATTCAAACTAATGATTTTATTGAAACTTCTCTGGATGCCCCTCTTCTCATAGACAAGTAATTCTTTTGAGATATGAAAAAAATGCTACATTAATTTGGCAATTGAATTTAAATGTTTTCTTTTCCATGTATACTCAATTTTGTTAAATTATTTGCAATTGGTCAATAATTTAATTTTCATATAATTTCTTAGCTAGTGAAGAGATTGTCTGCACAAAATAAAATAGTTCAAGATTACTTTCTGTTCTTTAACTATACATGGTGCAAATGATAGTACTAATTTCTGATTTTCTTGTTTGGTTATCTATTGAATTATTTACTAATATATACTGTACCTCTTTAAAATGGACGAATCCTCAACACGCCTTGGTCTTCAGTTTGAATTTCTATAAAGTAACTGATGTTTTGAGTTTTTTTTTTCTTTTTTTTTCTAGGAAATGAATATATTTATTCATACATTTAATGAAACTATACACATTACAATCCACATAAACCTAGGTAAATCTTTAATAGCTAAAGAAAAATACCCTACAGAATTAAATGACTGTAAGTTTCTACAACTGGATGATCAGTTTGTTCTGAATTTTTACAAATTAGAAATTTTTTATTTTAGATAAATATTGAAATCAAATCTTTGTCAAAAAAATTTTCTTTTTAAGATAAATATTGAAATCTAAACTACCCCTCTCTCTCTCTTTCTCAATAATTCATTTTTTAAGTTTCCAAATCACAATGGATTCATAGATAATATCAATTTATAAGAAAATGTTTTCATAAATGTTTGTCTTCTATGGAGGTGTTATAAATTTGTTCAAATTTCAAAGTAAAATCTTCATAATTTTACATTTAAACTCTTGAATTTTAATGTAAATTTAAAACGATATTGACTTTGATTTCCCAATTTGTTTTATTTTTAAGTGATGTGATATTTTCTTTTTTACAAAGTGCCACTTACTGAGAGAATCTATAGTATTTATTGGTTTATATTTTTTCTTCTATGTACCATGTCTCTTCAAGATGTTGGAGATCATGGCTCTCCACAATTTCCTGTCCTTTATATCTCTTAATAAATTTTGTCTTTTTGCTATCTCTCCGAAACCCTCTTCTGCTATCCGTTTACTTGAGTGCACTAGGTTGGTTATGCCCTGTTTTCCTCTGTCCCTGTTGCCTTCAATATGTCCTGTGAGTGTTAGTTTTGCCTAACTCTCTTTCCATATTATGCACCCTAGAAATTTCAACTCTGATTTTAAATATGTCCTTTTTGTTTTCATTTTCTCTAAAATTTTGTTGTTGCTCACATGTTCAGTCCATAGTAATGAGATTTTAATTTAATTTTTTTTCTAATCATTTCACCCCAAGGAAGCAAAAAAAGCCACTAAGATGGAGGGTTTACTGAGCATGAAAGAATGAGAAAAAAAAGCATGAGAACAATAAAAGAACAGAAATTAAGAAGATAAGATAATGATTGATGTTGCATTTAAATTTTTGAATATCAAAGTTGACGAGGAAGCAAGAAGCTAGAAGAGGTTTCCACAAATATGTGCCAAAAAAAAAAAATTAGCATAATACTTATGATGAAGCCTTGCTGCCAATCTCATACTGTGTTTAAATTTATAAAGTCTAGGTACAAAAGAGGAAATTATTTATAGAAAAGCATAGGAAATATATATATTATGATATTGGAAAGTGACTGAAGCTGAGATGCTATGCCAGGACCAATGATATTGCAGATTCTTCTTTAGATTTTATCAAGAATCTCTAAATATATAGCCGAAGTACTAGACCAGATGTGGCCGCAATATTCAAATCGTGGACAAATGGCAAACTTGTAAATGTATATAAAAGAAAAAAGACAATAGGAAAACTGTAGTCTTAGCCAATGCCTTTTGTCCAATATGGACTTTTTTCAAGGTAAAAAATGAAATTAATTTATCAAAACAAAGTATCGATAAACAACAAAATGTCATTAGCAACTAGAATTTAGAAATGCTATTGTATGTAATCAAATGGTCAAATGAAAAATTTCTATATTCTCTAGTTGCTAATGACATTTTGTTGTTTATTGATACTTTGTTTCAATAAATTTTATTTTTTGCCTTAAAAAAAGTCCATATTGGGTGTAACGTGTTTGCTAAATTTAGTTTTCCTATTTTTTTTTTTTTTTTTTTTTTTTTTTCCCCTTTCTACATTGTCTTTCTCTACAGATTAATTCTGCGATTTTTTTTTTTTTTTTTTTTTTTTTTTTTTTTTTTTATTTATAAATATGTAAGATAGACATTTTTCTTGACAGAATCTATCACCACACAGTGAACAAGCTTTCATAGCATCAGACCACACAATTGATTCAATATATTTTTTCCACTTCATGTCAGCAGAAAACTTTAGTCCAAGAAGGTGCAATAGCTGACTCTCCAGAAGGTTACCATGTCAGGTTACAGTGTTCTCTCAGATGATTTAAAAAAAAGAAAAAAAGCACTTTCATTTTGGATGCATTAAAATTAACAATCCATTCCTTGCCCCAGTTAACAAATTGTAGCTCATTTTTGAGATCAGTTGCCAATTTGACTTTATTGAATGGATCATGACTATTAAGACAGGAGTATATATTTTTCATCAGCATACTGAGTTGAGAACTGATACTATCAGAAAAATCATTGATTAAAATTACAAACAACACAGGTCTGAGGATAGAGCCCTTGGGGAGGTGGACACTTGCATTAATTCAAAACAACTTTCATTTGATGAGGAAGACTGAATCAGTGCAAAAATTCATGGATGTGCAGTAGACTTATAAATATGTAAGATAGATTTTGGCAAAGAAAATTGACTAGCATCAGACCAAGCAATTGATTCAATATAATCTTTCCACTTCATGTCAGCAGAAAAGATTAGCCTAAGTTACTTTTTATTCCTTCTTGGTTCACATAATGGATGAAAAAAGAAGAAATGTTTCTTACAGTTTACAATAATAAGGGAAGCATCAGAAATATTCTTTGCATGTGGTAATTGCTAAAACCTAGTATTTTTCTCTAGATATATCAATGCCCATGTGTGCATCTTAATTGCAGCTGCATGTACTTGAATTTGTGTGTGTGTGTGTGTGTATATATGATGGACTCTGCTGTTGATTTTGATGTAAGAGGATCCAACAACCTTTGTTTGTATTGTATGTGATACTTCAGTCCCACTAGTGACCTGCATAAAAGTCCACATATTGTGCAACAGCAAGGTTCTTGGGACATAGCCACGGGAATATTTGTTGATGCTTTTTGCTGTTGTCCTTTATCTCTTAGCTAGTCAATATGACTGATTTCAAAATTTCTGATACCACTCTGGTATAAGTATCTCCAGTTAACTCTCTCCAGGGTAACTTGCTCAGTTTGTACATTTAACAGCTAAGAAGTTACTCTTTAGTTTGTTTTTATATCAGAGCCCTGGCTGTCCAACATTCCTTTGTCCACTGTCAAACTGGCTATACATGAGGTATTTTGTCATCACTCATCCTTGCATTTTGACCACCCTATTGTCAAAAGTATAGCCACAGATCTCATGGAGACAACTTTTGTAGAAGACATCCAACTGGTTGATATGGGGCAATGATTCTGAGCCATGCAACAGTATGGCCAAATGGCTGCTCTATAAACCCGTATTTTGGTGTCTAATTTGATGACTTCTCTTTCATTCCAAAGGCAATGACAAAACTTCCCAAATGCACTTGTAGCTTTGGCAATCTAATTTGTTATTTTGTCATGGGATGTATTTGCATTCATCTTGCATCATAAATATATAATTGACTTCATACATCAAGTTCTTCCCATCAACCTGTACAGGAGAGTCTGGGAATTGATGAACTGGTGGAGCCTGACATCCTGAACCTGCTTTAGACAAGGAGGTGGTTGGTGGATTACCTGTTTTCATTATGTTGACGGTAAAGCCAAAAGTTTTGCATACAACAGAAGTGGTTGAGGAGTTCTTAGGCTTCCTCAAGGTATGTTACCACAAATGCAGCATGATCAGCTGATCATGAATGATGCTAATTTGAAGAAGTTTTATACCATTGTTCATGTCACTAAAGGCATATCTAAGCATTACTGAGAAGACAAGGGAGAGAAAAGAGGTCATGACACAACTTTACTTCATGTCATTTGTAATATCAAAGGAATCAGAATTCCCCATTGGATACAACCAGCTTTCATCCCCTTGGGAAAGGAGATTATAAAATTCAACTTTTTATATATATATATATATATATATATATATAAGTAAAGGTAATAAATCTGTTGATATATAATCCAAGTGGATCCTAATAATATAAAATATTAAAACTTGAGCTGAATGCATTTATTATTACAGAGCAAATAATGGGCTTATTCAACCCCAGTATAGACTATACGAGGGTTGAATAAGACTGGTGTATCTCATCAGTTGAAATAAGCCTATTTCCCATATGAGATAATTTTGGATTTTATTGTGTAATATATAAAATCTCCAAGCATATTTCCTGGGGGGAATGTAAGGAATTTGTTGTGGTCTGCACTATGGCCTATACAAGTTGAATGGCTTCAAGTGACAATTACAATAGCTAATGAATTACTTGTCAAGTGTTCTTGGAATTAGCTTTACACGGATTATGTAATCTTGCTGACCCCCCCCCCCCCCCCCAACCTCAGCAGAAGACACCCAACACCATTTCAGTACCCATCATCTTGCTGACAGGATGAATTAATAATTTCATGTGGTCTAACTGCTCAAAAGAACTGACCCAGGTCGTGCACAATTAACTGATACAATGCAAACTGTCTCATGCATTCACTGACCTGTTGAGTAACACCAGAAATTTGAAATGTGATTTGATGCAATGCTTTCTTTCATTGGAAATCCTGTTCTTATCTACCACTAATGTCTGAAATGTATATATCATTAGCATAACTTTACTATTTTTATATAATAAAAACCTTAGTGTCCCCTTTCTGTGCCCAGTGTTAAATCTTGTCAATGTCTCATTACACATCCACAATTCAGTTGAATTCATTTCTACAAGAGTGTAATATCTTTTAAGTTTTCAGCACTTAAGTTCAACATTGTTTTAAATCTTATTTTTAATTTATCTTCTTGTACAGAAACTTTATTTTTGTAAATATACCTGTTAGGACTGATTTTCTGTTAACTGAAGTAGCAAACATTTGTGTGAAAAATGCACATTCCATGTGGAGCTTATTTTGCTTTGTTTGAATATTCTATTCATTTTCCATAAAGTTGGACTGGATGGAATTGTGAGTGTTACAATATCAATATATCAGGTCATCCCATAAGTTCTGTCGGAATTTTGAATAAAGAAAACAAGTGACCAAATGTTACATTTAATTACAGATTCAATCAACAATGTATTTTCCCTGATTATCTATGACTTCCTTCCATCTATTAACAAGCTTACTAATTCCATTACTGTAAAATTCTTTTGGCTTTGATTCGAAGAATTCCCAAATGTCAGTTTTAACCTCTTCCTGTGTTACAAAAGCTGTTTCTTCCAAATGATTCTGTAAGCTACAAAACAAATGGTAGTCTGAAGGAGCAAGATCAGGAGAATAAGGTGGATGAGGAATTTTCTCCCAACCAAGTTCTTCGATCTTTTGTGATGTGATTCTTGTTGTGTGGGGTCGCGCATTGTCCTGATGAAACATCACCTTTTTGATTCACTAGAGCAGGTCTTTTTTTCCTCAAAGCTTGGTTCAAACGCTCTAATTGCTGACAGTATATTTGAGCATTAATTGTTGCATTAGGTGGTAAGAATTCAAAGTGGATTATTCCTTGGCAATCCCACCAGATTGAAAGAAGAACCTTTTGCCCATGAAGTTCCCTTTGGCTGCTGAGTTTCCTTTCTTGAACTCATAAAGCATTATGTGCCTCATGATTCTTGGGTACTTCCATGTTAGCAGGGGTTTTAATCAAACAAAATTTAATTTTATTGTTCTCTGAAATAAAATTTCATCAGTTTAAATGCATCTAAACATAAAAATAATGTTCAGCTTCATTAGACATTATAAAATACTCTAACTTTTGTTCATTTTAACAAAAAGTTAAAATTTGGACAGAACTTATGGGATGACCTGGTAGTATCAGACATAATGTTCAATTTTTAAGGTGTGAATTGAATCTTAAACTGGATTCTGTGCCTCTTTACATGAGTATGGCTGCATAAAGACAGCAAAATCCACCAGGAGTTAAAACAAAAACAGTATAAGAATAATTAAATGCCAAATCATTCAGTTGGGATAAAAGTAATATTGATTTTGAATTTAAGAAATTTTTTTTCCTTTCAAAGTTGACCAAAATATAAAAGAAAAATGTTTTTCATACAGAAGACTTGTTGCTTGAGTTAAGTGGGTCTTAGTCCAAGTTCGTATATATTTTCAAACTATTGTGTGTGTGTGTAAATATGTTTGTACACATCATTTCTTACACGACAGACTTGGATTTAGTCTATTATACTGTTTTTATTTACAGATTAGTTTATCCTTCTTGTCAGAAGTTTTTTTTATGTTGACTTATGAAATTATTTTATCAGTTAAGGATTTTGTCAAAAGGTAACACATCAAAATTCCTTATTCCAATGTGTGTATCCACACACACACACACACACACACACATATACATACATATATATATATATATATATATATATATATTAATACAAGTAAAAGGTTGTCACTTAGCTGATTGATGTTACCTTCAGCATCCTGACTCCAGTGTTTCATAGGTGGACCAGTCCGTCCACTGATCAGAGGGCATCAACAATTGACTACTTGTACTTCTATGAATGAATAAAGGAAAACTTAACTGTTATATTTTGTCCTCTGAGGGACTTTATCAAGGCAAATATAAGTATTTATATACATCTGTAAAAATGTTATTGGTTTTCAAAATCTTTAAATTTAAGAATGCTCATAAATATTCATGAGGTTACCTGAAAAGTTATAGCTTGCCTGACTATTCAGCTAACCTGATGAATATTTGTGAACATTCTTAAATTAAAAAATGTTGAAAAACCAATAAGATTTTTGTTCTTGTATATAAATACTAGTCACAAAATAAAATTCTTACATTTGCCTTCTCAAAGTCGAGATGCATCAGCTAAGTTTTACGTTTGTCATTATTCATATTGTCCTTCACATACTCTGAAATTTTTACATAGATATATATCACACTCAATAATTAGAAACTTCAGGCTGTAGATGACATATATCCATAAGATAACTTTGACTAATATACTATTTATGATAAACAAGAAACTTACACCTCTTATTTTTGTTCAGGCTGCAGGAAGATCCGCCTGCTGGGGTGAGTGGAGCACCAACAGACAATAACATCATGCTATGGAATGCTGTGATTTTTGGGTGAGTTGATCTTGTATCTTTTTAACCATAAGCAATATTTATTTATATAAACAACAAAGAATACAGATTAACTTTAATCTTGCATTGTGTGTTTAATATATAATGCTCCGCTTTTCATTAATGAATCTAGCACTGTTGGCTACTGGCGTTTGTTTACATCCATATACAATACACTGGAATTTCCTTTTCTCTCTGCTGTGTGCTAATAGCTTCAGAGTAGGATCTCTGACTGATGCCAAATCGGTAGGGTTTTGATCCCAGCTTGAAGCAATCAGATGTCTAGCCACACTGATGCTGTGATACAGCAAAACTGGAGAATGCTTTGACTAAATCCCATGTACAAAATATTTAAATATCTTTTTTTTTTTTTTTTTTTTTTTTTTTTTTTTTTTTTATAGAGTTCAGTCTGATTGATGATTTTCTGATAATTTGCCAGATCTTTTTCTTTACCTTTTGGTATTGGAAGTTTATAATTTACTTATTAAATGTATTCAGTAATTTGATGAAACCTTGAATAGTTCTTTGCATATACAAGACTCCGAGAATTTAATTTTTAAGGAACTTGTACTCTTTGTTTCTTGTAACTTAATTTGACCATACTCTTCTTCCTCACCCGCAAGAAATGTATTTTGTAAGACTTTACAAGAAAATAAAAATGCTTTTCCATTATAAAAAATATCTACTTTTATATATTGATACTTTTACTCTTAATATTTAATAGGATTAATATATTTTATTTTATAATAATATATATTATAAAATATATAAGGTTGGTGCAAAAATAATATCGTTTTCTCACATAGGGTATTATGTGAGAAAACGACATTTTTGCACCAACCTAATATATATATTTGTTTTATTATATATTGTCCATTAGTAAATTGTGTAAATTTATAATCAAGTTTAATTTTATGTTAAGATAAACGAAACCTTGAAATTAAGGTTCATTAAATTCTTATACAGGGGAGAGAATCCAGTCATTAGTAACACATTGAAATATTACAAATATCCATATTTGTCATCTGCTCTTTTCAAAAGATTACTCTATATTCTTTTAGATAATGAAATTGATGTAGAATATTATGTTTCACTATTTTCATCTCATTAGATGCCATGATTGCGTCTTATTTTCATACTTCTGCCATCTGTATAATAACATTTGATTTGTAGATAGTCATAATTCATAATATTTAAATAATTAACAATTATAAAATATTATAGAAAGTGTGGGATAGACAAAAATGGCAAAATAATTGTGGTGGATGTAATTACTGATTTTACTGGTCAGAACGTTGATGAATTGAGTTGAAGTGATTTGAACCTCATGGGCTTGGAATCTTAGTAATGGTGGATTGTTTTGGTGTAAATTTTGATATAAGACTGATAAACTGAAATGAGCAGTACAGTTGTAGCAGTAGAGAAGTGAATAGTCCTGATACTTGTCAAAGCCTTCTCTCTCTCTCAGATTTCTTTACATGAAGTGGTTTCAGCAGGGAGATCAGCCATACATGTGTAGTGGATAGGTAGCTGTTTGACCTGTTGATATGAGTTTTACTTCCTCTTAATAAGTAAGTAAAAAAAAAAAAAAAATCTGAAGAAAATTATCATTAAGGAGAACACGGATTACTCAGTTCTGATCTTGTTTGTCTATTTTCAATTTGAATCTGTTGTGACAGGATCAATATTTTACGTGGAACAGGAATTGCTAATTCTATTTGAATTTTGCCTTTAACCAAATTAAAACCTAAATTTTTCATGGTTTATATTCCCTTTTTTTTTTTTTTTTTTTTTAACTTGGTTGAGATGAGATTGAAATGTATATTATTTTACACCAAGAGTGAAATGATTTGTTCTTAGTTTTTGGCTTCACTCCCAGCATTAGTTGCTATTTTCACCAATTGTATACATTGTGTGTGTGTATTTGTTAGATTAAAACAAAAATATTCTTTCAAAATAAATTTTGAAACTACCTGCGTCTCTCATTTTGTGCACTTGTATAGACGTAGCTACATTTCTAGTTTGTCATATATATATATATATATATATATATCAAACTTATCTAAATTACAACTTAAGCTCATTTTCTTGATTAAAAACAAAAAAAAAACAACTTCTAATTGACTGCTAGATACTATAATTATATATATATATATATATATATATATATTTACTAATTTAAAAATATGGTTCCATCACTACACATGAATTAGCATATTTCAAATTCATGGTAATTCCTGTATAGTGATGAACCATATTTTTAAATTAGTAAATTTATAATATTTATGCTCTGTAAATTTGTATTGAGCACTGTTTTGGAAAAAAAAAAAAAATATTAATTAGAACACCGGATTATATATCTTACTGTTCTTTCTCTCTTGCTTATTTATTTATATATATATATATATATATCTTTGAAAAGCAGGATGTGTGTGTAACAAATGCATGCCCACAATTTTTGATGGATTTGCACCAAAATTTACATGCACATGCTCCAAGTTAGCGGGAAGGCCAAGACTGACTGTGCATTTCTCAACTCTCATCGATAGTGAAAATAATCAATTTTATTTCATGCTTCTATGGCAGTTTTCATGTAGTTTGCAGCCATTTTCTACTGGCCAGCGTGAGAGCCAACAGCTGACTAGCACGAATGTTAACTAGCATGCTAGTATGCAAAAAAAAAAAAATCGATAGCTGCATTCATCACAAGTCGGAAAAATTTAAATTCTGCATGGCACTTTACTCCAATTGGCTCATTTGCTTGCTTAAACTCAACGTTGATTCTGATTCTGCAGAACTGGGTTGGGTGTGAAAAAGTATTTGTTGTTAACATTCTTTTTTTGTTCAGTTTTTTCCAGTTACGAGTCCTTTCTTAAAGCTGATCGTTTTGTGTTCATTTTGTTTAGTTCTTTTTTCGTAACAGATTTAATGTTTAATATAGAGCTTAGAAAAAATTTGCAGTGTGAGATAAGCAAGAAGTAAGGCATGTAGCAACATAAGTACAGCAAAGGGCACTCCTTTAAAGGCAAGGAACGGCAAAAATATTTTAAGTCAAGTGATAGCGATTGTTGTATGTCATGATTTTTGAATCAAGCATGGGCAATGCTGCTAGTGTGTGTGTATATATGTGTGTCATTCAGATCTGTTACAGTATTTTGGTGCTGTTCCTGGTTACATCTGCCTTCAATAGTGTCTTGCATGATGGTTTTGCAGAAGCTGTGATGTGGCTAAACCATGACATCTTCTGGATCTTAATTGTGGCAAAGAGAAACTCTTGTTGGACCATGCAACTTAACCCTGCTTCATCCATAGTCATTGGTTTTGTGCTCCAGTAGATGTGGAGCTTTCTCAAGCAATTAATATCGAATACCTGGATCCCTTTTCCTGTCTCATCCAGGAGTGTCCAAGTGTCACACCTGTAGAGAAGGATAGATACAACCAGCAATTTGTAGAGTTGGAACTTGGTATAGAAACTTATGTTGCTCTTGCATATCCTTTCCATCATGAACACTGGAGATGCTAAAAGATAGGATTTAGGATAATAAATCTCATTTTGGAACTTGGAAATTTTATCATAAATTGTAGCTTCTATTTGTTGCATTATAAAATCTCTTGAGCACTAAAGAACTTGAAAGTGATGTGATTTCTTTTATGATAATGTTAATATGTAAATTGTTTCAGACTGGTTCCAGCATAAATCTCTCAGGTAGCAATTAATTTACAGCTATATTGGATTTGCTAAGAAAAAAATATTTAACACTTGGTAGCAAGATGTTGTAGAGAACATACAGCAGAATGCTCATTCATGTCATCTAACAGAAATATCAAATTGCAAAAGCAGCAATTCACAAGTATATGATAAAAGATATTGTAACATTGATAATAGCAAATCATGAACCTTTTGTTGAAAAGGATTCTGTGGAGTAGATCTATAGTGGTTGATTATGCAACCACAATAATATAGTTTAAATTGAAGAAGTGGGAGGTAATAAAGAATAAGATTGTCTTGTTAATATGGAACTGTTGGAGGGAAAATAATGAGTGAAGATTTTTTTAAAGAATAAGCTATGATACTGGTGAATCAATTTCTGGCAAGATATTGAACAGAGATAGGAAAACTCGACTGGCAAATATAAACATTATTATAATTATTGTGATTCTGATAGCAGGACTAGATAAATAAACTTAATGGATTAGTCAGTTGCACCAGATGGTTTGTAGATGATTGTGTTGTTTAATAATGATGATTGTGATGCTTAATAATGATGAAATTATACAGCCAAAGAGGAAAGATAATTGTGTACAATGAAGTTGATCAACTCAAAATGTTATGTGATATGGTAATGTTATTAAAAGCTTTTGTCTGTGTGAGTCATGTGCCTGCAAGACACATTGATTTACTAACAACACTTGAAATTATTGAAGCTTCTTACCACATATCTAAATTAAACTTTGCAGTTGGCTACAGAAAAACCTATTTAACATAGTAAAGTATTGGATTAAAAGTAAAAAGCAAAAGTACTTTCTGTATTTGAATTGAGTAAATAAGATGATTTTGTTGAAGAAAAATGAAGTTGATTTGAGTATGCATTTTTGTTGTCAAAGATTAAAAATTAACAAGTGTGCAAATCTTTAAGATTTGATACTAACATGATTGCTTTGAAATAGTAGGATCTTATTTGGTATTTTAAATTGATAATACAGTGTAACCCGGATATGAGAGATTTTCTCTGGTCCCAAATTAGAACCATACTTAGCTAAATAGACCAAACCCGGATATCAGAGACTTCTTCTCCGGTCCCGACAACTCTCTTATATCCGGGTTACACTGTGTGTATGTATATATATATGTGTGTGTGTGTGTATATATATATATATATATATATATATATATATATATATATATATATATGTCTCTACAAGTTGTTTATTTTTAAGATATTTCTTCAACTGATGGTTGATTAAAAAAAAAAAAAAATGCAGAACACTTATGTAAAATAAAAAAAAAAAAAAAAAAAAAAAAAAAAATGTTGTACTTAGTAAATTATGTGCAGTTCAATTTTTAGTTGAAATTGAATGGTCAACTTTTACTGTTTCCTTTTTTGCTATAGTTAATTTTCAAGTCTGAAGAATAGTGTTTGATTACAAGCATTAAGTCTATATTTAAAAAAAAAAAAAAAAAATTATTTCACCCACAAATAGTACTTTCTCTTGCTGGTGCAAAAAGATTTTATATCAAAGAAATTTATCACTTTTTCTTTCAATATTTATATCTACAGGCCAAATGATACTCCCTTTGAAGATGGCACATTCAAATTAACCATAA